>CAKAOJ020000124.1:2485000-2803105 GCA_916701645.2 Sebastolobus alascanus
TAAGTGGCCAAAAAAAGTTTTGCTGTTGGCCATGTCCATAGCAGTTCATTTTTTTTAGCTTCCCTTCTCCTCTGCTTCTCGAAAGTGGAGGCATGCCGATTTCCTTCTCCTGTAGGTAATACACTGACTATCCATACATACCTCATACAACCACACTTTTAAAAAATCCAAGCTATCTATTTTTTTAAAGATGTAACTTGAGACTAAACAGCTGATGGAATTAAGATGGTCCTTTGGGCCCAGAAACCCTGAGAGGGTCAGGGGGAGTAGGTTAAATGGCTTGGAAATTAAGTTTGGAAGGAAAGAAACTTGTGGTTCATATAAAAACTTTTTTTTCTTCTGACAGAGTGGGACAGTGATATGGCAGCATTCCTGCTGCTCCTGCATATCCTGCCACCTCAGCCTTCTACAAAGAAAACACAGAAGATCGGCGCAGCTCAGGCCATGGATCATCTAGTTGTGTTTCACAAGGTATCTACAAATTTAATTGTGATTGAAGTGGGATATATGGCACAGAATAAGGCAATATTATGATGCGACTTAACATGTAATTTTTCTCGCAGTCATGCAGGAGCCTTGAAGAACACCTAGAGAACCAGGAGGGACATCGCCAGCCATACCTTCTTGCTTCTGGAACCGGCAAGCAGGCCATCAGCACTTACTACGTTGTAGTGGACAAGAAGCTCATCCCCTGCCAGGGAACCACGTCATTGGCAGCCTTTGATGAACTCTTCAAAGTGCACTTTGTTTTCAGTGTAAGTTATGACAATGCACTCAACAACATGTACACATTCCTCCAGACAACGGTCTATAGTATCGATGTTGATACCACTAAAGAGAGTCCAAAGGTGAAGGAGTTGAGAGCCAAGTTTATGAACAGGAGCTAAGAGCCAAGTTCTTAAAAAATGTATACATGCAACATATGTATGTCATTGTACGATGCACTTGGTGCAGTTATTCAGCGCTTTAATTTTTTGCATAGGTTATATTTTGGCAAAAAGTATTTTTTTCTTAGTCTACAGCATTTGTGTTGGCACATCAGACAAAGCCTAATGGCAAAGAGCCACGTTCATAAATAGAAGCTAAGAGCCAAGTCCTTGAACAATGTATAGGTGTCATATTTGTGGATCCTTGCATGATGCACCTAGTGCATTAATTCAGCACCTTAAGTTTTCTCATGGGTTATATCCAGGCAAAAAATTTGTTGTTATTTGTGCTCAAGAAGGATGTTCATTGCAGTTTAAAAGTTATGCAGGTTTTAGAAAGCATTTAAATGGTTGCCATAGTACTGTTAACATGGGCACAAGCAGCAATGTTAATATGCAAACACCACATCAGTCAGATTTAGGTGAGCAGAGCTCACAAGAAGATGCCTCTGACATGGACCTAGATGTGATAAATCAACCTTCAACATCCCAGATGTCTAAAGACCAGGCAAAAGATATGTGTGCTTCGATCATAGCAAAGTTACAGGGCAGTGGTGTCGCCAACAATGTTGTGTTATCTGTTGTTGAAAGCATGGAGGAGTATGTCAGTGAAGTTCATGCAAATCTCAAAGAACAAGTGTTAAGTGCAGTGCCTGCTGATAATCCCAGTAGAAGTGCAGTAGAAGAAGTCTTCGACAATACTTTCAATCCGTTTAGTGACTTAAACACAAACTCTAAATTGACAAAGTATTATAGTGAAAAATGGGGTGTTGTTGAACCGCTAGAAATTCACTTAGGAGTGAGGTATGATTCAAAGAGAAACAAAGTATCTGGAATATATGAGCAGGTACCAGTAAATGACACTTTCATTTACATACCCCTGTTAAAAACATTAGAGTTCATTTTCAAGAATGAAGAAGTGTGTTATCAAATTAATAAATCTGCTGCTCTTGGTAGCTTATACCAGGATTTCTGTGATGGAAAATACTATAGAAATCACCCATTGTATTCAAAATCAAAAAATGCATTACAAATTCAAGTTTATTATGATGACTTTGAAACATCAAATCCACTAGGGTCAAAACAAGGCATTCATAAGCTTGGATGTTTATATTTTACACTCCGCAATTTACCACCACGTCTAAACTCATCCCTGATGAATATCCATCTTATTTCTTTGTTTCATTCCCAAGATGCAAAGAAATATGGCATTGACAAAATACTTACTCCATTTATAGAAGATGTAAGGGTACTAGAGCACAGGGGAATGGAAGTGTCATTTGCTGAACAACCGGTCTATGGCATCATTGCACAAATAACAGGTGACAATTTAGGTCTCAACTCAATATTGGGTTATGTGGAATCCTTCTCTGCCACCTATTACTGCAGAATGTGTCTTATTGATAAAGCATCCGCTCAAACAGTGTTTAGTGAAAATGATCCACGACTGATGTTGCGCACCAAATTAACTAATGAGGACCATTACAATTATCTTGTCGAGAATCCAAGGGAAAATTCTTGTTTTGGGATCAAACGCAATAGTATACTCAATTCATTGTCATACTTCAATGTATCAGATAACTTTGTGTTTGATATAATGCATGATATCTTAGAAGGCGTAGCACAGTATGAGATTAAGTTATTGTTTCAATATTTGAATCCAAACTTTATTTCCAATGAAAACATACTCCAACGTGTATATGCATTCAACTATGGCTTCATGGATAAAAAAAATCGTCCAACACGCATAAACATGGCTTGTACTGGCAATGGTATTGGGCTTAATGCTAGTCAAACATTATGCCTTATTCGGAACCTCCCACTAATATTCGGAGATGTTGTCCCAGAAGGTGACACACACTGGAATTTGTTGTTACTGTTGTTGCATATTGTGAACATAGTATTTTCCCCATGTATTACAGAGGGAATGATTGTATTTTTAAAACATCTTATTGAAGAGCACCACAGGTTATTTACAGTCTTGTATCCTCAAAATAATTTGATCCCAAAACATCACTTCATGATCCATTATCCTGAATGTATACGCCAAATTGGTCCTTTAGTACATGTTTGGACTATGAGGTATGAAGCAAAACACAAATTCTTTAAATCCAGCATAAAAAATTTCAAGAACATAACTAAGTCCCTTGCGAAGAAACACCAAATAGCAGTTGCCTATCATTGGGAATCATTGTCTGTCAAAGGTATTGAGTCTGGGCCTGTCAAATCGAAAATACTGACTGATGTTGAAAATGGTGATTTGGTTTCAGAGCATTTTCAAATTGATATGTCAAGTGAAATAAGTGTCACAACTTGGGTTAAACATAATGGTATAGAATATCACACAGGTCTTGTTGTTTGCACAGATTTTGTTGATGAGATGCCAGTGTTCAATAAGATTGTTAAAATCTTTCTGAGAAATGAAGTTTATTTTTTGGTCTCTGAAATGGAGACTACATTCGTAGAGCATTTTCATGCTTTTCATGTTGTTGAGAATATGCATAATGTTTCAGTCATTACACCTCATGACTTGAGATACTTCAAGCCCTTTGATGTCCAGATGTCTTATGATACAGACTCATTTTTCTATGTTGTGCCAGACAGCTGCATTGTATAGGGTAAGCGGCAGTTACGAGCTACCTCATGTTTTGGGCAGTATTGTACAAGGTCATTGCACAGAGTTTTGAGTGCCCTGCACCTTGTCAAATTGAATGTGAAGCCCTTGTTTAAAGGAAAAATAAAATATTTGTTTCCATTGCAGTTCTTTTTGGACTGATTATTGCACATGGGTGGTGGGAGTGTTAGACTAACACTAACAGATTTTACATTTTAACTCTAATAGTGTTAATCCCAGAGTACAATGTGCCCTGTAACAGTAGTATAGTAAACACTGGTTAAGTGTACATTTTACACCATTAAGTGTTACCTGATCACTAGTGCAGTGTTAATTAGTTACTCTGTTAGTGTCTCTTGTGAATGAACTTTGAACACCGATTTAGTGTTCCTGTCATCCATTATGGTGTTAATATTTTACACTATAAGAGTTTCTTAGTTAACACTGTCACAGTGTTATTAACGTTAACTCATCCATTATTGTGTTAATATTTTACACTATAAGAGTTTCTTAGTTAACACTGTCACAGTGTTATTAACGTTAACTCATCCATTATGGTGTTAATATTTTACACTATAAGAGTTTCTTAGTTAACACTGTCACAGTGTTATTAACGTTAACTCATCCATTATGGTGTTAATATTTTACACTATAAGAGTTTCTTAGTTAACACTATCACAGTGTTATTAACGTTAACTCATCCATTATGGTGTCAATATTTTACACTATAAGAGTTTCTTAGTTAACACTATCACAGTGTTATTAACGGTAACTCATCCATTATGGTGTCAATATTTAACACTATAAGAGTTTCTTTGTTAACACTACCACAGTGTTATTAACGTTAACTCATCCATTATGGTGTCAATATTTAACACTATCAGAGTTTGTTTGGTAACACTGTCATAGTGTTAAAATGTTAACTCTTTCAAAAGTGTTAATTTAACACTGGACCAGTGGTTGCCATATAAACCCTGGGTGAGTGTTAAATTCAACTCTGAGGGTGTTAAATTTGCGTTTTCAAATTTGCTGTGCCCTACCTGTTAATTGTATTCAATCTTAATCAATAATGTATTTTTATTTATTTTTTTGAGATGCCATAATGTTTCTGTTATTGGTTGCCAAATTATAGATTATATTCTTAGACGTTGTTGTTTAATCAAATTCTGAATGGTCCTGAAAAATATGAGGCTGTTTCACCTGTAGGAAGTGGTGGATGAAGTATTCAGATACTTAATTAAAAGTAGTAATACCGCAGTGTAGAAATACTCTGTTACAAGCATTCAAAAACTTACAAGAACAAAAGTATTAGTAACCAAATATAATAAAAGTAACAAAAGTAAAAGTACTCCTTATGCAAAATGGCCCATTTCAGAATAATGTAAATATATTATTGGATTATAAGTATTAATGTGTTCATATATTAATGTAATGACACAGCTGGTAAAGGTGGAGCTAATTTTAACTATATAATATACTGTATGTAGTTTAATCCATAATAATCATAAGTAAAGTACAGTACTTGAGTAAATGTACTTAGTTACTCTCCACCACTGCCTGTAGGTTAGACTACAGAAACATGATACATTTAAATATCTGTAAGTGGTCATGAGTTGGACTCCACTTGAAATCTGCACAAATATCCTCGTGCAAAGTCCTACTATCCCAATGAAAAAGGTTGTCTTTAAACATCATGGCTAGCCAATCACAATCATTGTCTATAAATATGTGCTTTTTAAAAAAAAAGATAATTAAATCTAACATTTTACATAATAATAATAACCATTTTAGAAGATTGTGAAGGCTTGGTAGACGTAAATTCTCTCTTTCTCCTGTGTGTCAAGTAACCTACAGTATTCTTCACCACCTTTCTTTTTATTACCCCTAGGTTGTTGAGAAGCTGAAGAAGTCGAGCACCCAGCAGCCCTCTCCCTCTCTGGCCTGTGCCGGCCCGGCAGATGTCGCCTGTGATTTCTGCTGCGGAACCAGACCAAACAAAGCCACCTCGTCTTGCCTGGTGTGCTTGGCGTCTTACTGTCCCGCTCACCTCGAGCCTCACTACAGTGTTCCTGTGTTGAAGAAGCACCAACTGGTCTCAGCTACAATCCCACTGCAGGAAAAGATGTGCACGAAGCACAACAAGCTGATGGAGGTCTACTGTCGGACGGACGAGAAGTGTATCTGCTATCTGTGCGTTATAGATGAACATAGCGACCATCGTAAGGTGTCAGCTGCAGCAGAGAGGGCTAAGGAGGAGGTAGAAACACAAACACATAACTGTTCTTTTAAAGAAAAAAAACAGAAAGGTCTGCAGTCAAACCCATTTATATATTGGTTACTTTTAAAATTGTAGTCAAATCTTTATTACCAGTAGTTCTCGGATGTGGTTGAAGTATTAGAAAACGTAATAGTTGTGTTAAAACTGGAGTAGGCAGGTTGGAGCAAATATGATTGAAAAAGTTATTTCTATAAAACGGTCACTATATCCTGACAGTAGTGCATGAGACAGGTAATCTGAAAAAAAATCATGTGTCTTTGTTTCCTCCGGTGCTCCTCATGGCATCTGCAGGATTTCACAGACAGGAGGAAAACAACCAATCAGAGCCGAGCTGGAGCCTGCCGTCTCTGAGCAGCTGTCAATCACTCGCAAACTCCAATCAAACGTCAAACTAGGCAGCGCTGATCAAATTTGAATCAACATTCTGTTACTGTAATGCCTATTTCGCTCTTGAAATGTTTTCAGAAATATCTTGTAGTGTACTGTTTAGCTGTAAAATGAAAGAAAGAAAGTTTGTGACCCGGCAGCCATGTTGATACCAGTTGAGGAAATACCAAGCACCGCCCGCCAGCCGGAGCAAACTTTCTTATTTTACAGCTAAACAGAACACTACAAGATGTTTCTGAAAACATTTGAGGAGAGAAATAGGCATTACAGTAACAGAATATTGATTCATATTTGATCAGCACTGCCTAGTTTGACCGTTTGATCGGAGTTTGCGAGTGATTGACAGCTGCCTCCATTGAATGAACAGCCAATAGGAACGCTGTCTGTCTGAAATGACTTGAAGTCTCCCGTTACAGGCTAGATTTTTTAAAGCCTGAAAACAGAGCCATGAGGAGGTGCAGAAGTTTTCTCTCAGAACACTTGAATTACAATATGCTGAAAGGTTATTAAGGAATTTTTGCCCAATGATGCCAAAAATGTTTTGCCTACTGCAGGTTTAATAAAACCATCCACAATGAGCCATTTGCTGTTGAACCAACAATGTCTTTCAGAAACAGCTGATTGTGAATCAAAAGAAAGTCCAGGAGAGATTCCAGCAGAGAGAAAAGGAGCTGAATGAGCTGCTGCAAGCTCTGAAGGATTTCAAGGTGTGGAAACTAGATTTTAGTATTTGAATAATCCTGTGTTTTCGATACTGGGGGTATGGTATATGGATGGTACTTTTAAAAAAAAAAAAAGAAAATGTAAAGGCATTACCTGAATAACCACTACAGATGCGTGCGTTTACCTGTTGATTTAGTTTGTCCTAACAATACATGTATTAAAATACGGAACTATTGCCACAGAGGGAATGAATCTTAAATAGAAAATAACTTTGTTTTTCTTTGTATGAACAGAGTTGTAGCCAGCCTGCAGTGGAGAACTGTGATAAGATCGTTGATGAGCTGATCTCCTCCATAAAAATACAATACGCTTTGGTGAAGCAGCTGATCCAAACCAGAGAGCAGACTGCAGTCGCTCAGGCTGAAGAGCTGCAGCTGCAGCTGGAGGAGGAGATGACCAAGCTGAGGACGAGAGACGCCGAACTGGAACAGCTGTCTAATACGCAAGACCACATCCATTTCATTCAGGTAGCACTTTACTTTTTAGCACCTTAGTATTTCTATCACTTTGTATAATTCTTATGTTATGTCAGATCCACATGACTGAATAATCAGCACTCAACGTCTGTAACTGTAGAAGCTGAAAACGTGCAGAACTCAGCTCAGTTAATTTTCCCTGAGGACAAAGATCAGCTGAATACGCTGCCCAAAAGGGACATCTGCTGGCCAAATTTGACAGAGCAACACGTAATGCCACTGATACTGATGTTGGACTATTTTTCTGCTTTACTTTCAGTGTTTTTTCTTCTGGTCTCTGACTTATTTATTTACCTCCAGACTTTCCGGTCCCTCTCCGCCTCCTGTGAATCTCCAGACTTGCCATCTGATTCTGTTGTTCGTCCTCAACGTTCAATCAAAGCTGCGACTGACTGCGTGGCTAAACTGAGGGACGACATAGAGAGCCTCCTGAAGGACGCCTGGCCCAGGATCTCTGCCACAGGTACCTGATAGAAATAGAGGAATCCAGAGTTATACAGTGGTTTGATTCACCTCCGGTGGTACTTAGGATTTGTTTTGTTGTTAGTGTCTACTATAGATGTCGTGCTGCCACCAGCACCAAAGACCAGAGAGGAGTTTTTACGCTGTGAGTAAAACATTTTAACTGCAGTTCCACAATACACCAGTGCATTAATAATGAATTTTAGAAGGTTGATGTTAATATTGCCTTTTAACCTGCTCGTTCTTCCGTCAGATTGCCGTCCTCTAACCCTGGATGAGAACTCAGTCAACGTATATTTGTCCATTTCACAAGAATACCGGCGGGTGACATATGACTGCAATAAGAGATATTATTTTCCTCACTCAGACAGGTTTACAAATGTCCCGCAGGTGTTGTGCAGAGAGGGTTTGTCCGAGCGATGTTACTGGGAGGTCAGGTTGAGTTCTGGTACCTGGTCTGTGGCAGTGTCGTACAAAGACCTCAGCAGAACAAATGACTCAGAGTTTGGAAAGAATAACAAGTCGTGGAGTTTAAAGTGCTCCGAAAATGGTTACTCTTTCCGACACAACAAAAGCAACATGACAGTGTCGGGCCCTCAATCCTCCAGGATCGGTGTGTACCTGGATTATAAATCAGGTACTCTGTCTTTCTATAGCATCTCTGACACGATGACTCTGCTCCACAGAGAACACGCCACGTTCACTCAGCCGCTCCATCCCGGCCTCGGGCCGAAGAGAGGCTTTGGACAGTATGCAGAGCTGATGAAGTTATGGTGATAACATTTATATCGGGGTGGTTAATGTGCACCACTGTTGATCAGGCTGTAATTGGCCCTCCAATATATCTGATATGATGGATGACAGGAAGTGATTTTACAAGTGATGAATCAACGTTGAATCGTGCCCTGCTCTAGTTTTAAGATCCTTCGGAGTCACTTAAAACATTTTCAGTGTTATCATTTGTTGCAGAGCAAGGAAACAGTTTGTCGTCAAACCATATTAGCCTTGCCACAGGTCTATTTGTTTTGGTGCATTTAGTGTCCACAATGTTACTTTTTTATATACTGAGAATGTTTGTTTATGAAGGGCGGACATGTAATACATGTTTATTTTCATTGTCCACCACATTGGAGCATTTATATGCCGAAGAGTGTGTTTATGATCATTTGGATTATTTTTAAAACAAATAAATAAATGCCTACGCACAAGCCATTGTTTCTGATTGTCATTCGTCTCTAGGCAGAACACTTATAGGCAGATGAGTCTTAAGTGTATTGTTTGCATATCAATTTTGATAAGTTCATCTTTTTTTGGTATCTGGAGATACTTTGTGTGCCGGAAATCATAAATAATTCACACTGTTGTATGTGGGGAACTACACTGTCTCAGATGGCAAGAAAATCTATAATTTTGGACAGTACTCAGGTCGGTCAGTTACTATTACAGATATTGTTGTATAGAAAATGGGGAATTGCGGTGCATTTTGGGGCGGGTTGCCATTTTTGGAGGGTGGCGTACAGCGCTACATCATTATCTGTCGGTCTATTCATCCGTCAATCGGTCATCATGAGAAATGTATAAAGTATGTGCGATAGACAAATACCCATATAAAGAGAAGCTGACAGAGGCAAAGAAAAGAAAAGAGCTGATATGCTGCTCTGTAACAGGACTTTGACATTCAGCCCGTCATAATCAGTGAGTCAGCCAGTTGAAACTTGAGATAACCGTAAGTACCTCATTAATAATAATAATATATTTTATTCAATGGCGCCTTTCGCAGCACACAAAGTCACCTTACATCACATAAAATCAATAAAAAAACATACAATAAACAACAAGTACCAGTAATAAAACCTTAATAAATTCAATAAAATACTCAGGAATATTCTTAGATAGTAGACTTTGTTTCTGTGTTAACTTTTTGTATAATTTCAAGAAATATATGCAACGTATCTATCCGCTCAAATGACTGAACTCATGAGCCATCTGCTTAACATTGTTTGATAACACTATCACCTTAACAGCCCTAAAATAAATACATACATTTAAAAATAAATAAAAATAATAAATGCAGAAATAAATAAATAAAAAGATAAATGCAAAAATCAATCAATAAATAAATCTTTTTTTAATCTAACACAATTAAATAGTTAAATAAATGAAAGGGGAAATTAAACGGAAGAGTAAATAAATAAGAGGATTAATACAAAGATAAATAAATAAGCGTAAAGAAGCAAATTAAAACAGAAATAATTTATGTCACATTTCATCAACTGATTAATGGGTACATTTATTTCAAATAGTATTTTTGCTATATTTAATGACATTTATTTATATATATATATATATACATATATATATATATATATATACATATATATATATATATATAATGTATATAAATAAATATAAAATGAATAAAACAAAAGTAAAAAAATAAATTAAAAAGTTAATTAACAAATAAATAAACACATTTAAAATTTAATAAAATAAATACATAAATAAATAAAAGAGAAAATTAAACAGAAGAGTAAATAAATAAGGGAATTGATACAAAAATACATAAAGAATCAAATCAAAACAGAAATATTAATTTATGTCACATTTTATCAATTGATTAATGGCTTTGTTTATTTTTTAATATTATTTCATTTATTTATTAAGTCATTTATTTTTTGGCAGGTACCTCCCTGTTGTACCGAGTCGTTTTTCTCTGCTTTAACACCACTAGTGGCGCAGTTCAGTCCAGCAGGAATCAGACGGGAGACATTGTAAACACAGCAGCTGCTCCTCGGACCCGGACGGACGCTGTACAGTAGATGCTCGGCTTCATTTATCCCTTCACAAAACAATGAGTGACATCTACCAGTACCCCGTTTTCTTTGAGAGCCAGAGCCTGCTCGAGGAGCAGGTGAAGAGAATAGGAAAACATTTTCGTGTTCGCCGCAGATCCGGCGGAGGAGACTGCGGACCGCTGAGGAGGGTGAATGATCAAATTTACAGCGTTGCTTTCAGATATGAAAAAGGTAGGCCATAAAACAAACACCGTACATTCATTATAATAACCGTCGTAGTAAACTAATAGTAATATTTAATAGTATATTAAAAATATTATAACGCTCAATTATCCCACGGATTCAACAGGAAAAGTTGTGAGATTGAAATCGAAACTGTGAAATGAAGTTTCATGATTTCCGAGAAAGTGAAACTTAAAAAAAAAACAAAGTGCTGCCAGAGATGAGGTTTGAAAGTCATATAGTCTATAAGACTTGGAAATATCAATGTCTTATCTGCAGAAAATAATTTTGCAATAATATAATCCACTGCAAAAAAACTATAAAATTCCAGGTTTGATTCATTTACAACAGCTGGCTCAATGTAGGGTGAGTTGCAGTGAAGTGGGACATTGCCTAATGTGGGACACCCAAGCTCCAGTGGGTGTATGTCTTCCTCAAAACAAATAAAAGTCAATAAAACTGTTGATATTTAATGTCTTTCTAATATGCCGAAATGCTTCAAAAGTCTTTATTCATTGCTCTTCATTTATTTATTATTATTTATAGTCTTATTGTCTGTTTGATGTTGTTCGATTCTCCATGTAACATCCACACCTATAAGCCTACAGTAGGTTTTGTAACAGCAATAACATTGTAAGTGGTAAAATGACTGAACATGGGATTGCACATTTAGCCTAGAGTGTTTCCTACATCAATTAAGGTGATTTTAAGGCCTTATAACAGAGTGTCTTTAAACAGACTTTTACTTGTAACAGAGTATTTTTTTCACTGTGGTATTACTACTTTAGTGACAGCCCCTCATTTGCATAATGAGGCAGAAATGCACAAAGAAATGTATAATGAAAAGAATAAAATAAAATAAATAAGTTTGGGGAAATAAATACAGGGTGAAATGCAAAGGGGAAATCGTGCAGAAATAATTAAATAAATAAATGCATGAATACATAGATAAATAAATGCAAATATAAGTAATTATATTTCAAATTTAATAAAAATAAATACACAAATAAATAAAACGGAACATTAAACAGAAGAGTAAATAAATAAGGGAATTAATACTAAGATAAATAAATAAAGAAGCAAATCAAAACAGAAATATAAATTTATGTGACATGTTATTAATTAATTATGGCTACATTTATTTTAAATATTATTTTTGCTATATTTAATGACATATTTATTTATTTATTTATTTATTTATTTATCGAGTCATTTATTAGTTTGTTTATTTATTTTTTCAGGACTTTTACTTACACAAATATAAATAAATAAACAATAAATGCAAAAATAAATAAAACATTTGAAATTTAACAAAACTAAATACATAAATAAATGAAAGCAAACAGTAAATACAGTAAAAAAAAATGTTTTAACTATTAGTCTTTATTCATTATTGTTTATTTATTTATTATTATTTATATATCTTATTGTTTGTTTGATGTTGATTCTCCATGTAACATCCACACATAAGCCTACAGTAGGTTTTGTAAAGTGGTAAAATGACTGAACATGGGATGCACATTTAGCTCTGAGTGTTTCCTACATTAAGGTGATTTTGAGGCCTTATAACACAGTGTCATTTAACAGACTTTTCAGTGTCCCACATTTCGGACATGACTGTCCCACATTAGAAAATCAAGATTTGTCTGAGAAAACTTGGCATTAAAGTACTGATATGTCTACCATTTCTTTCCTGATTGTGATGTCTGCATTTTCTTTTTTTGGTTTGATTGGGACACATCCTATGAGCAGCCTGTCCTTATTCAAAACTCACAATAATGTCACATTTTCTGTCTCAGATCAGCAGGCGGTCCTGGAGAGACGTGAGCATGTCGTGGATGGTCTGGTGTTCACTGTCCGAGGCAGCCTGGATCCGCACACCTCCTCTCCAAGCCAGGATTTTACAGCTCCAATACAGGTTAGCACAATATTTCTGTCATTCAGTCAAAGTTGTGTATTCAAAAAATAAATTTCCATTTACAAGTTCAACCTTTTCATGTAGTTATATAACAACAAATAGGTCATATACTGCATCTTAAAGAGGACCTATTATGCCTTTGTGCTTTTTCCCTTTCCTTTAGTGTGTTGTATAGTTTTTTGTGCATGTAAAAGGTCTGCAAAGTTACAGAGCCCGAAGTCCACGCCAAAGGGAGTTACTCTCTCCCACAGAAATGTAGATAAGAGATAAGATAACACTTTATTAATCCCGAAGGAATTCTTGTGCCAGAGATTGCTCAAAATTACAACAAAAATTACAAGTTCAAGTGTAGAAAATAAAAAGTACTATTTCTAGCACCAGTGCCTGATGATTATTTATCAAAAATATCATCGTGTAAATATTTTGTAAAAATACCAACCCTACAATATCGTCACAATATCGATATTGAGGTATTTGGCCAAAAATATTTTTTCTTTTTATATAATACTTTTCTCCATATCGCCACGCCCTACCCCCCACTTCAAAACTCATTCCGGTGCCGCTGCTCTCGAACTGCTTGAAACATCTTGCTCGAAGTCCCTCCTTTTCTTCCGTAACGTGGTGATGTCACCAAGTAACACACTTGCATAATACCTTCCTAGCGGCTAGTTTGGCACGCCCTCAAACAAAGCTAGTTAGAGCGGAGCTGAAGCGGAGTCCGAAGTGTTTGGTTCGTTTGACCAATCACAACAGTTGGCCAGCTGGCCAATCAGAGGGGCTTTCTGGGAGCTCCAACAGAGCGTTTCAGACAGAGGGTGAAAAGAAGTGCTGGTATAACAGCCGGTATGAGAAAAGTAAAATATTTTTCAAACATTAAATCATTTAAACATGTTCTAGTAGAAACCCAAAATACAAGTATGCACCTTAAAATGAGCACAATAGGTCCTCTTTAAACACTATACATGATCAGAATATGATGGTCTTCGATCTAACAATTCAATTGTTTCTATTCATATGACACCAGTAAACTGTTATCATTATTTTGATGTCTCTTTTCAACACAGAGCCCACAGTCCATTCGTGCCTCAACTCCTCCACCAAGTGGTGAAGAATATGAACTACGACCTGATTCTTACCTCCTACGTTACCTGAAGGAATGCCCCAAGGCTTGGAGAGAACTAGAGAAACAACTCTCCTCTGTTGCCTGCTCTGCTCAGCTGTTTCCAGAGGAGGGGAGGGTTTTAGTTAGCCGTTTAGCTCAACCTGGTGCTGCAGATGAAGTTAAAAATTGGAAAGCAGAGGTAGACAAACTCTTTGATGGCTACCTGTGCCACTATGAGGCGGACCCTCACAAAGTTAAAGCTTTGCGTCAGTCCTGCAGCTCTCCTCAGACCACAGATGAGGTGAAGGTGTACAGCGAGGCTGGGCTGGATGTTGTTGTTGGGGAGCGTTCTCAGGTGAAAGCCAGGTTGATGGATGTAGAGGACTCGCATGTTAAACAAGGGTCTAGTTTAAGAGAGAAGCAAACCAGCGTTCGTCGACTGGGCGAGGCCAAGCTTCGCCTCCTCTGGAAAGAGATTGAGCACAGTTTGGGGCGAGATTTTCAAGAAGTAAAGGTCGCGCAGGGAGCTGCAGGTCAGTTGATTTTGGAAGGTTCTCCAGAGGAGATTCGTAAAGCTGGAGATTGGATCTCTGATCAGGATTATTTGATCTTAGAAAGGACAGTTTCTGACATGAGCCCACATTTTCTGGCCTTCTTGAGAAAGGCATACGGAGGCCCAGGGGTGCTAGGTGACTTTTTAGGGGTTGGTGACAAGGTGGAAGTAGAGTTACGAGACACAGAGCTACGTTTCTTATCCCTTTCCACTGATCATCTTGATGAAGCTGAAAAGGCACTGCAAGGTGAGATCAAGGAAGTCAAGATTGATGTTCCTAACTGCTCCGCTGTGCCATCTGACCTTCGGGAAAAGCTTAAGTCCAAGACAAATGAGATGAACCAAGGGCAATACAGGGCTCGGGTGGTGTGTGGCTCAGACAGCACGGTGTGCCTATTGGGCCACACCAAAGAGGTTGAAGAGCTGAGTGAAGCTGTCACACAGTTTATTTTGGACCATTCCAGTGTGCCAAACATCATCCATCTGCCTTACATAGAGTTAGCACAAGAGTTGCCAGAATGGCTGCAGCTGCATGGTTTTGACTATTCAGGGGTTACCTTCCATCCCTCAACATCTGCCGTTGGGCCCATTGTGGCGCTGGAAGGTCCATCCGGCAGAGTGACTGATGTCAGGAACAGGCTGAATCCAATTCTGGACGTATTCGTTCAGGATTTCATTGACCTGTTAGGGACAGTAAGATATTCCCAAAGTCCCACTGGGAAAGATGAACTCCCAAATGTTGCACACGATCTGGCGTCTTTGAGCTTGAGTGAAGTAAACACAACAGTTGCTACCTACAGCCTTCGTGACGGGTTCCAGGTGCTGGTGTGTCAGGGTGACATCACCAAACAGGATGCTGATGCACTGGTGAACGCCGCCAATGAAGATCTGGAGCACGTTGGAGGGGTTGCTGCTGCACTGAGTAAAGCAGGTGGCCCTCAGGTGCAGAAGGAGAGCAGAGCTTTGATAAAGCAGTACGGAAAAATCCCTACAGGTGATGTGGTGGTGACCACAGGGGGGAAATTAAAATGCAAGAAACTGCTGCATGCAGTTGGTCCTGTTGGTGGAAAATCAGGTGGCAGCGAAAGGATCTTACTGGAAAAAACTGCTCAATCTGCTCTGAATCTAGCAGAGAAGATGGAGTTCAGGTCTATAGCCATGCCCTGTATCAGCTCAGGGTCATTCGGGGTTCCTGTCACTGTGTGCTCTGAGGCTATCGTAAGTGCCGTTAAGGAGTTTGGCAGTCAGGGAGGGAGAAGTCTAAGCAGAATCATCCTGATTGATAACAGAGTAGAGGTGGTGAGGGCCATGCAGGAAGCATGTGACCGGCTTCTGCAAGGGACAAGTACCGGAAACGGTGCACCAAGTGATCTGGGGTTCCAAAGAGGAGCCACATCTGGAGCTCCTGAGGGCGGTGTCCATGTAGAGATCATTCAGGGAACCATCGAGACCCAGCAGGTGAGAAACTTTGCTGAGATTTTAAGAAAATGTATCAAATCTGATCATTGGAGGCATAGGCGCCGATTTATGTTTTTGCTCGTTGGTGCCCAAATTGAACCTGCAGTAGGCAGAATGTTTTTGGCATCATTGGGCAAAAATTCCACAATAACCTTTCAGCATATTGTAATTCAAGTGTTCCGAGAAACTAGACTTCTGCACCTCATCATGGCTCTGTTTTCAGGCTTTAAAAATCTATCCCGTGACGGGAGACTTTTACAAATCACAGGTCATTTCATAGAGAGAGAGCGTTCCTATTGGCTGTTCATTCAATCGAGGCAGCTGTCAATCACTCACGAACTCCGACCAAACGGTCAAACTAGGAAGCGCTGATCAAATATGAATCAATATTTCTCTCCTCAAATGTTTTCAGGAACATCTTGTAGTGTACTGTTTAGCTGTAAAATGAGAAAGTTTGTTCCGGCTGGTGGGCGGTGCTTAGTATTTCCTCAACTGATCTCAACATGGCTGCTGGTACATGGTATCGGATCGGTGCATAGACTGGCGTCTCGCCGAATTTTGGGTTATTATCGGACGCATTTCCGATACTGGTATCAGATCAACTCTATAATTTACAGAAAATGGAAGTTGAAAAAAAAAATGTTGGGTGTTCAACCCTCACCACATCTCCTGCTCTCCCCCTAGGTGTATGCCGTGGTATCGCCCATGGTTGGCAATGATCCCCTCTCTACCCGTGTTGGAAACACTTTGTTTAAAGTGGTTGGACCTCAGCTGACTACAAAGTTTAGAAAGGAAGCAGGAGGTGACACAGTCCTGGTGGACGGCTTCTCCGAACTTCCATTTAACGCAGTGTTCTTCCTCAACCTTTTTCCGTGGGATGATGACCCAGATGGAACTGCAGTCCAGGTGAAATATTGGAGGAGTGTTTTCAGTTTTGTGCACCACAATACAGTATTTCCTTCTTAAAAATTATTGAATTCTGACCTTTTCCAGGTTCTGAGGCTGGCCATCAACAACATCCTAACTTCCTGTGAGGATAGAAGGATTAAATCAGTTGCTCTCCCTGTACTCGGTGCTGGGATTGCACTGCGTTTTCCGGACAGCGTGGTAGCCAGGGTTGTACTGGAGGAAGTTCGCGAGTTTGAACAGAACCGAGCTAGCGGGAATCCATTTCTCGTCCGCATCGTCATCCACCCCAATGACAAAGACGCTTATGAGGTAATGGAAATACATTGTACCATAAACACAGACTATTCACGATGAAACTTCAAGTTGCACGAAATATGGTCGGAGGTAGAAAATCTGTCTTTTCCAGATAGTTTTGAATTGTAATTTTTTTTTTGCAATCAATTTAGTGTGTCAAAAATAACACTATTTTATGAATGCAAAAATATGAATGTAAATTGTTATTATTATTATTATTATTATTATTATTATTATTATTGAAGTAATTAACCATTATAATCCATTGTATTTTAAAACCGTTGAGCAATAAACATCATTAATATTTTGTTCTGCATCATAAGTATAAACTGGAATTGATATTAAACCCGGTACTTCCTTGTCTCTGCAGGCCTTCAAGTCTGTCCAGCAAGATTTCCAACTCCCGAGGTTTGTTCACCAACCAGACCAAGGTGGGTATAGATATTATATGACAGCAAAGAATTGGAATTCAGTCCTCTGGCATCCATTTTTCATGTTTTTGGTATCTAATCTAAGCATTAGTGAAAGGCAACCTTCAGTGGAGAAGTGTCTTTTAAGCGCATTCGTTACTTATGCCAATTTTGCACTGAAAAATTGTATGTATTTGATTCGGCTGTGTGACTGCTGTGATGACTAATTCACCGTGTTATAGACAAATTTGTTATGCAACTTTTTACTCCAATTTATGAGTTTATTATTGTTTCTTTTGTTTTTAGCCAAATTAGCCATTGACATTTTCTCCTATGGACCCGACATCATTGTTTATTCGTCTGAAATGAGCATGCTCGTGTTATCACTAAATGGATAGTTTAGTTAGTTAGATAGTAGATAATACACGGTGACTATGGATAAGTACCTCATACAACCCCACTTCAAAACACCTGAACTATCCCTTTAAGGATTGCTCCTTTATTTGAGCCAAACTGTACACTATGTACTGGTTAGTGTTTCCCAAAAAAAGCATGATAAAACTACTAAAAAAAAAAAAAAAAAGAAAACAAGCAAGAGACAAATGTACTTAACAGAGTCATTATTCTCTTCTAGTATCAACTACGAGGAGGATAGTCCTGCTGGGGAAAACTGGATCTGGGAAAAGCAACCTAGCTAACACCATATTTGGAGAGGAATTGTTCGCCACGAACCACACTCCCAGCTCTGGAACAAAACAATGTCAAGCCGAAACCAAATCTGTCAACGGAAGAAGCATCACTTTGATCGACACTCCTGGTTTCTTCGATGCAGGCGGATCTATGGAGAAGCTGAAGCCTGAGATAGTGAGGTGCATCACAGAGTGCGCTCCTGGGCCTCACGCTTTTTTCATTGTGCTTAAAGTGGAGAAATTCACAGAGCAGGAGCAGGCTGTCATCACAGAAATATGCCAATATTTCTCTGAAGATGCTTTAAAATATGCTGTGATTGTCTTCACACATGGCGACCAGCTCCCTAAAGGGATGACAATCGAGGAGTTCGTCAGTGAGAATGAGAATCTGAGTGATCTGGTGAAGAAGTGCGGCGGCCGGTGCCACGTCATGGATAATAAATACTGGAAGAACAAACAGCAGAACAACTACAGGAGCAACCGGGTGCAGGTGGAGGACCTGCTCAACACAGTAGAAAAGATGGTGATGGAAAACAATGGAGGCTACTACACCAATGAGGTGTTTCAAGAAGTGGAGAAAGTCATACAGGTGGAGGAAGAGCACATAAAAAAAAACACGTCATCGGGAAACTTGTCACCGGAAGAGATCAGAAGACAGGCAAAATATAGAGCGTCTCAGAAGTTTTTGAAGCAACTGGCAGGTACTGCAACAGGAGTGTTGTTAGGAGCTTTTTTGGGCGTGGTAGTGATGGTTGCATTAGTTGTCACGGCTGTGAAGGCTGTGAAAAACCTTCCAGAATTATTGAAACTTCTGAAAAGAGCTCCAGCATCAGGAGCGGCAGCAGCAGCAGCTGCTGCTGCCGCTCCTGATGCTGGAGCGGCAGCAGCAGCATCAGGAGCAGCGCTGCCAGCTGCTGGAGTGGTGGTAGGTGTGGCTGCCGCAGCCTTCGCTGTAGCAGGGGGAGTAATAGGTGGTATTACTGGACATGAGGCAGCTGAGGAAGCAGAAACACCGTGGGAGGCAGCAGAGATGGCAGCTAATGCTGTCATAAACAAAGGAAGCGATTTTTTAAAGCAATGTTAAAGTTGTCGTTTGAATGTTTATCCAACATTCAATCTCCTTTTATCTCTGTTTTGGTCTCCACCATAAGCGGAGGGAAATATCTGGCTCTTTAGCTGCTAAATGCTCCACTGTTTTCACCACTGTTTGCCATTTGGTGCCGGGCAGGTAGCGTACAGTGGGTTTATTCCAGCTTTTTTGATGAAAACAGCTGCCTGCTGATGCTAGGAAACAAGGTTGATAAGAGTTTGCAGGAAACCAAAACCAGCTTAAAGAGGTTAAAAGGGCTCCATAGAGCTGGGTCGGGTGATAATTCTTTTTGGGTTTACACTTTACTACTACTACACTACGAGCGAGAACTTAACTTAACTTTCACTTATTCCATTGATAATAAAAAAAAAAAAAAATTGATTAACTGGAGGGAAGAATGTTTGGGGCTGAGAACCACAACATGATCAAAACAAGATAAGCAGTGACTCTGAAAAAGGTGGAGGGAAGTCAAATCTCTGTAATTACTAATTTGCAAATGACGTAAAAACCATTGGGCAGTGGGCTTGTGCAATCTTTATATGTGGGCAATATATAAAATAAATGAATATATAAATCGTTGACGCGATTGACAGTGTTTAATTATCTGACAGTGGTGGTTTGAATGTTGAAGTGATAATTTACTTTTTTTATCACTGATCTGTTTCTATATTATGCTTTTATTTGTTTGTTATAAATCTATTTTTCAACAATAAAAGCACTGATTGCACACACGTTTTCTCATTTGTGTCCACTTTGTTTTAATACATGGCTGTACAATAGGTCTGACTAGTTTACCCTGCACCTACAAGCTGTGATCAACGGGGCTCCCTAACGCAAGAATAATGCTTCATTTAATCAGCTGCCACTGGAACAGTGGAGACAGAAACATTTGTAGACATAGTAGACAACAAGTAAGATAATAGATAGATAGGGGAAGTAATACAAAGATAAACAAATAATATAATATAATAAAATAAATGTAAAAAATATGTATGCAAAGAAGTGTATAAAGAAAAGAAAACAGAAATAAATAAGATTGGGGAAATAATTATGGGATGAAATGCAAAGGGAAAATTGTGCATAAATAAATGCATGAATACATAAATAAAGACATATATTTAAAAATAAATAAATAAATGCAAAAATAAATACATTTAAAATTTAATACAAATAAATACATAAATGAATAAAAGGGACAATTAAATAAGGGGATTAATACATAGATAAATGAATAAAGAAGCAACTTAAAACAGAAATATCAATTTATGTCACAATTTATCAATTAATGAATGCCTACAATTATTTTCAATATTGTTTTTGGTTATTCAATAGCATATTTATTTATTATTATTTATTTCATTTTATTAAAGAAAACAATTTAGTATGTCCCAATACATAGTCTGTCAACTGTAGTATGCCAAAAATACCAGGATGTCCTACTGCATCCGGTCGTATTTGACTATTATTCTGCTATTCTGACCCACAATCCTCTGCACAACAGATACATGAGCAAGAGGGTCAAAGTACAAGGTGCAATGTTACTACGAAGTAGTTTGTCCCAATTGTATGCATACTGCATGCAACAGTACGCACTTTGTAAGGGCAGCTGCAGTATGCACTAAAAGTAAAAAGAAAAAGTATGCGATTTGGAAGGGAGCCCACATACCCCCAGTTTGTAGCCCCAAGATAACCCTGATGACATCATCATACGGTTTACACAGGCTAATTAGCACTAGCCACGGCTGGTAAACTGATCTTGGTGTGTAATAATGGTGTCTGCCCCTTTAACAGTTTCTCTGAGCACACAGGTGATGCCAATTAAAGTTGGTGGACATTGAGCCTCGAACCTTACACCTCACAGGGAGTCAGCTCCTTCTTTTCCAAGTACTTCAAGCTGAATGAAACTCTTTTTATCAAACTGTTTTTCAGTAAAATGGCTGGCAAACATCAACATCAGCAAGAGGAGCAAGGTGGAGTTGGTTTGGACCAGAATGAGTTCTGCTGTTCAGTATGTCTGGACCTGCTTAAAGAGCCAGTCACCATTCCCTGTGGACACAGTTACTGCAGGAGCTGTATTGAGGGTTTCTGGGAGCAGGGAGAGAGGAAGGGAGAGTGCAGCTGCCCTCAGTGCAGGGAGACCTTCAATCCGAGGCCTGTTCTGGGGAGGAACAACATGCTGGCTGAGGTGAGGGGCCAATTCTACTGAACAGATAGTACATCAGCTTTGTTACATAAATGCTTTCCCCTACTGTTTCCTGTAAACATATACATACTTAAACCACTGTGATAGTCCTACATGTTTTAGTGTTGCTCCCTGTGTCCTAATCCTAATGCATATTTCTTGTTTGTGTTAAATAAAGGAGTGGTGTTAGTTGTAACAGTAGTAATGCTAGTAAATCAAAGGTTACAAAAATAATCTCAGTGAAAACTTCCCTTACCAAAAAAAGGTTTATTGAAGTGTGCTATTGGTATACTTCCTTTAAACTTAAAATAAGAAAGTATGCTTTCATTTTACTTTTTATGTACTTATCAGAGATATACTTAACAAAAGTATACATAAGTATACTTGGCTTATACTGACAAGTATACAGAAAAGTATAAGTATTCTTGGCTTATACTGACAAGTATATAGATTAGCCTTTTGAACATATATTGGTATATGCTATATGTTGACCCGGTAACATTAAAATGTCAGTACAGAAGTTTATGAGGTAATTTGAAGGCAACTGTGTCTCCATTACATAGTTTGTCCAGCAGAGAGCACTGACAAGTTTATTTTTCGTGCAAAATGTCCCACTCAGTACATATCTAGATTACAGTTCTTTAAAAAACTAATTTAAAGGGTCAAATATTTTATTTATGTTTTGTGTTACTTAAAAAATGTTTTTACTAGTATAGTGTTATTTAATTCAAATATCTGTTGGTATCTTGGTCCTCAGTGACCTGACCTCACTACTTTCCTATCACCCCTAGGTTGTTGAGAAGCTGAAGAAGTCGAGCACCCAGCAGCCCTCTCCCTCTCTGGCCTGTGCCGGCCCAGCAGATGTCGCCTGTGATTTCTGCTGCGGGACCAGACCAAACAAAGCCACCACGTCTTGCCTGGCGTGCTTGGCGTCTTACTGTCCCGCTCACCTCGAGCCTCACTACAGTGTTCCTGTGTTGAAGAAGCACCAGCTGGTCTCAGCTACAATCCCACTGCAGGAAAAGATGTGCACGAAGCACAACAAGCTGATGGAGGTCTACTGTCGGACGGACAAGGAGTGTATATGCCATCTGTGCGTTATAGATGAACATAAGGGCCACTCAACCGTTTCTGTTTCAGCACAGAAGGCTGAGACTGAGGTAGCCTGTTTGGTTTCATTCACTCATCTGTCCACATTGTTCCTTTTCAAAGTCTCGTACTCCAAAGGACACGTAGCCATAAAACTCAATAAGTTTGTTCATGTTTACACCTCTTTTGAGCTCGTCCTCACGTGTCAAATTGAAACATTCATAATTTTAATTTTAATTATTTTAATTTAACCCGAACCCCTCCAGACTCTAATCATGCTGTCTTCCTTCCAGAAACGTCTGGTTTCCAGTCAAACGAAAGTCCAGGAGAGAGTCAAGCAGAGAGTGGGGGAGCTGCAGAAGCTGAGCCAAGCTGAGGACGATGTCAAGGTGTGAAATGAGTTGTAATAATTAATAGATCCTGATTGGTTGTGAAATGCCACGGAGGATAATCTGGACAGGAATAACATGTTTTCCCCTGGTCATGTTTTAAAAATCATTACTACCATCAGTATCAGCCAATGAATGGGCATAACAATGTCAAGTTATATTTGGATTTTTGTTGCAGCTTGTAAGCTTTCCTTTATAACCTGGAGTGAATTCTGAAATTGGCACAGAGAGTTCTGGGATTATGTTGGACATGTGCCCAATTTTCCACACTGATTAATGATTATTCAAGGTGAAGTCATTTTTATCTTGGCCCTTGGGACTGTTCACAAGACCAGCTTGTGAACAGTGCCACTACAGCTGGTGAGGTTTCATCATGTTGTGTTTTAAAGAAGACCTATCATGCTCATTTTCAAGTGCATACTTGTATTTTGGGTTTCTACTAGAACATGTTTACATGCTTTGTAACGTTCAAAAAATGCTTTATTTTTCTCATACCGGCTGTGCTGTAGCATAGTGACTGACTGAGGCCTTGTTTATTTCTAGATGAAGGCTTTACTAGTAATATCTGCCAACAACACCTCGTCAAAGCATCACATACTGTATCTGAGCACATAAATGAACAAGCCATTTCAATTTATTTCCCATTTATTTAACAGTGTTTTTTTGGAAAAAAAATTCAGAATTCGAATGGCTAATTATCGAAAGAGAGCAATCAGTTTTGTTTTTTAGGCACCCGAAAAGCCCAGTCAGCTCTGATTGGTCAGCTGGTCCACTCTGTTGTGATTGGTCAACCAAACCAAACTCTTCGGACTCCGCTCCAGCTCCCCACTAACTAGCTTTGTTTGAGGGCGTGTCAGACTAGCCACAAGGCAGGTATTATGCAAATGTCTTACTTGGTGACATCCCCATGCGGGACTTCAATCAAGGCATTTTAGGCAGTTCAGGAGCAGTGTTTCTGTGGGGGAGAGAAATGGTACATGTCCACAGCCTCCGTTCTTTCCAGCTTCCCATTCATTGTCTATGTAAGCAGCTGTGCAATGCATTCTGGTAGCGTCCAATGCTGGGAAGCGAGGCGATCCCTCGCGATAAAAAAACACCCCGTGGACATGTTACATAACTCCCTTTGGCTTGGACTTTGGGCTTTATAACTTTGCAGACCTTTTACATGCACATAAAAACTAAATAACACACTAAAGGAAAGTGAAAAGGGCAGAACAGCATAACAGGTCCTCTTTAACAAAAAAAAGCAACTTTTAAATGTAAAAAAAACCCCTGATGTGCGCCAACAGAGTTGTGCCCAGTCTGCGCTGAAGGATTGTGACAAGATCTTCGCCGAGCTGATCTCCTCCATGCAGAGAAGATGTAGAGAGGTGAAGCAGCTGATCGGAGATCAGGAGAAAACTGCCGTCGCTCAGGCTGCAGAGCTGCAGCTGCAGCTGGAGGAGGAGATCAACAAGCTGAGGAGGAGAGACACCGAACTGGAACAGCTGTCAAATGCTGACGATCCCATCCATATGATTCAGGTACTTTTTAGAGTTGTCTTTGACTTTTTAAAGTTGTTGTTTTAAAGATTCTTTGGGACATTCCTGCATGATTGAATGAACAGTTTCCTGACTGTAATCCCAAAGGTGGGACGGATGAGAACAGTAACATCTGGCCAAAAGAGACATTGCAACAGGATCAAAGTTAGATTTTCATATAAAATAAAAGGGTGAATAAGAAATAGGATACTTAATTTTCAAAAATCTTGATGCTTTCAATAACAGATGACAATGTATAACTATAAAAAAAATAAAATAAAAAAGACTAAAATTTAACTTAAATATAAGCAAAGGAAACTCTGTACAAGAATTGAGTGGTGACTGCTAAAACTAGTTTACAACCAAACAGTAATTAGAAAAAGTATTCTGAATAAAATAATAAATTTCTCTGAATAAGGTGCAAGATGCTGACTTTTCTGACTCAAACTATGTCTATTTGCGTACATTTAACGGGGGAGACCGGGGATTGTTGTAACACTGGGTTAGTTGTAACACTGTCACTTTGACCAATCAGAAAAGAGCTGCGATGATGTCATCAATATCGTACACTCCCATTTGCCTTTTGAGCTCACAGGAGAAGTGGCATCTCTGTGAGCAACATTACGGATTTTATGACCAAAAAACTGATTTTCAGGTAAGAAAGTAAAATTTCTTTATCAAGATTATTTTTTGTCTTTAGCGTTCATTGTATTTTAGATACAATAGTTTGGCTTACATAACGTAAAGTAGCAGTTTCTCTTGTTTCATTTCTGCTCCCAGCTTTCAAACCAGAACCAACATGGCGGCTCGTTTGGAACCTTTCTTCTCTTATATCACGAAAATAGTTCATCGAAATGTGTTTCTGAAAACATTTTATGCGAGAAGTAAGCCACGCAGTTGCTGAATCTGTCTTCATTTTGGATCGACTTAGTTTCAAAGTTTCTTAGGAGTATCCAGAGGCGGCGAGTCGCTTCGGACGCCCCTGATTTGCATAAAGTAGCCTAGACGTCAAATTTATGCAAATGAGGAGTGGCCAATGTGACTCCCCGTCTCTCGAATCGCGCCGCCACGCTACCAGAATGCATTGCACAGCTGCTTACATAGACAATGAATGGGCTGCATGGAATGGCATGGAATGTACGGAGGCTGTGGACACCATCAGACCTATGTGACACGTGCACATTCAGGACCACAGTCCAAACACACAAAGCAATTGTTTTTGTGCAAAATTTAAAGTAATCAGAAACATGTATTTTTTGTCACTTAAAATAGTTCACTTTATTTATGACTGTTTATTCTTATTCTTCAATAGAGTTCTTGCATACATAGGATAGTGTGGATCTTATTTCAGCAAATTACCTCTTATTGTTACATCTATCCCCAGCAAGTGTTACAACTCACCCAGTAGTCGGGCAACTCTTTGCATTTGACATTAACTCGCATAATGTGTGATTGTGTAGTAGACGTCCAAGTGAGGTTTTTTTTTTGTAGTAGACAAATATGAGTACTTTCTATCAAAGTTTGAGAGATCTAGCATGAACAACCACCGAGTAACTGATGCTCAAGCAAAAGGTGTTACTGTCATCCTCGGTCTCCCCCTATAGTTTTTCTGTCTTCGACTCTGCCTCTGTCTTGTTTCCCCTCAGATTTTCCAGTCTCTCTCAACTTCCTGTGACTCTCCAAACTTTTCACCCAGTGCTGGTCCTCTGCGTTCCTTCAGAGACGTGACTGACTGCGTGTCTGAGCTGAGAGATGAATTAGAGACTGTCGTAAGGGGCACATGGCCCAGGATCTCTGTCACAGGTAACATATGGAAACATACAAATTCTCCATCCATTTATTTTCTTCAGCTTATTCGGGGCCGGGTCGCGCGGGCAGCAGGCTTAGCAGGGAATTCCAGACATCCTTCTCCCCAGCAACGATTTCCAGGTCTTCCTGGGGGACCCCGAGGCGTTCCCAGGATAATCTCTCCAGCGTGTTCTGGGTCTACCCCAGGTCCTCTTAGCAGATGGACGTGCCCAGAAAACCTCCAAAGGGAGGCGTCCAGGAGGCGTCCTGATCAGATGCCCGAACCACCTCAGCTGGTCCCTTCTGATGCGAAGGAGCAGCGGCTCTACTTCGAGCTCCCTCCGGATGTCTGAGCTCCTCACCCTATCTCTAAGGCTGAGCCCAGCCACCCTACGGAGGAAGCTGATTTCGGCCGCTTGTATCCGCGATCACATTCTTTCGGTCACTATCCAAAGCTCATGACCATAGGTGAGGGTTGGAACGTAGATGGACCGAGCTGAGCCGGAAAGCAAAGCTCTCGATTTATCGGGATATTTATCACCACAACGGTCCGGTACAGCGCCCGCATAACTGCAGTCACCGCACCGAACCACCTGTCCATCTCCCGCTCCATTTTACCCTCACTCGTGAACAAGACCTCGAGATACCTAAGCTCCCTCGCTTGGGGCAGTGACTGCTCGCAATCCACCGTTTTCCGACAGAGAACCATGGCCTCAGACTTGAGGGTGCTGATTCTCATTCCGACCTCTTCACACTCGGCTGCAAACCGCCCCAATGCGCGCTGAAGGTCACGGTGTGATGAAGCCAACAGAACCACATCATCTGCAAAGAGCAGAGACGCAATTCTGAGGTCCCCAAACCGGACACTCTCTTGTGAAAATCACAAACAGGATCGGCGACCAGAGGGCAAGGGGACATACAAATTCTGACTCATATAATGACCATATTCATGTCCAGTGGTGTTGAAAAATGTTCTTTTCTTACAGTTTCTTACGTTGACTTCTCACTGCCGCCAGAACCAAAAACCAGAGAAGAGTTTTTACGCTGTAAGTTGAGCTCCTTCACTTTAATACAATAATCATTAGCAGTGTTGATACTCGCTTTGTTTTGCTGGCAGATTGCTGCCCCCTCACACTGGATGGGAACTCAAACTACCCTAAACTCCAATTGATCAAAGACAACCGCAGGGTGAGGCCTTCACCCACTGTGCACTCCGATCACCCAGACAGGTTCACTAAGCTGCCACAGGTGCTGTGCAGAGAGGGTTTGTCAGAGCGATGCTACTGGGAGGTGGAGTGGCACGCTCGCACTCTGTCTGCAGCGGTGGCATACAAAGACATCGACCGCACGTCAGACGAGTCGCAGTTTGGAAACGACGACAAGTCGTGGAGTTTAGAGTGCACAGAAAATGGTTACTCGTTCCGCCACAATAATGTAGAAACGAAGGTGTCAGGCCCTCGCTCGGAAAGACTCGGAGTGTATCTGGATTACAAAGCAGGCACTCTGTGTTTCTATCATGTCCCTTACCCGATGGTCCTGCTTCACAAAGTCCAGACCACCTTCACCCAGCCTCTTTATCCCGGGCTCGGGCTGCAATATGAATGGTACGACATTGGAGTGTTCGCACAGCTGGCCAAGCTATGGTAGTAAAAGTGTGTGTCTAATATAATTTTCTACAACAATTCCTTTCGATGGAAAAGTTGTTCAATATTTTGACAATTTGTCAATCGATTCAACTATTTAATCGTATGATTGTCCATAGTTAATTGCGATTAATTGCACATTTTTATCTGTATGTATATATTTATTATTGGAAATCGAATAACAACACAAAACAATGACACATATTGTCCAGAAACCCTCACAGGTACTGCATTTAGCATAAAAAATATATGCTCAAATCATAACATGATAAACTGCAGCCCAACAGGCAACAACAGCTGTCAGTGTGCTGACTTGACTATGACTTGCCCCAAACTGCATGTGATTATCATAAAGTGATCATGTCTGTAAAGGGGAGACTCGTGGGTACCCATAGAACCAGTTTTCATTCACATATCTTGAGGTCAGAGGTCAAGGGACCCCTTTGAAAATGTCTATGCCAGCTTTTCCTCGTCCTTCGCGGCAAGCTAGTATGACATGGTTGGTACCAATGTATTCATTAGGTTTTTTGGTTTCATATGATGCCAGGATCTTCACTCTAGCTTTACAACTGAGCCCGCTAAAACCTAAAAATTGCAAGTTGCGTTAATGCGTTAAAGAATTTAGTGGTGTTGACAGCCCTACTAAAAATACATAAATAAAAATGTTTAGTACATAACTCCATAAGTAAAGCAAAGTAATCTTCCTTACGTCCTTTCCAATCTATAGTATAACATTTCCTTCATGTCCCCTCCAGAGCATTGTAATAGACGGATGTATTGGCATTAAAAATTGGTATTTGTTTTTGCAGATCAGATGTAATCAAAGAGGGAAGGTAACAGAGTATAAAACCTGATAAAGCCCGTCTTACCGCCTTGTGCACATTTTTGTTGGTGGTTGAGCATGACACAGTCTGAAGGCTCATCCAGAGGGTTTTCATCCCTGGCAAGAAAAAACAGCAACTTGCAAGTTATTGCAAGTGATGAATTCATAAAGAGTTTTGCAATATGTGGAAATTTTCCGTCATCATTGCAAGTAATCAGCTGTTTTCAGTCCAAAATACTGCTCACCTGGGATGTTTTGAATTGTAAAATGTCTTTAATTGTAAAATGTTTTGTAATACATTGGATTGTGCTTTAACAAATACATTGCATTGCTTATATGTAAGATTGTATCTGCTTTATTTCCTTGCAGTAGCACTGTCATGTTATAGCAAGAGTCCTGGGTTTGAAGCAGGGCCGGCTTAAGGTGTAGACCATATATAGGCGGTCGCCTAGGGCGCCACCTTCTGCGAGGCGCTGGTCACCCTCTTAAAAAAAAAAAAAAAAAAAGCTGGTGGGCTGGGGTCCTTATTTTCTGCATTGAAGTAAAAAATAAATAAAGAAAGAAAGAAAGAAATACACTTTTCAACCCTGTAACTCTGTTTCTCACACTTTTTCATCTGCCCGGCCGCACTTATTTGTTAATAAAGGTATAAATTGTAGTGAAACTGACTAAATACTTTTAAGTCAACAATATCAGGGACCTATTGTACATTTATGTCATAATAAATACAGTTATTTATGAAAATAAAAATCTTAATTTTTGACTTAAAACCATTGTTATGTCTGATGTGTGTTGCGGTTTACAGGACTAGGATTAGGGTTCTGGGGGGGTTGAACACTAACCTTAGAGCGGTGCCAGGGCACCAAAAGGGCTAGAGCAGGCTCTGGTTTGAAGCTTCTGTGTGAGTCTGCGTGGGTTTTCAGTGGGTGCTCTGGTTTTCTCCCACAGTCCAATCACATGCAGGTTAGGTTAATTTTCCTTGTGTGAACACGAGTCTAAATATTTGCCTCTTCATACATTATGTGCTATGACCTGTAATACACCGGCAACCCGCCCAGTTTGCACCCAGCTTCTCGCCCAGTACGGATGGATTTTCATGCACTACTGCTGAAAGATAACATCAAAATGGGACAACAAACAACCATTAAATAAAACAAAGAATCAAAAGTTTGATAAGGAACTTTTTTTTGTTTCACCACAGCTTGTAAAATACAGATTTAGAATTGTGTGTTAATGTTAAAATGTTTAAAGAACCAGAGGTTCCAAAACTTTTTCATGTCAAGGACTCCTAAACTGACACAAATTAGACCCCCATTTAATACGGTCCCCGATCTGATAGGACTTCTGCTTTTAGATATTTTATTACAGAAAGTGTATTAAACCCATGACCAAAACAATCATCCATTCTGTCATTGTGTTACTTATGGATGGACATATAGTGAAATTAAATGATTCCCCTTTTGCTTTTTTCGAATCACCTCAAGGGGCCCCTGGGAGTCCCCGGACCTCACTTTGAAAACCACTGGTATAAACTATAGCCGTGAAGATGTACTATATGACTGTGGCTGTTTTTCATAGTTTGGGCTATCTCAGATTTATATTCTCTCTGTTTTCCTTAACGCCAAGCACCTTATTTGTATAGCAGCTTACAAACATGTAGGCGATTTAAAGTGCTTTAACAACTTTTAAAAATGAAATGAGATGAAAATAAAAATCAATTAAATTAGAATAAAATACAAATTAACCAGAAATATTTGTGTACTGTGGTCTGGAGCTGTTTTTCATGGTTTGGGCTATTAGGCCCCTTTGTTTAAATGAAGGGAAATGTTAAGGTTACAGCATACAATGATATTTTAGATAGGGCTGTCAAAGTTACGCTCCAAACTTTTGGCGAGGAAAAACTGGCATGGCCATTTTCAAAGGGGTCCCTTGACCTCTGACCTCAAGATATGTGAATGAAAATGGGTTCTATTGGAACCCACGAGTCTCCCCTTTACAGACATGCCCACTTTATGATAATCACATGCCATTTGGGGCAAGTCATAGTCAAGTCAGCACACTGACACACTGACAGCTGTTGTTGCCTGTTGGGCTTGAGTTTGCCATGTTATGATTTAAGCATATTTTATATGCTAAAAGCAGTACCTGTGAGGGTTTCTGGACAATATTTGTCATTGTTTTATGTTGTTAATTAATTTCCAATAATAAATATATACATACATTTGCATGAAGCAAGCATATTTACCCACTCCCATGTTGATAAGAATATTAAATACTTGACAAATCTCCCTTTAAGGTACATGTTGAACAGAAAAAAATGTGATTCATTTGCGATTGATCGTGATTAACTATAAAACATCATATGATTAATCGCGATTAAACATTTTAATCGTTTGACAGCCCTAATATTAGACAATGGTGTGCTTCCAACTTTGTGACAACAGTTAAGGAAATACCCTTTCCTATTTCACTGTGACAATTTCCCTGTGCCCAAAGCAAGGTCCATAATGAAATGTAAAGAACAGAGCCCTGACTTCAACTTCTTCCAACAAATTTTTGGGATGAACTGGACAGCAACTCGGGCTTTATCACATCATCATCAGTTTTCTGAATATCCTCTTTTAGGGCAAACATTTCCAGAAGGATTAAATGTTCAGACGAAGGCTGTGATAAATAATAAAATAATAATTTAACTATTAATAATAACGGTCTAAAATGATGCAATATTGCATAGTTTTAAGTAAAAAACCTTCAATTTTTCTTGAGGGAGGACCCCCAAAACCCAATATCTCTATCTTTTATTCACTGTAGAAATTCAGAATGTGTCTCTTTATCCTGCTGCATAATATGTAGGAGCATCCTGACTGGGACACTGCTCCTAAAACCTGAATGATACCCTACTGTAGGCTACAAATAACGCAGGAAGGACTTTAACTATTAACACTAAACACACCACCTTAACCCCATAATGTTCCAGCTTGAATATTATTGGAGTATTATAGGCCTAATATAGAAGATGCATAGCCCAAGTATAATAATATAACAATAATACCACAACTGATCAGGATTGACACAGTATTACATGCTTAAAGAAATAATGAATAAATAGGAATAAGTCGCAAGAGATAGCTGATAACGGCCGATACACACGCCAACATGAATAAGAGAGTACTGGCAGTTATTTTCCACTTCAAGCACTGGGTGTAGTATTTGGGTGTCCATATACTTAGAGTTGGTACCTAACATATTAACTACCACTTTGATACAATTGGGGTGAATAGAATTAAGTTTATGGATATAAAGCACTGATCTGCGTGGCTAGATGCCATATAGGTGCAACTACACGGATGGAATTCCTCGGTCGACAAGTGAGGATGTTGACAGACTGCCAGGGCAGGGACAGGCCAGTTAATGGGGACACACCTTCCCACATGTTCCAGCAAGCATGACAAATCAATCACAGAGAGAGAGAAAGAGAGAGAGAGAGAGAGAGAGTGGGTGGGGGGAAAACGCGGGGAGAGGAGAGAGTAAAAAGAAAAAGGAAGAAAACACAACATTAACATCACATTCAGACTTCTTTTCCAGCTCTTGCCGTCTTCTTTCCTCTGTTGGGATTTGCAGTCGATGACTTGAGGTGAGCGTCTCATTTTTCTGCCTGTCATTCATGAGTCTTTGTTGGTTTCTGTCAGCAACAACACTGCGGTTACAACTGCCAACAAAACATGGCAATCAACTGTAGTTACTGCAACCGTTGGAGGAGAAACTTTTGTTTTCTTTCTGGGGGATTTACAGGAGTTTTGTTTTTGCTATTTGTTGCTGTGTGTCCTTGAGATTCTCCGTTTCATGTGGTCTTGCGACATTATTGTCAGGTTCGTCTGACAGCTGTGATTTGTTCACATATGAACAATGTATGTATGGTTTTACTTTGTAGGCAGAAGGTATGTGCGTGAGTCAACACAATACACACAAACACACCTTTTGAGTCAGGTTTTATAGTCTGGGATGTGGTCACAGGGAGCTCTGTTTGTACAAATGATAGTAAAAAAACTAAAAGATAGGGGAAGAAAGCAAAGCAATTGTAAGAAAACAAAACGGTTAAAAGTGGAACGGAAACAGAAAAGACCAACTATGGTTGGTACAGTGTCTCATTTTGGGGCCATTGCACAATATGACGCAGTTTCACCGGCTGCTGCTGCTTTGAAGCCACTGTCAATGTGGTTTGACCGGCTTTCTGTAAACACTGCCATGTGGTTACATCTCTTTGTCACTCTCTACTTCTGAACCTGAGAAAAATGCTTTTATCCAACAATATTTCATTTGAAAACTGTTGCAAGTGCTTCTGCGGTAGAAGAGTATAACTAAAAGTGATTACATCATCGGCATAAAAATGATAAATTAAGATAAGATAATCCTTTATTAGTCCAACAGCGGGGAAATGTGCAGAATTACAGTAGCAAAGGGGATAGTCATATAAAACAATACAATATATTATCGTAAGTAAACAATAAAGATATAATAAATAAGTAAACAATAAAAAAAAAAGATATAAAATATATAAATTATAATAGTAGACAGACTGAATAAATGGTTTACATTATTGTGCATAATGAAATATGAAATGTTGATATATTTTGAAGAAAAACATCTTTACTTATGTATTGCTGACAATGTCCATATTTATTTAATCTTTTAGTATAAAAAGGCCACATATAGTCTTATAGCTTTTTTAGTCACCACAATTATTATCATGACTACACATTTGCTTTTATTTTATTTGTGTAAAGCAATTTTGTATTTACTAATTTACCTATTTTTTGGCTTTCACTATCAAATTGCATTTTATTTCTCTCTAAAACACATTTGTGCTGTAATTTTAAATAGTGTGTTATTCAGTGAAAAACCAAATAAACAAACCAAAAAAAAAAAACTCAAAACACAACAGACTATGTGCCAAATAGTTAAAAGAATTAATAATTACTTACTTTTTTCAATTTCATAAAAAAAACACCATTTTCTAAAGCAATAAGAGACAGTTCCTAAGGTCCCGTCCCCTTAAATGTGATACAAATGATACTAGGAGCAGTACTTAAAGTAAATGTCTCAACAAATGTCTGGTTGTCAAGACGCAATCATTCCACCTCTGCTGTGTTTGTACCTGTAATATCATCTGCCGTGTACTAGCTTACCGTCACAGTCAACTACACACTGATTTACATTGCAATAATCCATGATCACTGCACAAGTTGCTAAGAAATATCAAACAGGTTAAGTCAGCAGATGTGGGTGTGAATATGTGATTATATACACAGTACTACTGACAATGAATAGTTTGAGTGTGAGCCTTTGGGGTGTGCTCTTAAACTAATAGTAAAGATATGTCGAGCAAGTGATGACATGTCACTTCTGAAAACGTTTTTCCAGTAACATGAAATAGCTATATGTTTCCTGGCAGGAACCTATAGGACAAATACAAGATCTGTTGTATGAACTGTAAAATGTATCTCTAGTAATTGACTGCTGAGGGCTAAATCAGATTACAAATATTATCCAGAAACCCTCACAGGTACTGCATTTCGCATAAAAAATATGCTCAAATCATAACATGGCAAACTGCAGCCCAACAGGCAACAACAGCTGTCAGTGTGTCAGTGTGCTGACTTCACTATGACTTGCCCCAAACTGTATGTGATTATCATAAAGTGGGCATATCTGTAAAGGGGAGACTCGTGGGTACCCATAGAACCCATTTTCATTCACAAATCTTGAGGTCAGAGGTCAAGGAACCCCTTTAAAAATGGCCATGACAGTTTTTCCTCGCCAAAATTTAGTGTAAATTTGGAGCGTTATTTAACCTCCTTTGTGTCTATGGTATAGTATGACATGGTTGATACCAATGGATTCCTTATGTTTTGTAGTTTCATATGATACCAATATCATCACTCCTGCTCTAAAACTGAGACCGCTACAAAGCCCTGATTTTTTTGATGGTCCTAAAGATTATCTTTCCAGATATTCCTGTGGTGTGAGGTATGTTAAGAGTGCTTTTTTAGTCCCCGATCTGCTCGGAAGTCCATTCTGGCCGCACCGATTTCAAATCGTAAATATTAAACATGTTCAATATGTACGATCGAATATCCCGTTGTGTGTTGGGAACCCCGAGGACAGCCGATGACGCAGTCAAGTGGGAAAGAACGACAGCCAATTGAGAACCAAGCTGACTGAAGAAGGAGGGGCAACGACCGCCATCATAGCGGCCGCGGCTAATGCATGAACTAATGCAAAACGCGAAGCATTAAGTAGTAAGATGGAGCTCAGAAATGGAGGACCAACTTGTTAATTTGTGGCAACGACACGAGTGTTTATTTATCGTGTCTCAATGATTTCATCCATATTTTTTCTCTTTTCTTTGTGAATTTTCAGTACAAAGTAGTGCAAAAACTAACATCGCTGTCGTCCGCCATGTTTGTTTACAAAGTCACGTTTTAATCGCGAGAGATTTTGTGAGCTTTCTGTTTTCTTTTAGTCGAATAGTGTGTGGTGTGCTGTTTTGGCCAAATCGTTGCTCTCCACACACTATAGGAACAAAACTGTTAAATTTAACATAACATGTCATTATGTGTGGGGTCTCTCACATTTTCAAAATCTATTAAGATTTGAAAAATCTTTTCGTGTGGGCCAGCCTGAAAGTGATAACTGTTTAAAAATGTCTCACAGATACATACTTTAATTTCTAAATAATGCCAGCTAATTTCCTCAAACAGCTGGGCATTGTAGTTTTTAGGAAACTTTACTCAAACAGGAGTAAAAAGTTAATTTGTTGGGGACTATTTTCAGCCGTGGATGGATACACATCTGTTGCGGTAGTCAGCATAGAGAGTAGCAGGACGGTGTTTGTGGGATTCACTCAAAATAAACGACAGTGTGCGTGTTCATGCTGAAGGAACCGGTCGTCCAGTGCAACCGTGTAGCTAATTGATGTGTTGAAATTGTGTTTTGACAACAACGGAGTTCTATGACTCAGAGGAATAAGATATATCAGACCTTAGGATCAATTCATCATCGTTTTTAGTGTTTACATGGGATTTGCTGAATGATTGTATATAAAAAATGTATATATATAGAATATGACCTGACACATACTTTAAAGATTTACACTGGCTTCCATTTAGGTACAGGATGGATTACAAAGTACTGCTGACCATTTATAAACCAATTTGAATATATGTCTGATACGCTTGAAAAATATAAACCTAGTAGGTTTCTTGGATCTTAAGGAAGCAGTCAGCTAGTGGTAGTACCTGAGTCAGAGACAAATATGATGAAGTTGCATTCACATTAGCTACTACGCTCCTTACTGTGCTCCACTCGTGTCTGGTCTCGTTGTTCAGGAATTAAGAATCCCAGTTAAAACCTGTTACACTTGCGCCACACTCCCCCGCTTTCCTGCAGAAATACATACTTGTAATGTCAAACTGAGACCTGGGCCAGATACAACATGGAGTAGGATTCAGAGGTGAGGCTCTTTATTACTCTGGAAGTCTGACTAATTAAATTTGTTGAAGTACTTTTTGTAATTTTGCACGTTGGTGCCAGGAAATTCCTCGCTATTCTCTGGTACTTGTTTGGGAAACTTCCCTGGAAACACTGTCTCATATTGATTTAAGAAGTTATTATAACTAAGGTACAGGATCAAGAACACGCTCGTCTTCCTTGCTAATTCAGTCACCTGTGTCTTGTTAATTCCCCCACCTGTGCCTCACTAACTCAATCACCTGTGCAGACCTATATAGGTGTGTCTAAAGGCTAGCCCACACTAAAAGATTTTTACAAATCTTAACAGATGTAGAAAATGTGAGAGACCCCACACATAACGACATGTTATCTTAAATTTAACAGTTTTGCTCCTATAGTGTGTGGTGAGCAACGATTTGACCAAAACAGCACACCACACACTAACAGCTTCAATTCATGAACAACAAGAATCATAACTAAAAAAAACGGAAATATCGCAAAATCTCTTGCGATCAAATGTGGCTTTAGTGTAAGCAGGGAGAATTTTAGTTTTTGCTCTACTTTGTACTGAAAATTCACGAAGGATGGGTGGATGAAGTCATGGAGACACTTTAAATAAACACTCGTGTTGTTGCCACAAATCAACAAGTTGGTCCTCCATTTCTGAGGTCCATCTCACTACTTTATGCTTCGCGTTTTGCATTAGCTCATGCATTAGCCGCGGCCGGATTGTCTTTCCTGCTTCAGTCAGCTTGGTTCTCAATTGGCTGTCGTTCTTTCCCACGTGACTGCGTCATCGGCTGTCCTTGGGGTTCCCTACACAACAGGATAACCCGTAATTATTGAACATGTTTAATATTTACGATTTGAGATCGGTGCGGCCAGGATAAACTTCCGAGCCGATTTTTGGATGTAAAAAACATACCTCACACCGCAGGAATATCTGGAAAGATAATCTTTAGAACCATCAAAACATCAGGGCTTTGCTGACAATTGTCGGGAGGGGGGAATCATGCCGAAAATCGGCTTGATTCTCGTGTAGTGTGTACCCGGCATTACCCTCTTCTCTCCCATTTGTCTCAGTTCTCACAACCCTACCCCCCCAAACCCCATTCTTCTCCTCTCTCAGCAGGGCGCCACGGTGGCTCAGCGGTCGGCACCGTTGCCTCACAACAAGGAAGTCGTGGATTTTTATCGAGTTCATCGAGGCGTATCCCCACTCTGAGTCTTGACCCTCAGGTTCCAGACGCTCCCGCCACCTCACGACCCCGTTCGGCCTCATTCGGCCCCATGTGATCGACCCCTATTCTTTCTTCTCCTCGACCCCATCATCCCACCGTATACGACCCAGACCAACCTTCGGCTCCCGTTCAACCCCGGTAACTGCCCCCTTTTCATTCCTCTTCTCGACCCCATCATCTCACCGAACACGAATCTCACCCAGTAATCCCACCAAACTCGACCCTTACTCAATCTTTCCCACATCCTCCAGCCATTCCAAATAAAGCTACTTCTGTACTGTACTAATGATGTGGTCTTTGCTGGTGAATTCATTATAAAAAGCACACTCTTGAGGTTTGCTTTGTTAGCATTTGTATCATTTGTTAAATATGATACGACAGGAATCTCTGATATTGTTCTGTATTTTCACTTAAAAGGTAGAAATAAATGTACTGAGTTAAACCTTAAAGGGGCTATATGTAAGAATCAGAAAATTGCTTGTTAACAGTGACACCCGTGGCCGTTAAGTCAACGACAGTCAGCGTCCTGTTGCTCACGCTCGTTCTCGCACTATGTAGACGCGAGCGAGCATTGGTCAAAACAGTGAGGCGGCATACATGAGACTGAACGTGATTGACAGCCAAAACCACAATATCACCATATATCTCACATGTTCGGCAGTAATGTTAGCTTACCTCAGGGTCGGTTTTGATACTCAAAACAAAACGAAGGTCCGGCCAATGTTGATCCTAGTTTTCCCCCCTCGACATCGGTCACATTCCTGTTTTGCAAGACAGGCTTCACTAGATATAAATTGTTTTTTTGTGCTTCCGTGGAGTTTGTGTTGGAGCCTGAGTTGTGGTCGGGGCTGGTCGTTTGTTGGCGTTAGCGGACTCCATTTCTAATCGAACGTTAGATATGGCTGCACACTGTTCGTCCTGAAATTAAAGGCACTCGCGAGCGTGCATAACGTCACATCCATTGGATTTTACAGGAAAAAACGTCCCCCGTATTCTTCACATTAAAAGGCTCATAGAAGAAACCCAGAAAGTCGCGGAAGCTCTAATTTTTTAAGTTAGGTTACAACCTGTTCACACAAAAAAACAATCAAATGTGTGTCAAATCTTAAATGCAGTCCCTTTAAAGAATATTCACCAATATTCTCTCTTTGGCAGGTGACAAAAATGGCCAACAACTCAACATCCCCCGATTTTACCGATAAGCCCATTGCGGATAACAGCATTGTGGATAACACCGCTGGCACCGCAGTGGGTGCCCTCATCCTGAGCCTCGTCTTTCTCTTGGGCTTCCCCGGCAACCTCTTCATCATCTGGAGCGTCCTGGCTCGTGCCAGAAAGCATTCCGTCACCACCCTCCTCATCCTCAACCTCGCCATCGCCGACGGCTCTCTGATGGCTCTCACCCCGTTCTTCATCGTCTACCTGGTTTTGAAGAGGTGGATGTTTGGGAATGTGATGTGTAAGATCCTCTTCTACCTGTGTCTGGTGAACATGTACGCATCCATCCAGCTCATCATGCTCATGAGCGTCTACAGGATGGTGGCGGTGCTGTGGCCGCGGCGTGTCACTATTATCACCGGCCGGAAGACTGTAATACGGTTGCTGGCGGTGGTGTGGGTGCTGGTGATGGTCGCCTCTGTTCCTGCAATGATCTTCAGAAAAGTGCCAAAAGGGCCTCTTGTGGTGTGCGAAGCAATGCATGATAAAAGCGGCGAAGTGAGTGAATAAAAACCTGTTTATCTTCATACTATCAATAACAATTAAGCACTATCCACCAAGGCTGTACATTCCTCTAAATGTGTTAGTTGAATAATGAATAGGTATGAAATGTTTTCATTATCCTTCAGGATCTGCAGACTCATTACCACTTTATCGCAGTAATACCTGTTTAACTTCAGCATGTTGCTGTAGCGCCACCTATGGGTGAAGTAATATAACATTTTATGGGCTCATATGTATCACATCATCAAACATTGGTTGACATTGCCCAGTTTGTTCAAGACTTAGTAAAACTAGTAAACTAGTGAAACAGAAAATGCCTACGCATAAAAGTAAAGAATGTTAGAATATTAAATTCTATTTCCTCACGCACAGGTGGTCCTCCAGTACATGCTGGAACTGGTGTTGGGTTTTTTAATTCCCTACAGTGTCATTGTAGTCAGCTACATCTGCATCTTACGGCGGATCCGACAGACCAAGTTCCGCCGGCACATTCGTAGCGAGAAGTTCATCCTGGCCATCGTGTTGACCTTCTGTCTCTTTTGGTTGCCCTACCACATCATCAACATGGTGCAAGTACGTCATACATCCTGCTTTTACAAGTAACACAATCTCCCAAGCATTATGGATATAGTAAAGAGTCTTTAAATGTATTCATCATGCATCCTGGTTTAATATTATTTATAAAAGAGATTCTGATCATTAAAGTTTTCACTGTCATTAACTAAGCAATTTTGTTTATTGTCCTCAGGTTACATGGGCTTTGTGTCCAGAGGGTCCAGTAAAAGCTATGTAAGTGATGATACAACATTTGCCTGCTTCTTATTTTGTATAGCTAATATTAAAATACAAACACAAACCAATCATCAGTGTTATTACACAGCTTTGCTGAATACTCAATTCTGATTGGTCAATCACGGTGTTCTACGGTCTGTTATTTTTTTTTATAGCAGACCATTGCTATGTATAACAGACCGTTGCTATGGGCTCAGTTCTGATGTCGGACTCTGGCGGACTGTTTTTGTGTCAAATAATTGATTTCTTAAGTAAGTAGTCGTGGAATAAGCGGGATAATGTACAGCTAGCGGGTCATTGTTGTGAAATAAACCCCTTCAGGGTGATTCAAGACCCCTCCGCTTCATGTTGGGGTCCATCGCCGCATCGCCCTGTCTGGGTTTATTTCACAACAATGACTGGCTCGCTGTACATTATTTCTTACTTATCCAACATGTTCTCATTCCAACTCGTCACATACTGATGCTTTGTCACACCCCTTGGCGTCACTTTGCGGTCGCAGTAAATACTTGCTTAAAGGGGCTATATGTAAGAATCAGAAATTGCTTGTTCACAGCGACACCTGTGGCCGCAATGTCAACGAAAGTCAGCGTCCTGTGGCTCGCGCTCGCGCTCGCGCTTTCGGCTCGCGCTACATTGACATGAACGAGCACCGGTCTAAACAGTGAGGCGACACACGTCAGCTAACACACAATATCACTCTATATTTCACCTGCTTGGCAGTAATGTTAGCTGACCAGAGGAAGGTCTCTCCATGAATCAATGCTGATCCTAGTGTTGGCTTTTCCTCCCGATCCGGAGGGAACGGAGGGGGCGGGGGGGGGGGAGACCGACACCCGGTCGGGACGATAACGTAACTCTCTGCGGAGCCCCGTCACTTCACAAGACATGGGAAACCTCTGTTGGTCTGGAGGAGCTGCAGCAGTTATTTCTGCAAAAACGTCCACTGCACATTCACCAGATATTCTCAGAGCTAAACTAACTCTTCTGCAGTGTGTAGTGTGCGCGTGTTCACGTGGAGGTGGAGCGAGCCGAGCGTGTGAGAACGAGCGCGGTGTGCAAACAGGCAGGAGCAGAACTGCTGCGCGCTCGCGTACCCACACGCGAGCGCGCATGGGATACCGACCCGTTAAGATTTATGCGCGTGATAAGTTACAAATAGTCCCTTTAATGTTGTGAATAAAAAAACCCCCACAAAAACACTTCTTGCCTAGGTTTAGGCAGCAAAACCACCATTTAGGTTTAGGAAAAACATCATGGTTGGGCTTAGAATTACTACGTTTGTAAAGTGAAAATGAAACGTAAAGTTGTGAGCATGGGACACAGCTGATTGTAAAGTGAAAGTGAAACTTAACACATTGGACAGCGGTCTCCTGGATGAAAACCCTGTGTTTGTTGGATCCATCCACCACTCCTCCGCCCCACTCTTAGTGTGTCTTTTTGCTCTTTAAACTACGCCACCACACTCCCGGAGCAGTTTCTCTGAGCGTTTAATATTGCCGCGGATGGGTTGCAGTTAATTGAAAACCTGCACCGTCTTATACAGGCGCTAAAGGATACCCTGTGCGTTGGTATCACACGCCAAGGGGTGTGACAAAGTGTCAGAAATTTACGCCTTGGGAATGAGAGTGTGCTGCGTTATCATAGTTTACATGGTTTACAGTTGGGAGTAGTTTTAAAACAGCTATTCTCAACCACTGGTGGGCCTCAGAGCGCCGTCTAGAGGAACGCGGAGGTACTACCAAATGGTTAGATTAAAAAAACAACAACCTGGGAGACAACCCTGCGCCAGTGAAAGGCCAGTAAAAGCTCCTGGTGAGGAAATATAACCCTGAATACATTAAATTTGGATTCATAATGGCAGGCAGTGACGGATGAGGGTAACCAGAAGGCCTTGAGTTACAAAAAGTTGAAAACCCCTATTTTAGATTCAAATTGAGCCATTTAATGCAACACTGGCAATGCAACATTTTGGAGAATGTTATTTTCTTTCTTACCGAGAGTTCGAAGTGAAGATTAAGACCACTCTTGGATGTGTGCGTTAAGTATTGAGCCAGAGCTCGCAGGCAATTAGCTTAGCTTAGCATACTGGGAGCAGGTGGAAACCACTAGCCTGACTTACTTGTCATAGAATATTTGTACACTGTGGTATTATTACATTTACTTAAGTAAAATATCTGAGTACTTATTCCACCACTGGCTAAAGCAAGTAATACATTATGCATAGTCTGTGACCCTTTTAGGTACATTCTGAGTCATTTGTCTCTAATGAAATGCTCTCTTCACTTCTCCACCCTCCAGGCTGAATGCAATATGGCACAAGAGCCGAGCTGTCGCTGCTTCCTTCGCCTTCATCAGCAGCTGTGCCAACCCAGTGCTCTACTTCTTCGCAGGAAAGTCCTACATCCGGCGAGAAGGGCTGGCGTTCATGGCCCGCTTGTTTGAGGGCACGGGGCTGGACTCGGCCACCAGGAAGAGCCGACAGAACAGCCAGAACAGCCGCGACAAAGACAAAGACGCAGATGCCGTCATGCTACAGGACAAAGATCGAGACTCTGTTACCAACTCGAACTCTAATACCAAACCAGTGAAGAATGGCAAGTAGAGGACACAATATTGAGCAGGCTTGAAGCTGGTGTTGTTCCTCTGGAGGGTAAAATTACACCACTCAGGCCTTTGAATCTCCACCCAGTCACAAAAACTTCATCAGGGCTCATCGTGCACAGCTGGTTCCTGCCAATCAAGAAAACATTCAGCAGCTGCTGCATAAAGTGAATCCTTCTCCCAAATGAGACAAACTTTGAAAGGGACGTCACTGGGCATATTGATCCTGGAACAGCCTGATGCATCCTAAAGTGAGATTGTTGTGTTTGAATCGGTGCTTAAAGCACAACTGTATATTGCTCTGCTCTGGACTATTTCATAAGGAAGAACTGTGGAGTATTATCCAGGACTAGGTGATGCCTTATGTTTACTGTACATTGCTACTGTAATGTCAAAATGAATCTTTTTTTGCAAGATTTTTCTGTGCTATGTTGTTCAAGCAATGTTTTATTCGTCAAAATTATAGACTGTATATGAAGATGGACGACACGTCTCCACTTCCTCCCACTGTACGAAAGTGTAGTTAAAATATCCCGGATACGGGGGCTGCCATCTTGAGATTTTGATGTCATTCGGAGCCAGAGTCTGCGCAGTAATGATCGTGGGGCTGGAGCCGCGGTATTGAGGTCCCGCCCACACACCCGCCCGAGCCAATCACGGGCTAAGCATGGCCGCAGCGAGAGAGACTCACAGCTGCCAATCATGATGTCTCACCCCCTTTTTATAGCATCAAATAACTAATTAAAATCAAACTTATCAGAAAAAAACAATTGAATATACATCAGCGTGATAAGAACTACCTAAAATGACAGAAACCATCTTTGGGAAAAATGTATTTAATGTGTACTTTTACTTTTTATTTTGGCCCATGTCCAATCCACTAACATGGATGGGGCGGGCTTTATGACCTATACTGCAGCCAGCCACCAGGGGGGCGATCAAGATGTTTTGACTTCACTTTTGTGGAGCTGTCATGTCGTCCATCTTTACAGTTTATGGTCATGCCTAACGGAAGCGTCAAAATGAACTGGAACAGTGAACATTGTTATACCTCAGTGACGAGCACACATTTAGAGCTAAGGTTCGACGGAGGCACTTGATTTTGTTTTTATAATATTCGCACTAATGTGTTCGCTTTGCGTGCTTCTCTCTTACATCTGTTGGTATGTTTTAAAGCTGCATGATTTTTTTGGCTACTTGGGGGCAGTGGAACAAGCTGTAAACACAACATTGACTTATCATCACCTTATAAAGTTGATATGGTGAACGCGTTAGTTATCAGTTTACACGTCCAGCAGACATAGAGCATCATAAGGATTCATTTGGAGCCGTGTCTCTGGCCACTTGATGAATGTAAGTCTTTCCTTTTCGCTCTGTTTTGGTATCCTGAGAAAATCAACCCAATCTCACGGGAAGGCGTATAAATAGTACAACATTACAAGGACATTCCGTGTGTCATAAGAATGCATTTTTGGGTGCCATTTGTACGCCAATTTTGTGTGTCATTTTTACGCCACATAACAAAACGATGGTAATGGCCACACTTAGGTTGAGGCAACAAAACCACTTAGTTAGGTTTAGGAAAAACATCATGGTTGGGCTTAAAATAAGTGCGTAAACTAAGAAAAATATGTATCTAAACAACGTAACAGAAGTACGTAAACTAAGAAAAATATTGTATAACGTAACAGAAGTACGGAAAACACGCCGCAAACGTCACTACGGTAACTTCAAAATAACTCAACACTTCGGGACAAGATCACCGGTCTTGAACACCGGTCTCCTGGTTGAAAGTCCTGTGTTTGTTGGATCCCGTCCACCTCCCCTCTCGCCCACTACCATGAACAGTCTTTCAAACAAAAACGTTTTTATTCTACGTTACTAGCTCTGAGCGTAGCATATTTACGCGGATATGTTTACATTGCAGTCAATACAGACTACACGGCGTACAAATGACACGCCAAAAGCATGAAAGACGTTTGCATGCGAAATGACTTGCGATTACTGTGTCATTCATACCAACAAATTCTAACTCCCAACTTTTCAAATACCGCCGCTTGGTCAGTGCCCCTCGGCATTGGAGGCCGACGCACGGGATACCCCTCATGCGTTACTTTTGGACGGACCAGGGACGGCGTGTCAATATACGCTCATTATGTGCATAATGTCCTTTCAAAATAAACTTCTGTTTTCACGGGAAGTTAGGTTTAGGCAACACAACCACTTAGGGTTAGGAAACGATCGTGGTTGACATTAACTGCACTGACTAGATTACATTGGAGATAGTTGAAAGCCCGGTTCGTCGCATACTGTTGCTAAAGGGTGACTTGGTGCATCGGTTTCCTTACCAAACAGCGGTATTTGACGAGTTGGGAGTGAGAACTGGTTGTTCATACGTCATTTAGTGCGACCAGGCTGGAAAAATATCTGGCTCTTTAGCTGCTAAATGCTCCACTATGTTCACCAGCTAGCCGCTGACTTTGTCTGTCTGCGGTTTGGTGCTGGGCAGGTAGTGTACAGTAAGTTCATGAGACCTGTTTTAGCTGAAAACAGCTGCCTTGTTGGGCTCGAACGGTGAGAACAGTGAGGGTGAATCAAAACAATGAGCTGAAAGACGCTAAAAGACTCCGCAGAGCTGATGGGAACTAGACATAGTCTTTGATCTATTGTTAATGAAAATATTGATTAGTGCAGTTTTAAAGAGAAAATCCTAAACTGGATTGTCTTAACATTTCACTGTGAGCAGTAAAAAAATGAAATACAGAAAAATACAAAATGTGTGTAGCGTCTTTTCCTGAATAATGTGAGACATTACAACTTTGTGATGCAGTTTGGGTTATGTGGAAAGAGAAACATGCTGTAAATCAGATGATGTTTGGTGCAAGAGAGCAGACAATGAAGATGACTGAGGTATGATTTTACACTCATGTATCAACAAGATCCTGACAGTTTACTGGAATATTCACCCCCTCACATATTTACACTCATTACGATCTTTTGTGCTGTTCATTCCCGCTCTTCCTTGAAAATTCTGTTTCACAACATTTCTGGCTCTCCATGATATCCGCATTTTCTCTTCCATAATGAGGTGTGTGCCAATCAGCTGTAGCCTATTGTTGCTGCTCCACACATGGCAGCAGGTGCGTCAACATTTTTCCATAAAGTTATACCAGTATCATCAACACACCGATCAGCAATAGTAAAATAAAATGTGTAGGAGGAACAACGGTGACATCGAAACCCAGTGAGCTCAAGCTGGCTTCCTCTTCCTCTCACATCAAGCCTCTTACTCAATTATGTACTTTTTGTTTTTCTAATCTCCAAACGCAGTCTTCAAAGTAAAGAGGGAAGCCCAGGAGTTAACAGTCGATCAGGCAAAGTGTAAAATAGATGGGAATTGTTTAACTTTTGGACTGGATTTACCATTGTGGCCTTAAAAAAGATCAGCAGTTGAAGGTCGGTATGCAAATTCAATTTATTAAACTATTCTAATAGTAAAACTTTCCTAATTTTCAAAATAGTTTTTCCACTGGAGATCATATAGTTTGACAAAAACATATTTTTTTTTCTTTCTTTCTTTATTGGTGCAAAAACAAAACAGCAGACATAACAAAACCAAAAAATAGTCATAATAATTCTAGTAATAAAATCTTAAATAAATTAAAATTAAAATTAAAATCAAAATTATTATTATTATTATTGTTATTATTATTAGTATTATTATTGTTGGTATTATTATTATTATTATTATATATACTACTACTACTACTACTACTAACTGGGTGGCAATAATAAATTAAATAATAATAATAATAATACATTTTGTCACACAAGTATAAGAGTAGTAGTAGGTTATATGAAAATGTCAAAATGAAAGTCCGAAAAAACTAAATTCATATTTAATATACTCATGAACATGACTATTTGTGAGTTATATATTTTTTGTTTTCAGTGATCTTTTCAGTGATCTTCTATTATTTATTATGTGGTACAAAACAGAACTGTTACAGAAGTTCTAATTGCTAGCCAGATTCAATCAACACATATTGTGCTCCTTCATAAGACCTTTACATTGTCAGATTTATTTCGACAACTGAGTGAAAATGTACCTGCTCTACTATTAACATTGTTTAAACATTTCAGCAATTTTGATGAGAGCTTAGAACTTAAAGAACAGTGTGTAGGATTTACTGATATCTATTAGCAGAAATGGAATAGTATATTCATAACTATGTTTTCATTAGTATATAATCACCTGAAACTAAGAATTGTTATGTTTTCGTTAGCTTAGAATGAGTCCTTCATATCTATCTTTCATCAGCTTTCCCCTCCTACTTGGACTTATTTGGCCAAACAAATGGCATAAAAAGAAAAAAATATATACACAAAATGCAGGAAATGAAATATAATCAGTCTTTCGCCACATGAAAAAAGGTATAAGGTAGGTAAAAATGGGGTAAAGTATACATTTTTCAGTGCATAGTGATTTGTTTGACACTGCAATATTGGCCTACTTGCTGCAAAATAGCCTTACACAATAAGCGTTACCACATAGTTTATCACATAGTAAGAAACTAAAAGGGAGACAGTATCAAACCCTACCAATTCTAAAGAGGAAGTTCGGGACCTCTCTTTTGCTTGCCTTGATTATTACAGGCAACTCTGCCATCCACAACGTTCCAGAAATATGTTGTGTAGAGATACAGTAACACAGATATGAACAAATTTATTGTGCAATATTTGGCAGCATTGACACACAGACACTAAATACGACACATCCTGTTTCCTGCCTGTTTGTCCGTTGAAAGGTTGTATCAGTTTCAAGCCAAACTCAGATTCTTCAGAGGCTTTCCTGATGGCATCCAATATCACCACCACCACCGCCATCTCCCAGCAGTCCTCCTCTGGCTCCATTCCCATCAGCGCCCAGGTCGGCATCGCCATCCTGACCCTGGCGTTCGTGCTTGGCTTCCCCGGGAACCTGTTTGTGGTTTGGTCGGTGTTCTGCCGGGTGAAGAAGCGCTCTGTGACCTGTTTGTTGGTGCTGAATCTGGCTCTGGCGGACGCTTTCGTGCTCCTCAGCGCCCCTCTCTTCCTGCGCTACCTGGCTGGAGGCCAGGGCTGGGAGTTTGGCTCGGCAGCATGCAAGCTGGTGCATTACCTGTCAAATGTGAACATGTACGTGTCCATTTACCTCATCTGCCTGATGAGCATGGACCGCTGGCTGGCCATAACGAGGCCTTTTCTGTCCCAGAGAATGAGAACCAAGCGCTCCCTGCTGGTTCTCCTGCTGGGGGTCTGGGTGTTAGCGTTCGTCCTGGCACTGCCGATGCCTTTCTACCGCAGGTGAGACTAAAATTTCCTCTATTAAGTTGAGCTTTTAATGGCTGCTGCACTGGTGAAGGGAACTGAAGTCAAGTCAAGTTAATTGATATGTGTCCGTCAAAAAAGGTGAAGAAAAAGTTTTCTGCAAACCCTTTCTAAAAACAAAACCGCTGCAAGATTGTTGGTTCTCTGTGTTGAAGGTGTCATTTCTAGTATTAACTTGGGTGTCCTTTGGATAAATTTAGTGACAATTCAGAACTTTATAGATCCTAGATTATACAGATATGGCTTATTTTATCAGCAAGTGAGAAAATAAAAAGACTTAAGAAAGATGCCCTCTTATCTGAATTTTTTAGTTTGTTTCATAACAAAATTAAATGCAATCGGAAAGGAGGAAAACGCAAAATGAGAAATAATTTTTCATAAGCTTTCATATGAACCGTTGTATGAGGATACGTTGGGTTGCTTAATAGTTTTGTCTCTTGTGAACTTCCATACCTATAGCTGAATTGATGGTAAAACTAATTTTGGAAGCTCTGTCTTTCAATTGTCACACATTTTAGTATATGCTCAGCAAAATGCTGATATATCTGTTATAAGTTAGGGGTAACAAATTCATTAATAATTATATTTTGTTACAGACCTGACAGTCTCTGGTCGGTATATCTAGTGTCACATTCACTTTATATTTGTGTATTTCTTCCTCTTCCTCTCTGACAGTAATCTGAAGATGAAGAACAATACCACTTTGACCTATTGCGTACCGTACCACTGGGGCAGCGTGGGTCACAAGGTCTTCCAGTATCTGTTTGAGACCATCATGGGCTGCCTGGTGCCTTTCTCCTTCATCAACACCTGTTACACCTCCGTCATCTGCCGCCTGCAACGCGTCAAGTTCCAGCGCAAAGGACAAGGCAGCCGCCTCATCCTGATGATCTTATGTGCCTTTGCAATATTCTGGCTGCCCTATCACATTGTCAACATCATACAGGTGATTTTGTTAAGCTTTTTGTTGACAGGATCAGAGTTTGACCTATATGAGCTAGAAATGGCTACTGATTCCATTTGATGCTAAAAATGTGTAAGTATTCAGACAGGTATGTGAGGTTTCCCCCCATGATTTTTGAGGTAAAATGCTCCCATAACAGGACATTAAAACACCAAAGTTATTGGAATTATTTTATCGTTAACAACTCGTAATGCATGTTGACCCAGAATAGTTATGACAGATAACATCAGAGACACATTACTGTCTTTAAATCTACCAAACACCCTATTATAATAGCCGTTTCAGACGTTGATTGATAAACAGATGGGTCGGCGATAACCTTCAATGATCAATTATCATCATCAGTCAACCAAACTACTGACATTTCAGCAAAATACTGAAAAAGAAAATGCTATGCAATGCACTTAAAAATAGTATTTACATTTAATATTTCCCATAACTATTTCAGTGCTGCTTACTTTGACATATCATTTATGATATCATTTTCTTCTTCATTTAATTGTCAAATAGGGTGATCGTTTTACTCAACTGCAGAGGAAACCATAGCCTTTATTTAAAACCCCCTAATTTTTCCGGTTTAATGAACATTATATTTTAGTAAAACTCTGTATACTGTTGATGCTTTTTGTTGTAAATGCAAAATCAACTAACAACCAGGGCTGTCAAAGTTAACGCGATATTAACACATTAACGCAAATTCGTTTTAATGCCGCTTATTTCTTTAATGCATTAACACAACTTGCGGTTTTAAGGTTGTAGCGGGCTCAGTTTTAAAGCTGGAGTGAAGATACTGGCATCATATGAAACTAGAAAACCTAAAGAATCCATTGGTACATTGGTAAACATAACGCTCCAAACTTACGCTAAATTTTGGCAAAGAAAAACTGGCATGGCCATTTTGAAAGGGGTCCCTTGACCTCTGACCTGAAGATATGTGAATGAAACTGGGTTCTATGGGTACCCACGAGTCTCACCTTTACAGACATTATGATAATCACATTTGCCATGTTATGATTTGAGCATATTTGATGTGTGATAAGAGTGTTAAATAACTTAGAAATCTCTCTTTAAGGTACATTTTGAACAGATAAAAAATGTTTGATTAATTTGCAATTGATTGCAATTAACCATCGACAATCATGCGATTAATCTCGGTTAAATATTTTATTGATCGATTGACAGCCCTACTAACAACAAATACTGTTCTCATTCACTATTTAATTGCTGTTGGTTGTACTTTGCTGTAGATGTCATGATGCAATGAAACTTAACACTTCCTGCACAGATATTTCACCTCAAATGTCTTCAAGTGACTCAAAGGGCATAAATCCTCCCTTTCCTCATAGCTTTTACTGCGGAACAGCTGCAGGAAATGAAGCTTTTTGAATTTCATGGGCAGTAGCTAAACACGGAATGAAAAGAAGGGCAAAGTAGAATGGACTGTGATTAAGTAGTGAGTAAGAACAGTATTCCTACTAAGAGAAAAAAAACTCCGAGCCACAGAGTGATGAGTATGACTTGGCTCGGTATGTCTCAGAACAGGTGATTTCACCAGCCTCAATGTTTTTGCCAGGCGGCAACGTTCAAAAGTGAAGCCAATGCAGAAGTGCCTTAAACTAGCACTCAACAGGTCGCTACCACGGCGTTGTCCGGTCTGGGAGTTGTCCGTGTTTTTGTCTTAGAACTTTAACATTTTCACCGTGTGTTTCCAGATCATGAAAGTAACATTTTGGTCGCCTAAAAATGTCTTCAGCATTCGGTTGTACTTAGTTCCACCCTCTAGTGTCACTCTGGTTGCAAAAAACCAAGATGGCGACGGACAAAATGCCGAACTTGAGGCTTCAAAACCCTAGTCCATAAACCAATGGGTGACGTTACAGTGACTACGTCCACTTTTTATATACAGTTTATGGTTTTTGCTCAGGCCTCTTGTTTGAGGACGTTTATTTGTTTGGGTTGGTTTTACTGTTTCCTCCCTTCCTCTAACTTCCCTCCCTCTTCTCCTTCCTCCAGGTGGTCGGTCTGTTGGCGGACGATAAGTCAGTGATCGCGGCCGCCCGTACAGCCCGTCCAAACGTCACGGCCTTCGCTTACTTCAGCAGCGCCGTCAACCCCATTCTCTACGTGTTCGCCGGCAGCTCCCACATCCGCCAGGCCGGCCTCAGCTTCATGGGCAAGCTCTTCGAGGCCACCAACTCGGAGAGCAGGAGCACGTCTGTCTTCAGCCGCAGCGGCTCTTCACCGGATGAGAGCTCTGTCCTGCGCATGCTGTCGACCAAACTGGGGAGGCCTTTTAGAAGCAGGAACAAGGACAGCAGCAGCGGCAGCGTGGCGGGCGAAGAAGTCGACGCTGCTGAACTCAAGACTCTGGCCCGTGTTGAGCAGATAGATTAGCGCTTAAGCTATGCTCCAAACACAAGCTGTTTTCCTTGGACTGCTTTTCTTTATTAACTGATTAGACACAGACTGTGTTGACTTGTTATTTGTTTTATTGAGCTTTTACTTACATTACTTTAATATCTGGAAATATTTCAACAACTGTTGGATGAATTTCCATGAAATTTGGTAAGTGTGCCCTCTGAGTGTCCTCTAGTGTGCCCTTCCAGTAGAGAAAACATGATATGAATGTGTGTGAATGAATATAAATGCTATTGATATATGTGATCCTATATGCTTTTGCACCCATTGGCACAAAATTTTGTACAAACATTCATGGTTCCCAGATGATGATTCTCAATGACTTTGGTGATCCCAGAACTTTGTCTGTAGGGCCACCACGAGGTTGGCATTCGTGGTTTTGAATGAAATGCCTCGACAACCATTGGATTGATTGCCATGAAATTTGAAACACACATTCTTCTTTTTCTTCTTCTTCTTCTTCTTCATATTTATGATCAAATAAGTGCAAAACTAATGACATTCCCCTCAGACTCAGCTGTACTTTGTGTTTAGTGCTAATTATTAAATGTTAGCATGCTAACACGCTAAACTAAGATGGTGAACATTTTGCTCAAAGCACCACTGTGCCTAAGGATGTAGCCTCACAGAGCTGCTAGCATGACTGTGTAGAAGGAAGCAGGTAAAACCGTCACCCCCAAAAAATATTTTTTCTTGTGTTTGCTTGATTTTTTCTAATCAAAGCAGCGTTGTTCCAAAAATGTACAAAATCATAATCATTTGTTTGTATATTTTATATGATTTCTAGTCGTGGTCTTTTTTGTTCTAAACCTAAAAAAGAATGTTTAACTTTGTATGGCAGTACCTTGCTATACATACTAATAATAATAATAATGTATGTATATTTAGATATGTAAATTATCACATATACTATTTGAGATATTTTAGTGTGTGGTCGTTTGTGGTCAAAAACAAAAGTTAACATTTGTTAACTTAATAAAGGTTTTTTTTTTATATTGAATTTTTGCTGCCGTGTATTTTTCACAAGAGGTCCAGACGAGTACATGAAGTACTGGATTGCAAAATAAATTGTCTTGCATGAGCAGATCATTGCATAAGAAACATTTCACCAAAGCATCCTTCCGTTCACCCATCGTCTCTGTCTACTATTTCATAACAACCGACGGAAACGGCCAAGTTACAAAATTTCATGTGGTCAAATGTCCTTTTCAGAGCGAGCCTCAAATTTACTCAAATGACAAAATCAAATTTTACAGGAAACGTGAGCCATATTTAAAGCTGTTGAGTGACAGTGATTGACGTCAAGAGATCTTAGAATGACAGCATCCTAGTTGTGGTACAGGATGATGACAAAATGCTGCTGGATTAGTAACAGTGTCAACTCCCTACATGTAGCAACCAAGAGGCCTGATGCCGTGAGAGCCACGGATGTTAAAAACCTTCATCTAAAGAGGTCAACACACACTATCCTCAAATAGTTGTTATATAGGCTTTCAAGGACCGTGATGAATCTCAAGCTCGAAGGTTCATTCTTGACCTTGGAAACAGCCGTTTGATAACAAATTCTCAACACTTTGGACTTTGTGGTGTTTCTGATGCTTTCTGCCAGACAGTTGAATAGTCTTCTTTTGCTTAGAAAGGTTCTTAACTGAGTATCTCAGTGGTCTAAATGCTAAGGAAAGGTGCTTCAGTACTTCCTTTCTTATCTCCTTTAGCATAGGATACAATGGATCATCCTTTACGAAAGGAAAGGATATAATGCCGTCCCACAATTCCTTGCGGCAGCAACATTTTAAAGCAGCGCACCATTGGGCCGTCAATAACATCCACCGTCGCTGTTTAATTGTGAATAAATTGAAAACTCCCATTTTAAGAGGTGTGATTCTAATTTGGACAGCAAAGTTTGTCACTGTACTCATCTTTTGTGTTATAAATAAAGTTGCTTTATTAAAAAAAAAAAATCCGCAAAATAGAGTGCTCCCTCGACAAAAAGCTTTTTTCCATTGTGTTTGGGATTATTGCAAACACTCGTTTATGATACTTTCACGTTTTGTTCACCAAGATAATCTTCCCGAATGATGACCACTTTTTATGATTTTTTAAGCAGGAATGCAATCGGCAGAAGTAAAAAGCTAACGTTAGACTATAGATGAACTACACCACGGTCGCATGAGCGTGAGTATAGGAAGAAGCAGCCTGGCAGGAAATAGAAATGATTAATTTTCTCTAACATCAGAGCAATGATTAGATCTCTAATCAGGCCATAGAAGACTCATGAGCTATAGTATCAGTTTGCCTCACTTCCTTTCTGTTTAATCTTCCTCTTTTTCCCGCCATCTCTCATTGCTGAACCGTACATGACCCAGGAGATCGAGCACACTATTACAGTTCAAATAACACCGCCTTTTGATATTCTTCTTTCATGACGTTTGCGGATTTGAAATAGAAAACTTGGAGATGAAATAAAAGGTAAAAGATTGTGAACCTGTCCTTTTGAGGACATAGTTTCTAACAGAAAAAGGAAATGCAAGAAGATAAAGAGCCAAACAGCAGCCAGAGGAGAAAGTCAACGTAATTAAAAAGATTCAAGGATTTGAAAAGACTTTGAAGTATTGCAATCGTTAATATCCTTATATTCACACCCGCCTCAGCTCTAACTGTAGTCGACTTCTATGACTGATGACAGGACTGTTGTGAAAGGCACTAGACTCACTGTTGTGGCTTGTGTGACCTCGTTGAGCTTCGTTTTGGATTGAAGTGGTTGACTGAAGTGTTAGAGAGTCAAACGGTAAAAACGATTTCACATTCTTGGAATTTACATAAATGTCAGTTGGTTTACTTTGACGTTGGTCGCTGCTTTGATGCGTACAGTCCCTTCGTTTTATATTTCCATGTGAAAAAAGTCTCTTTCGAAATCTCCCTTTGTACTTTATTTTATTTATGTGGTGTTCACATTTAGACACAGGTTGTCTGATAACATCGTGATGAGATCACCAAGGGTTATTTCCTCAAACCCACAAAAGACATCATACAACTGATTCCCACAGTCTGACGAGTGCTCCCCATGACATGTAAACTGACCTTGATGTGTAAAGTCAACAAAGGTCCAAGGTCAAGTTGCTCCCCGGGCGCTTTACAGCAGCCCACTGCTCCTAAAATGCTAAGGATGGGTTACATGCAGTGGTCATGTATGTATATGATGATAGTAATAAAGTTGAACTTTTAAGTCAAGAAAAACGACAGGGTCAGTCGTGTTCGGTGTGTTGTTGTGTCGGTGTTACAGAGCCAAAATCAAGGAGGATGATAGGGACAAGATGTTGGACTCAAAGGGTTTTGATATCTCAATTTTGGATATCTTTTTGTGTCACTCCATAAATCAGAAAATACTTTCAACAGCCATAACAAATCAATTTATGAATGATGTATGAACAAACCCCTTTGTAAAAACCTTCAGAATATAGATAGGAATGAAACTGGAAAGTTTGGTGTATGTAAGTGATGCTGAAGTGAAGATTTCTGGCTCAGAGTCTGAGAGAAATCACAGATATTGTAAAATTTCATACATTTTGAAGACACTACAGGTGAATAGGGTACAAAAAAAAAATCAACTAATAGATATCACCATGCAACTTCCCCAGTTGATTACTAAGATTAAGACAATTATTGTTTGTATTACAAGTTTTCTGAAATTGTATGTTTAAATATGCAAATGAGGCATTATCTAATGGTAACTTTTGGTGAGTTTAGGAGAAATCTACAAACGCAAATAGACAGTTAAATAAACACCCGAATGTATATTTTGGATGTTTTCTTTCCACGAGTCTGAAAGAAGACATCATATGGAGGCAAAATGGCCCAAGAAAACAAAATTGACAGTGCATGAAAAATGATGTTTTCGCCTGGGGTGTCTTGCCTTGACCCAATCTCGAAACTGCTCAGACTTGTCTCAGACTCTTGATATTGTCTACAACTCTGCTGTCGTTGAGGCTCGTTCAGCGTGTTCAGAGTCTCTGATGTGCCAAATATGATCAACATAGGGCCTGGTTGCCCTAAAGCACCTCTAGCTATGTATTAGAGCTCCCTCTTTCAACAGAATTACATTCATTACATTCTGCTAAATAGCATTTTTTGTGGCCCAGAACAAGCTGCTAGATGATCTTTGTATGGATGTGGCACAGCCCCCAGGTTTTCCCAGCATCCCTTGCTGTGTCTGCTGAAGACCCGCCCACCACGTGTAACGGTCCATCAAGCACAGTTGCCCCCCCCGGTGACAGATGGAGGATGGAGGACCACATAACTTGAGTAATCCAAGTCAAGAAAAGGGTCCACAGCATCCAGGCTGTTGTCACGGTCACCACCCAGAGCGAAGACGTTACCGTCCACACACACACACACAGCAGAAAAGTACTCCCTTTGACACAGCATGTCAGGTAGTCATTTGAGAGCAGATGGAAGGAAATAAAACTTAATTTCAACAAAAATCAGTTTTTCCATACTGTTTCACTGTAACTGTAGATTGTGATGTTTGAATCATGTCTGACTTTGTCTTGGCGCTCAACAGCTCCCCCAAATGTCAAGTTCTTAAACTGTGAACTTTCAAAACATCAAGCTGGGTGTTGCATAATTGTGCTGATTGCAAAGTTGTTGGATACTTGGCATGTCAGGCACTAATTCTTTTTAATAGTTTATTGTTGTGAAAAGTCTTTTAATTTGGTAGGTTAGAGTGTGTAGGAACAGACTTGAGGATCAGCACATCAGGGGATGGTTCTGTCTCATAATTAGCAACTGATGGGAATCACCTGGGAGAAGCCAGGATCAACAGAGGAGCTGAGTTGCGTCACACTGAGACGATCCTGAAAGGGTTTTATTTTTTTGGACTGTGTGACAATTTAGCAACTTTGACATCTACTTTTTATCCATGAAATAAAACCTGGACTGCCTAGATCAAACTACACCACCAGCTTTGCAGGAGGATGTTGCGTTGCACCCGGGATATGGATCTAATCCTGCAGCTATGGGTGAGTCAAACCTGCCCCCCCTCAGGCCCGGGAACCAGAACACAGAGACAAACAGGAACAGGAATGTCAGGATAAGACAAACGGCCATCACCTCAGTTATTAGTCACCACCTTATCGAGTGAATAACAAAATTCTGATATTCACAAACTTGATGGATTTAAAGTTTGTTCTATAAGTTGTCAAAATGTAACACTTACAAATCCCAAAAGTATCGTGCTTAGAATATTATGAAATGAAAGGAGATCCTCTCATTTCAGATGCTGGAACCAACAATTGTTGTCTGCCACAGGGTCATTCTTGTTCAAACCACAAGATGGAGCCAAAGTGGCATATTTATAAATCTTATGCAGAGTGGCTGGCAGAAATGCTGCACTGTATTTTGGCCAACAACATAAAGATGTACTAACTGTGCACCAGTGAACAATAGTTACATTAGACTTTAGAGATCTATTATGACCTATTGTTTAAAGCAGATATCGGCTTGCCATAACTTAAAAAAAGAAATCATTCACAGACAATATTTAACTATTATTAAAGTGGCAGTAGGCAGAATGATCGGGGTTAACGAGTGATTGACAGCTGCTCAGAGACGGCAGAACTCCAGCTCGGCTCTGAATGGTTGTTTTTCTCCGTGAAATCTTGCAAATGCCATTAGGAGCACCGGAGGACACTGAGGCACATGTTTTTTTTTTTTTCAGATTACCTGTCTCATGTACTACTGTCAGGATATAGTGACCGTTTTATAAAAATATTTTTTTTAAATCATATTTGCCCAATCTTGCCTACTGCTGCTTTAAGTTTTTTTTAAATTTTTTTTTAAACATCACCGTATCCTCATAAAACAGTTCATATGATATATGATATTTAAAAAGTTATTCCTCCTTTTTGGTTCCTCTCCATAATGTGTTGCTGAACCCACTGAGACCTGGCCCACCTGCTTGTCACGATGCAGACGACGACACATTTCCTGTCGGAGTGCAAAAAGGGAGAGCCAAGATAAGGAAAGAACAGGGACAGTAGGGATGATCAGTGTTAATGCTGCATTCCTCGAAGTGTCACGTACATACAAAGTCAATGCACTTATTTACTTCGTCACTAGTTCGATTGCCCCCGTGACCCCTGAGGTGTCTTTGTCTGCTTTCTAAATGTAACCTCACCCACAAAATGATCTTTAAACGATGTCATTATGACGGACGCTCCCAAGTTCACGAGAGGTTACGAGTGAGTCACTCTCTTTAGCAATGCTGCAAGAGAATGTGTCAATACACAACCGTCGCTCTGTTGCACAACGGCCTTATACTCCACAGATGTCAATATAAGAGTTATATCTAATTTTTTCCAAAATATTTGAAGAGCACTTTGTATTTCCACAATTTCTATAATTTTCCAGCTTGGAGACATGACACACCAGCATCACGCAGTAGCTATTGTAAGTGGAGTGTTCACTTTTTTTTTTACAAATGGTTAATATCCCATTTTGGAAGAAGACTCTGCGTAGACACCTACCTTAGTGATTCCTCTACCAGTGTGGGTGTAACAAGTGACTTTGACCAGGGCACAATGGCATTGTGAGCATGTAGGGTGCAGGTTTAATAATAGCTGGGTACCAGCACTATGATGAATACACTGCAAGAAGTTTCCTACCTTAAGTAAGTCAGTCAGTATGGAGTCTAAAAGTCTGTTTTTCTTTAGACCAAAGGGTCACCCGATCAGCTCATTAAATGTGTGTTATCAGTCGTTATAAGCCCCATATATGTGGGTCAGTACAGGCCTACAGCACCTAATACGTTGGGCTGAAAGCGAAACTTAAAAGCAACTCGCTGTAAAACTGAATAAAAGATTAGGTTTTGAACTTAAACAAAACAGCTTGTTTAGGTTTAGGGAGAAAAAATTAAACTTCTTTAGGTATGGCAACAAAACCACTTTGTTAAGTTTAGGGGGGAAAATATCGTGTTTTGCCTTAAAATAACTACGGTTGAAAAGGGAAACTTGAGGTTGTGAACACAAAGACAACTACATGTTGGTTTCACACGGAATGCAAACCTCGGGTCCTGTCTTGCCCCCAACCTCCACCCCATATGGAGTTTCACGCTGTACTACAGCGCCTGACTTTCGCTTTGTCATAAGTACTACAGTCACTAGAGGTTGCTGTTGTCTTCTTTTATTCCTTCTTTCTCTGATCGCCCATGTCAATCAATGATAAAACCTACTAGAGGCTCCTACTGACCCACATCTATGAGGCTTTTAACCACTGATAACGCCCTTTTAATGACCTGATAACAGTTTAACCAGCTGGAAGGGTAAACAGTTGACATAACTTTGTCTATTTTCAATGCAAATTTGAAATGAAAAGGGCTACTTTTTTTAATTAAAGGAGAGGTCAGCCATATTTCAATATATTGTATTTTCAAGAAACCTACATAATCAAGTTTAAGTGTATTACAGATTTCACCTTCCCAACAACCTGATACTTCCTTTGTTTATGGACAATTATTTCTCAAATTGTAAGGCATTAATTAATTTATTAAACTATTAAACTATTAATTAATTAATTAATTAATTAATTAATTAATTAATTAATTTATTTATTTATTTATTTATTTTGAACTCAATTACATGTACATTGTTCTCCAAGAGACAAACTTATTTCATCATACAATATAAATGAATAAGACAAAGACATACCATAACATAATCATCATATGTAGATCCAAAAGCAGTATTTTATGTGAGTTAGCGGGGTGAGGAAAAAACAAAACATAAATAAATAAATAAAAAGATAAAATAAATAAGGCATGGAGAAACAGACAAACTAACAGAAAAAATAATAATGATGTGAGTGGAAAATAAGAAAAAAATTCCAGGCATAAAATGTATACTTTATTGAATGTGTATAAGTGTCAACATCAACAACAACACAAGCTTTCTAGACCCCCGTCTGCTACTACTGTTGTTTCTAAGTAACACATTATTCTATTTGGCGAAAATGTACAATTTTCTGCCGCATATTTTAAAGCATAAAAACTCTCTGTGTGAGTTTACATGTGAGTGGATGTTAGGAGTCCTATTGTACCTCACTATTTGTTGTGTACACATTATGTTTAAAATGAGACAATTATTAGCTATTTTTTGAATATATTGATTGACATTGTCGGGTGTCTTTGGAGAGACATTTAACTGATGAAATGGTCTTTTAGAATGACTGAAGTCCACGCTGAAGATTTGGCGAAGGTAAGACTAGAATACTATTTTCATACCACGTACTATTTTTAGCGTGCATCTTGTGAAAGTAGAGGAGGACCTGGAGTTTCCTTATTGATGTGGTAAACATTACTATGTCATGTACAGTCAACAATTTAGAAAGAATGAAGGTTGAGTCAGCAAACAAACTCTTCAGCTCAGCTGTTGCGTCATCTCTAGACATTTGAAAATATGCACTATGTCATTTATGATTATTGTTGTATTTAAAAAACAAAAACAGGGATAACATTTTGATAAGTCCTTATAAAAACAAATTTGAAAACATTTATCTTGGAAAAAATTGGAATAATACACATTTTAAATGAATTTTTTGAATGCCAGAATAAGGGAAAATTACTTATTTTGAAAATAAATCCCAGAATAAATGATAAAAGACCCCAAAACTTTATAAAAATGTTCATCTTCAGGTCATCTAAGTGTTGCAGAGTTAACTATGTAATTATTTTGGTGGTACCGTTTTGTTTTAATATTTTTTTCTTGTCAACATTTTTGTGCTATACCGTCATTAATGTGACGTTTTTGCTGTGCTTCCAAGAAAATCAGAGTTTACGGTACATAGTACATCACTTTTACGTTTTGAAATCTGTTCAGCTATGGTGTTCATCATTTACCGCTCACCTGGTGGAGGTTGCCTGGGTATGAGTTGGAAAAAATATATCACTCAATAATGTCTATTGTACTATGTGAAAATAATAATAATGTAAATATGTGTCTGAACCAATTTTTTAAGGGTTTATTTCAAAAACAAAATAGCCTTTATTTATCATGAACTGAATCATTTGTTTTATTTCAAATAACAGAATTTCTGGCATGAACTTAAGTGACATCAGAAAGAAGCAAAATTATCTTCGATGAAATTATCTTACATTTCTTTTAGTGTACACAATGATGAAGATATGTGTGAGGGGAAGGGAGGAAGCTGAGGAAGATGGGAGGGGATGTCCCCTACCTCATTGATGGTATAAATATGAAGAGTCACAGTGTGAAATAAAAGGAGCATATTTCAACAACATCTTATTCATCTGGAAAAAGAACCTGTGTGAGTACTCTAGACTTTTGCTTTCAATTTTCTACTAAATAGTATAGTAATTAAATGTTTTCATACATCAGGATCATTTAAAAGGGTTAATAATGTTTAAAATTTGTATTATGATTGAATAAATGTGTGAGTTTAAATTATGTTTATCACTGTACTTTGATTTCTAACTCAACGTAGAAATGTATTTAGGTTAAAAGAAACCAAATGCAGACTTATATTATTAGTTTGGAGGTTATTACAGTATTATGACCAATATACTATGTCTCATTTACTGTATTTGCAACAATCTGTAACCTTTAATATATTTTGGCCTCACTGGAAAGATACTGTATGATATGTTTACAGGGAAATCTCACATAATATAACCCTAACAATTTCAAGACCTTTTGTCAAACTGAAGGTTGTCTAGCGGATTATAAAAGACTTGCATATTCATTATTTCTTATGCAGGTGCATCATAGATGAGCTCAGTATCAGGAAGAAAAGATGACGCCCTGACGCCCACACTGCATTCAAGACTTATATTGAATCAGTAATTAGTCAAACAACAGTTCCTTTTAACATTATGAATCAGTATCAGTGAAATGAAAGATCTAATGAACCCGGCTGGTGGGCGGTGCTTGGTATTTCCTCAACTGATCTCAACATGGCTGCCGAGTCACACACTTTCTCATTTTACAGCTAAACAGTACACTACAAGATGTTTCTGAAAACATTTTATTAGAAACATTTTTAATATTTTATAAGAGACCGACAGACATTTCTGACTTTTGGGTGCCCTACCAGTCTGGTCAAGATTGAACTAAAACCACCTTAGTTGAGTCCAAGTGAGACCAGATGACTTGGTAACAGTTATTTACAGATATGGTCACTGTTAGAGGACCAATGTGACATCTTTTAGGACCATCATCTCTGTAAAAACAAGTTTCTCATGAATTGTTTATTGACTTTGTCAGCCCCTTTTTCCCCATAAGGTTGCACAGAAATCAATAAGACGTGCCGATGGGACAGTTAACATCCAAACGTGACGGGTTGGTCCCTGGCGTTCTCCCTCATGTCTGCTTCTCAACCAATGAGAAAGAACCTCCGAGATACTCTTCGCATGATTTTGACGCCAGCAGCCAGCAACAAAATGGTAACCTCCAAATTCCTCCAACCATCGTTGTCTCGGACGCGGATTCAAGGTTTGTGTTGTCAACTTCTAGTGTCCATTTTCACTTTCCAAATCAACTGGTATATCTTTTATTCCATATTTAAGAGTCATCGGTTTCTTACACTACAGATGTTCTCTAATGAAACCAACAAAATGAAAGTAATCATAAAAGTAATACATAAATTAACTAATGACCTTCATAGTTTATGCTGTTTTGGGAAAGTTTATCCAAAACCATATAGATAGTATTGCTGTGGTATTTTTACGCCCGGGCTCCACGGTCGTGCAGTGGTGAGCACTGTTGCCTTACAGCAAGAGGGTCGCAGGTTCAAACCCAGCTTGAGGCCCTTCTGTGTGGAGTTCGCAAGTTCTCCCCATGTTAGCATGGGTTTACTCCGCGTTCTCCGGTTTCCCCCCACAGTCCAAAGACATGCAGGTTAGGTTAATTGTTGACTCTAAATTGCCCGTAGGCGTGAATGGTTGTCTGTCTCTATGTGTCAGCCCTGTGATAGTCTGGCGAGTCAGCTGGGATCGGCTCCAGCCCTCCCGCAACCCTGAATAGGGTAAGCGGTTACAGATGATGGATGGATGGATTTTTATGCCTGCAAAGTTTTTTCGGTTAAATCGGCAGCATCTAGTGGCCATTAAAGGAACTGCAGCTCATGACAACTACAAACTACCTTCACCATTTACTGCTTGTTATTTTTTTCCGTTTGTTTTAAACTAACACTTTTGCTTGGACCTCCAATCCAACAGTGGATCAGAGCACAGGGGCTCGAGGATGGAGCTGCGGAGATCTTCCTTCTACAGCACGTTAGACCTGGTGCCACAGCTGGAGCACTATGCCAGCCCGCTGCCACACCGGCAGGCGAGGAGCCGTCCATCTCTTGAGGCTCTCCGCAGGGCATTTGAGGTAAGTTTTCCGCCTCGCATCTCACAATTTTTTTATTTAAAACATCTTTTCTTTGTATAAAATGTATTTTTCTCAGGATGTGGAGGCGGATATAGAGGTCACCACAGACTCAGGAGTAAGCAATCTGCCAGACAGTGGAAATGAAGAGTCGCAAGCTGACCAGGAGAAAGCTCCTGTTAGATTTGGCTGGGTGACTGGAGTCATGGTGAGCTAAAGTTGTGTGTATTTGAGTGTTTGACTACTACATAGCACTTGCTATATGAAACAATCTTATAAACATCTTACTGAGCTGTTTTTATTGACACTTTTCACAGGTTCGTTGCATGCTGAATATTTGGGGAGTCATCCTGTTCCTCCGCCTCTCGTGGATCATCTCTCAGGCAGGCATTTGTGAGTTCATTCCATCCATACATCAGTCCCTTTCATTCCTCTGTTTTGTGGCTGTAAGCGCTCATCTATGACTTTAATTGATTAACATTTACACAATATTTTGCATGAGAATAGTGTGTACACATTGCTGGTAGGGCTGTATCTCAGGTGCACGGTAAACCTGAAGTTAGGGAAAAATTATAATTCCCTGAAAAACATAATGGGTTGAAACTGATTATATAATGTATTTAAACCTACAGTATGCTGACATTACCCTTGTCTTCTCTGTGTTCAGTGATGACTATAAGTGATACACAAACTCTTGCATGTACAATGCTTACCATACTTGTTTTCCCCACCTCACAAAACATGCCACAACCAACGGACAGAGCTTGACATACTTGCTGCTTTTGATATCTCCTAGTGCTCCATGTTATACGATATCCAACGCTTCTATGATTGAGAAGGTGCATGCATATACAGTACATTACATCTCCATGGTCATGCAGAGGCAAAAAAAAGAAACAGACCTTTCTCAAGCTAAGATGGAGAAACAGGCCTTGAAGCCTAAAAATAAATACTAGGGCTGTCAATCGATTAAAATATTTAATCGTGATTGATCGCAAATTAATCACACAAATATGATTGCTTTATGCAAATGTATGTATATATTTATTATTGGAAATGAATTAACAACACAAAACAATGACAAATATTGTCCAGAAACCCCCAAAGGTACTGCATTTAGCATACAAATATGCTCAAATCATAACATGGCAAACTCAAGCCCAACAGGCAACAACAGCTGTCAGTGTGTCAGTGTGCTGACTTGACTATGACTTGCCCCAAACTGCATGTGATTATCATAAAATGGGCATATCTGTAAAGGGGAGACTCGTGGGTACCCATAGAACACATTTTCATTCACATATCTTGAGGTCAGAGGTCAAGGGACCCCTTTAAAATTGGCCATGCCAGTTTTTCCTCGCCAAAATTTAGCGTAAGTTTGGAGCGTTATTAAGCCTAAGCCACAAGCTATTATGACATGGTTGGTACCAATGGATTTCTTAGTCCGCTACAACCTCCGAAAGATCAATTGCGTTAATGAGTTAAAGAAAATAGTGGCGTTAAAACAAATTTACGCATTATTATCACATTAACTTTGACAGCCCTAATAAATACCCAACAATATCGATATAGTAATGATGAATACCTTCATTCGTCTCGTCCCAGTGTTGACCTGGCTAATTATCCTGATGTCTGTGATGGTGACCTCAGTAACTGCCCTCTCCATCTCTGCCATCGCCACCAATGGGAGGGTGATCTCAGGTCAGTCAAAACTGTTACAGATATGTGATACACTTCTAATTTTACTTTTAAAAAAAGCTGATTGGGCCTTTAAGAAGGGAAACTTGTAATTGTAATTTTATAACATGATCATTTATTGCGTAGTAATTTTTCCTGTCCCATTTAAAACTACAGTATTCTATAACAATCTTGTCTCTGTGCCACTCTTTTTTGGTTGGTTGAACATAATTTTCAGGTGGGGCGTATTTCATGATCTCCCGCTCTCTGGGCCCTGAAATTGGTGGACCAATTGGGGTGGTCTTTTCCTTCGCCAACGCTCTGGCGTGTGCGCTCAACACCGTTGGCTTTGCCGAGGTGGTCCGTGATCTAATGCAGGTACTTATTATGCATAAATGTAATAGTGGCTTCAGAATGTATTCAGATCCCTTCACTTTTTGCACACTTCATTTATGTTATAGATGTGACTTTAAATTTATGAAATTGCCAATTTTGCCACATGGGCATAACAGATTTCTTCTTTTGTAAACTGTCTGGAAGAATTTGAAATTAATAAATGACTATTGCAAAGGTATATATCAATATGACTGTGAACTCAAAAATATTTTAACTGTTAAACAAAGGCCCAACATTGACTTCTGACTCTAATGTTTACCCAAAACTTACTCTATGCATACAGGTCATATTTGGTCTCTTATGTTTATGTTAATAATTTGATTGTTTTAATGTAGGAGTTTGGTTTCGTCATGGTTGATTCAATCAATGACGTCCGTATTGTGGGCGTGATCACGGTGACTCTTCTTCTGCTAATTTCATTGGCTGGAATGGAGTGGGAGTCCAAGGTGAGCACATCCTGACACAACTCATTTCATTTGCTGGATTTGTCCCATAATTCTCCTTATCTCTCACTAACTTTCACTCGTCGTCATATTCTTTTCCTTTTTTTCCCCCCTCTCTCATTGTCTCTATCTCTTAGACCCAGATTTTGTTCTTTATAGTCCTCTTGGTCTCGTTTTCCAACTATTTTGTTGGCACAATCATCCCTCCCAGTCTAGAGAAGAAGGCCCAGGGCATCTTTGGATACCGCAGTGAGTTCAGGCTTCTCTGGAAAAACTACTGCCTTTTAATACAGCATGTCATCATCAGCTTTAGAGTGTATATACTATGTATCAGCAAGAGTGTTTGTTGTTGCCTGTCACCAGGTGAGATCCTCATATCGAACCTGAAACCAGACTGGAGAGGACCTGAAGGCAACTTTTTCCAGATGTTTGCCATTTTCTTCCCCTCCACCATTGGCATCCTGTCTGGAGCCAACATCTCTGGAGACCTCAAAGTATGAAGAGAAAGAAGGCAGAGAGATACTTGTTACATCACAGCCACCAACAAGGAATACAAGAATGTTGACTTGTGTATTATTTCCTTTTGCAGGACCCTGCTACTGCTATCCCCAAAGGCACCCTCATGGCCATTTTCTGGACTACATTCAGCTATCTAGTTATATCTGTAACTGTTGGTAAGTTACTCATTCAACATGCTTTTATTTTGTATTAATTTGCTTCTCATTTCATGGGTGTAATTATCTGGACTAGTGGGGATTATTTGAGGTGCTAGGTAGTTTGGGTGGAGAGACAGGAGGCCTAAGGTTTTCACTCATCACTCATATTAAGGGCAGTGTCATCGGCATACTGCATAAGCGTGAGAGGGTTGATGGGCTCAAAATGGTAAAAAAAAAAAAAGGAGAGATGTGACTGACTTAATGGCATAAATACTTCATAACGTCACACAAGACCCTTCAAACCTTTGTCATAACTCACCAGGGTGCCAATATAAACTTCCTCTGGCCAAGAGACAAACCTCCAAAAAATCATCAAGATTCCCAGGTTTGGTCTCAGTTTTTAGGAACCTAGAGACCCGGGAAGACTTCTAGTTTGTACTTGTGAGTCATTTTCATCCCCTTGCGCTGGTCACTACTTTTTTCTGATTCTAAATCTGTTTAGGCTACAGTGGCAGAAAACTGTAAAGCACTTTCTGTGTTGGTGTGTACAAAGAATCATCCAAGATATGAGAGCCAGCGACAGAAAAGCAGTGCATTCACAAGCTATGTTGCCAGAAACCCAGTAGAAGAAAACAATAAAGCAATTATTGGAGTTGTATCATGACTATCATGTTTACATCTTCATCTTCCTCCAGGGTCGTGTGTGGTGCGGGACGCCTCCGGTAATATAAGTGACATTCTGACTGGAAACATCACTGACGGCTGTGTGGGTCTTGGATGTAACCAGGGCTGGAACTTCACAGAGTGCATCCAGTCGCAGTCTTGTAAATATGGTCTGGCCAACAATTCAAAGGTACCATTCAATTCAGAAGGCCTTGAACATGGAATAAAAATGTTTTTTTTTTAAATCCAAAACTCTTACACTGGGTTTGTAAAATGAGCCAGTTGTCCTTATGTGTAAATGTTGTTGTTTATAATCTCTGTTCACAAAGTATTATATGAAATAATGTAAATACTCATTCTCAGTGTTGACTATTCCAACCAGGTACTGGGACAAATTTCAGGTTTCTACTACCTCATCACTGCTGGTGTCTTTGCAGCCAGCTTGTCATCTGCCCTCGGCTTCCTCGTCTCTGCCCCTAAAGTCTTTCAGGTGAGAAACCACGGCCATCTTCTCTGCTATTAAAAGCTGGTTCACTGTGTTTTTAAATATGGTTAATGCTTCTTTCTGTATTGTAGAGTATCTCCCAACAAAACAGCTGGCACATTGTCTGTATATAAAGGTGCTATAAAGATATTTTCTTGCTGGGATTCACCTATCCAGTATAGAAAACCAGTACAGTCGGACATGTTTTACACTATTTCACTCCATGTTTGTAATTTGATGCATTAAAAAAATCAACAGCACCACCTAAAGCCTGTCTAAATTAAGACCAATTGATTACTTTTGAGCATTAGACCCTAATGAATTTAGACATAGCCTAAGGTTTTCAAGGATTTATCACATTGTTTAACTGCCAGACCATGACCACAGTGACAGAAAAGACAAAGGGTTGAATCTAGTCTTAATTATGTAGCGTTTTTTTGGTATTATCAGACTGTGAAAATTATCTATCAAAAGGGAACAACATGAGAACATTTACAACAATAAAAACAGTCCATTAAATGCTTCATATCTATGCTAACTTATGTATAAATGTAGTCAAATCTAACATGATGCACATATTTATAAGCTTATATTTTCTGTCTCATCTGCCAGTGTCTGTGCGGAGACAATATATACCCGTACATTGGATTCTTTGCAAAGGGTTATGGGAAAAATGATGAGCCACTCCGGGCCTATTTACTCTGCTACGTCATTGCCGTGGCCTTCATTCTCATAGGTGAGTGTGATCTAATACTGCTCCTGTTTTGTTATTGGAATTATTGATTCACATGTTTGCTTTTATATACTAATATCTTCACAAAAAGGTGTTTTTGTTCTTTTAAATATTTAAGAAATTTCATAAGTTTGTGATTAGCTTTATCTAGCTCCGGATTTGTAATGTGTTGATTGACTGATTTCTCTCGTTACAGCTGAGCTGAACACCATCGCAGCCTTGATCTCCAACTTCTTCCTGTGTTCCTACAGCCTCATCAACTTCAGCTGCTTTCACGCTTCAATAACCAACTCCCCCGGTGAGTTACTGGTTTGTCTTTGCCTTCCAAAATGAGTTGCTTGATGTTAGTTTCATTAATCTTGCAAAGCCATTATGTAATACTTCTGAAAGCTGATTGAGAAACCGCTCCAAATCCAAATTTTGCCTAGGGCACCATAAGGACTAGAGCCGGTCCTGACAAGTCTGAAAGAAGATGTAGTTGCACAAAATCTCAAAATTGAGGTGTTTTGTTCTAAGAAATCAAGTTTTTCAACATGTTTTTAAATGCAAAGTCATGACTTGAGACAGCCATTTGCCTTCTGGCTGCTATATCGGACAGAGGTGTGGCTTTGTGGATTACAAGGTCTATGGAAGGAGGCTCGGTCACGTGCGGACATGGGTCTTGGGGTATGGGGTATAACACATGCGCAGTGTAACTGGAGCTGCGGTCGTGCGTTGCGATTGGCTCAATTTCGGCGACTGCACACCAGATTTTACTGCGCATTTGTTGTACCCCAAAGATATGACGCGCTGATGACGCGTGACCCAGCCTCCTTCAATAGGCCTTGGGAGATTAGAGGTTATGTTATGTTATGTCATCCTTTTCTCATCGTCGCCCCCTTTAGGTTGGAGGCCGTCGTTCCACTACTACAGTAAATGGACAGCTTTGTTTGGAGCAGTGATCTCCGTGGTGCTGATGTTCCTGTTTACCTGGTGGGCAGCTCTCACCACCTTCTGCATCATCTTCTTCCTCTTTGGATACGTCAACTACAACAAGCCAAGTAAGTCCAAAACAGATAGTATGTTTATGTTCTGATAAGACTAGCCCGGCCCAGATTAAAGAGTGGAACAAGTCACAACTGTATGATTATTCTCCATCTCAGCTCTTTTGTCACCTCACTTGTGTGTGTTATGATGTCCACAGAGGTAAACTGGGGTTCGTCAGTCCAGGCGGGTACATACAACATGGCTTTGTCATACTCCATCTCTCTGTCTGGTGTTGAGGATCATGTCAAGAATTTTAGGTGGGTGACCAAAAACCTCAGTCAGCATATAGATTTCTCTCTATAGTATTTGTCTAATTCATTTTTTTAAAACTGGAATTTGATCTGTATTCCTTCAGACCACAATGTCTCGTCCTGACTGGGCCACCAAACCAGCGACCAGCCCTGGTGGACTTTGTCGGATCCTTCACCAAGCACATAAGCCTCATGATCTGTGGAGACATAATCACGGTCAGTCAATCTCAACATTTCTGTTCCCAAAAGGCAAATAAGAGAGATGATTCATATGTTAAAGAAACGATCCAATCCTCAACATCCTTACGGTAGCTTTTCATCATCAAATCTCCTTGTCCTCTAGGAGCAGGAGAGGCAGACTCGGCCGCAGGATGCCACAGATTGGTTGGTGAAGTGGATGAACCAGAGGAAGGTGCGCTCCTTTTATACTCCTTTCACCGCCGACAGCCTCAGAGTTGGAGCTCGACACTTGCTGCAGGTAAAACATCTGCATGTGTTTATCTGTGGGAATCAATTCAATCGTACAAAGTACATTTACTGGGAGTTTATCTGGCTTCAGATTTTGTTTAAGATGACGACAAGTTATCTCATCCTCGAATATTTGTATTTTTCGTATTTATATCTCTTCTCATTTGATTCTGAGGACACATCATCTGTCCTGTGTTTTTATTTGTATTTTATGAAACTTTAAATATTATTTTTCTCCTCATTTTTGATATTTTTTCAAGGCTTCTGGTCTTGGCAAGCTGAAGCCCAACACTCTGGTCCTGGGTTTCAAGGCAAACTGGAGAGACAGTTCTTCTGAAAGCATTGAAGATTATATCAACACCATATAGTAAGTGCAGTTAAAGAGGACCTATTATGCTTTTTTCCTTTCCTTTAGTGTGTTATATATTTTTTTGTGCATGTAAAAGGTCTGCAAAGTTACAAAGGCCAAAGTCCACACCGAAAGGAGTTACTCTCTCCTACAGAAACTCCTGAAATGCCTGTAACGCCTTGCTTGAAGTCCCGCCTTTTCTTCAGTAGTATGGTGATGTCACAAAGTAACACACTTTGTATAACGCCCTCAAACAAAGCTAGTTAGAGCAGAGCTGGAACGGAGTCCGAAGAGTTTGGTTCGGTTGACCAATCACAACAGAGTGGGCCAGCTGACCAATCAGAGCAGAGTGGGCTTTTCGAGTCAAACAGAGCGTTTCAGACAGAGGGTGAAAAGAGGTGCAGCAGCACAGCCGGTATGAGAAAAATAAAGTGTTTTTTGAACATTAAATCATGTAAACATGTTGTTGTGGAAACCCAAAATACAAGTAAGCACCTAAAAATGAGCATAATAGGTCCTCTTTAAAAGCAAGACAAAAAAAACGGTGTTTGACTTTCTCGGTTTTACTCGCATTGAAAGATTACACAGCTCTCTAAAGTGGAAATATTGCACATTTAAAAAAAAATAATGAATCCAGTCTCTTTAGTTACAGATGCAATAATAATGATTGTTATTAATTTCTATCAGCATTTCCACTTTAAAACTCCCATTTTAACTTCCTCTTCTCTTTTCTCTAGCGATACCTTCGACTCCAACTACTGTTTGTGTATTTTGAGGATGATGGACGGGCTGGATATCTCTGACCAGTTTGATTTTGAAGGTTAGAAATCCAGACTTCAGAAACTCTTTGAATTTTCTCCGCTTTCATACATGACATATTTGTAGAATATTGAACTAAAAAAAACAACAACAATGGTGAAGTATGTAATGTCTCTCCTGCAGTGAACCAGGGCTTTGAGCCCGATGAATGTGTTGAAAACGATGACCAGCAATCTCCTGAGAGGGAATCAGGTGAGCATGCATAAATAAAGTACACAGTCCTTCCCTTCCTCAATTATTCATAATTATTCATAACTTCTGTTATGATTTGACGCTATATAAAAATAAATTGAATTGAATTGAATTGAATTATACTACTTAGAGTAATCCTAATTATTGCCCCCGCACTCCTCTTGCTGTCACAGCTGACGACATCTCCGATAAAGGCGACAGTGATCAGATCAAGACAGTGTTTCAGAATGACCAGGGGAAGAAGACCATCGACGTCTACTGGATAGCTGATGATGGAGGTTAGTTCTGACAAAACAAGGACTATATGTAACTTCTTAGATGTATAAATCATACCGGGTCGGTGTCCCATGCGCGCTCGCGTGTGGGTACGCGCGAGCACGCATACTCCAACTCAAACTACACGGAAGCACCAAAACTGCAAAGTTATATCTAGTGAAGCCCTTCTTGCAAAACAGTGTTGGCTCTTCCTGCTTCGCCCACCCCGTCCGTGGTCGGACTGTAACTTTTGTCTCCAGGGCTGGAGTCTCTACTCTGCTCCAGCCTGCTCCTGCTGTCTGCTCCTGCCTGCTTGCACACCGCACTCGTTCTCACCTGCTCGGATCGCTCCAACTCCACATGCACGCGCGCACACTACACACTGCAGAGGAGTTAGTTTAGCTCAGACCGGGTCGGGAGGCTGAAGCAGGAAAAGCCAACCCTAGGATCAGCATTGATTCATGGAGAGACCCTCGTCTGGTCAGCTAACATTACTGCCAAGCAGGTGAAATATAGAGTGATATTGTGTGTTAGCTGACGTGTGTTGCCCCACTGTTTAGACCGGTGCTCGTTCATGTCTATGTAGAGCAAGCGCGAGCGCGAGCAACAGGACGCCGCTGACTTTCGTTGACATTGCGGCCAAGCAATTTCTGATTCTTAATGAGGTAATAATTAGGGCTGTCAAAGTTAACGCAAATCTTTAACACCACTAATTTCTTTAACGCATTAACGCGATCGATATTTCGTAGGTTGTAGCCGGCTCAGTTTTAAAAATAGCAAGCATATTTTCCCACTCCTGTGGTGATAAGAGTATTAAATAATTCACAATTCTCCCTTTAAGGTACATTTTGAACAGATAAAAAATGTGCAATTAATTTGCGATTAATCACGAATAACTATGGACAATCAAGCGATTAATTGTATTGACAGCCCTAGTGATAATAAATATAACATCTCTCTTTTTTTAAACTGTTAAACTGTATAGGTTTAGTACAATAATGGTCACTGGACACAAGGAGGAGCCATCTCTATGTCTGACACTGTGGACTCCTCTTTTCTTAGCTGCAGTATTTCTTCTCTTTTAAGGTCTGACTCTGCTGGTTCCTTACCTGCTCACCAGGAGGAAAGGCTGGCACCGCAGTAAGGTCCGGGTGTTCATCGTAGGAGATGAACAAAACATGGAGGAAGGCCGCAATGAGTAGGTTTTCTCTTTTAAACCTTCTGGGACAAGTGAATAATAATGTAATGATAATAAGTAAACTTTCTTGTGAGCATAAGATAGCTTCCCATCCTGATGATTACCAAAAACACCAAAAGAAAACAAAGGTCTTGGTCATGCCCCTGTGGTTTTTCCACTTTTCCTGAGCTACAAAATTAACCCACAATGCACCTATTTGTAATTAAACATCAAGACTCCATATACAGTTTAGTAACATTGGAAAAGTAAGAAGAAAATTGAGGAAATGGGTAAGAATGCAAAGTTTAAAGTAATAATGGCTAAGGCTGCATTGCATTCACACAGGTGTAGCAACGATTCGCCACAGGGTTGTGCGGAGGTTTGGGCGAGTCACTTTTAATGGACCACTAATGATTAACGTCTTCTGTTCCCTCATGGCTAGGTTGTAGAGCTCTGTATCGCCGGGTATGTGATTGGCCACCTCAGCGTGATGTTGGGTTTCTTTACTTCAAAAGTTGATTCTGTTTCCACTTTTGTTTTTTTTCCTGCGTTTTTTTTTGGCACCCCATGCGGCAGCCGCAGCCGCAGCCGCAGCCGCGACACTACCCCCATTCAAAATCAATGGAAAAGCTTGCATTTTTGCCGCACCGCCTGATCTCGTGTGAATGCAGCCGAAATGGTTTTCCCCATGAACAAAAACAGCATTGGATTTTGAAATACGTCGTTACCTGTTGATCTTCAGTCTAGTTGGGACTTTGATCTGCATTTATACAATTGTATCTTTTTTTAAAACCAGTTACTTTTATATTAAATTTAAATAAAATTTTTATATTTGTATTAATTCTATTTTTCATGCAGGTTAATTGGATTATAAACTGGTAGATTTCTGGGGTATTTCATCTAATACATAAGCATTTCATGGATACTTTTGTGTTGCAGTATAGAACAGGGTGCATTATGGTCTGCGGAAAGTGATGTGCTGAGACTTTGACTGTTGTTGCTTTCAGGATGATCGCCCTGCTGAAGAGGTTTCGTTTGGATTTTAACGACGTCACAGTCATGACGGACAGCGAGAGACGTCCACACGCAAAGAAGTATGTCTGGAATATCTTTGAAATTTCATTTTAACGCCATTAATTTCTTTAATGCATTAACGCAACTTGCGATTTTTAAGTTGTAGCGGGCTCAACGCTCCAAACTTGCGCTAAATTTTGGCGAGGAAAAACTGGCATGGCCATTTTCAAAGGGGTCCCTTGACCTCTGACCTCAAGATATGTGAATGAAAATGGGTTCTCTGGGTACCCACGAGTCGCCCACTTTATGATAATCACATGCAGTTTGGGGCAAGTCATAGTCAAGTTAGCACACTGACACACTGACAGCTGTTGTTGCCTGTTGGGCTGCAGTTTGCCATGTTATGATTTGAGCATATTTTTTATGCTAAATGCAGTACCTGTGAGGGTTTCTGGACAATATTTGTCATTGTTTTGTGTTGATAATTGATTTCCAATAATATATATATACATACATTTGCATAAAGCATATTTGCCCACTCCCATGTTGATAAGAGTATTAAATACTTGACAAATCTCCCTTTAAGGTACATTTTTAACAGATTAAAAAACGTGTGGACAAACGTGATTAATTGCGATTAAATATTTTAATCGATTGACAGCCCTAATATTTATGTTACTCTACATATAGTGTGTTATATATTGTAGCATTATGTACAAAATGTACATTTTACATACTCCATCATTTCTATTTTTCTTGTATTTCTTTATGCTATATATATAAGAGCAATTTCCCCCGGATCAAAAAATTATTTCTGATTCTGATTAAAAATAAACAGCACTGGAGATTTCACCTAAAATTGCCCATCATAGATGACTGGCAGACACTAAGGTGTTTCAAAAACCAAGACTAGATTTCTTGTAGAGTTAGAATTGTTTGTAATTTCAATAAATTTTTAGTCAGTCCTTCATCTCACGCTGACTTCTTTCCTTCTGTTCTTTCTGCTTCTAAGCCTCAGTAGGTTTGTGGACAGTGTCGCCCCCTTCATGCTCCATGATGAACAGCAGGACGGTGTCTCAGTTCAGGAACTGAGACAAAGCGCCCCATGGAAAATAACAGACAAAGAGTTTGAGGCCTTCAAACTTAAGGTGTGTGTGTGTGTGTGTGTGTGTGTGTGTGTGTGTGCGTGTGTGTGGATACATCATTCATGTCCAACATGTTTAACATCATGCTGATTCTGATTCTGATTTGTGTCATCCTCTGTGTCACACGTCTCATATTAATTTCCTCCCTTCACAGTCTGAGAGAAAAGTGAGGCTGAATGAAATCATCCGGAGGAATTCACAACATGCTGCTCTCGTGCTTGTGTGAGTACACAGTTTACATTATCAGTTCAGTTCAGGGTATGAGATCCTGCACCTCTGACTTCTAACTGAGGGCGGACAGTATTTTTGATATATTAAGACATTTTGGAGATGCTCCCCTTTGTTTTGGAGAAAAGTGATCAAAACGACTAAAAAAGTATCATCCCCATGTCTTCCCTTCCTCCTATAGCTCCACCCTCATATACCCACCTTCTGTCTCAAAATGTAGTTTATTGAATAGTTTATTTGACACTATGATGTAGTTCTAGGCAGATACGCACACCCATCCATCCATCCATTATCTGTAACTGCTTGTCCGATTCAGGGTTGCGGGGGGGCTGGAGCCGATCCCAGCTGACATTGGGCGAAGGCGGGGTACACCCTGGACAGGTCGCCAGACTATCACTATAGGGCTGACACATAGAGACAGACAACCATTCACGCTCACATTCACACCTACGGGCAATTTAGAGTCAACAATTAACCTGCATGTTTTTGGACTGTGGGGGGAACCGGAGCACCCGGAGAAAACCCACGCTAACACGGGGAGAACGTGCAAACTCCTCACAGAAGGAGATACGTACACCATTTGTTACTTTCTCCCATGAAGACATATTATTATTACAACTGTGTTTTACCATATTGTCATTGATTATCTGTTTGTATACCAGCAGCCTCTTATGGGGCCCCACAGGAGGAGTACTAGTAGGCTACTATTTGGAGATTTCAAACCATAAGAGAAAAGGACTCATTTCCGACATGCAAGTGTGAATATTGTTTCACAGTGGGGCACCATTTTTTTTTTTTTTAAGAGCCAGTGTCTAATCAGTGGGCAACCTCCGGTTCTTAAAAGTGAAGCCAATGAGGAAGTGCCTTAAACCTGCATTCTTTCTAATAGCCAGTCTATGAGAAAATGACCCTACTTCTCACTTGATTTATTACCTCAGTAAACATTGTAAACATGAGTTTATGGTCTCAATCGCGAGTTTCAAGTCTTCCTCAATACAGCATGATGTTCATTTAGTAAATTATGGTCCCATTTAGAGTCAAACAGACCATAAAGCAGGGTATGCTTTAGGGCGGGGCTACCTTGTGATTGACAAGTCGCTACCACGGCATTGTCCGGTCTGGGTGTTGTCCGTGTTTTCATCGTAGATCTTTAACCCTTTCACAGTCTTTTTTCTGTTCATGGAAGTTAATTGTAACATTTTGGTCGCCTAAAAATGTCTTCTTCAGCGTTCGGTTGTACTTAGCTCCACCAGCTCGTTTCACTTCTGGTTCCAAAAAAAAACAAGATGGAGACGGCCAAAAAGCCGAACTAAATCGAACACAGCTATGAAGTTGTGAGTGGTCTTGATCTTGTTCTCTTCTAGTTTAGTTTTCATAATTACAGTATACAGTAGGTGAAACATGTATACAGGCCTCTCTATCGGCATTAGGAGATGAAAACAAAACATTGTCTGATGTCCACAGGGATGCAAAAAATCCATGGCAGATAAGAGATGCGGAAAGATCAGGTCTCTTTGGGCTCGGTGCAAACAACAGCGTGCGCTTATTTGACTATTATTCTCCTCATACAGTAAGGCAAGTAAGAGCAGTCTTTGTTCTTCCATTTGGATTTGTTTATGTAAATGATGATGGTTTTTCCAGGAGCCTTCCTGTGCCACACAGCGACTGCCCGAGTGCTCTGTACATGACCTGGCTGGATACTCTGACATGTGGCCTCCACTGCCCCGCGGTGCTGATACGAGGAAACCAGCAGAACGTGCTCACTTTCTACTGCCAGTGAATCCTCCCATACAGGGACACCGAATTAAAAAGTTATACAAGACGCACCCAGACTCAAAGAGAACGACTTTCATCCAGATAGTAAGATAGTCTGAGATACCGAGTGGCTATGCAGACTGTGCTGTCCTGGGTTGTTCACAGGTTCCAGCCCTGCAACAGCCAGTATGTGTTCATCATCAGCTGCTGACACTGCACCAAAAACCAATATGAGATTTCCTTAGTGAGGTCACCATGAGCCTCCAGAACGGCTACATTGCTCTGTGGTATAAATCTCTGGAAATCTACTAAAGGGATGAGCACCACTCCTCCAAAAGACATTCCCTCATTTGACGCCGTCTTAACATTTCGCTCCACAATCCTACGCAAACGTTCAGATCTGGTGACTGTGAAGGCCTTAGCATATGAGCCATAGCTTGTGTCATGCATTACATATAGCTTATTAATGGAAGTATCTGTGTTTGTTATGCTTCTCTAGTCGTTTATCCAGGTTTTTCCTTTAATTTGTCTCCCATCTATGTATATATACTGTACATATTGTATCATGCTGTTAACGAAAATGTATCACTCCAAAATAACTCCCTATTTACTATATTATGTATTAGGGCTGTCAAAGTTAACGCGATATTAACGCAAATTTGTTTTAACGCAGCTAATTTCTTTAACGCATTAACGCAACTTGCGATTTTTAGGTTGTAGCGGTCTCAGTTTTAAAGCTAGAGTGAAGATACTGGTATCGTATGGAACTACGTCGGTACATGGTACCAACCATGTTATACTAGCTTGTCGCAAACGCTCCAAACTTCCGTTAAATTTTGGTGAGGAAAAACGGGCATGGTGATTTTTCCCCCTTGACCTCTGACCTCAAGATATATGAATGAAAATGGGTTCTATGGGTACCCACGAGTCTCCCCTTTACAGACATGTCCACTATATGATAATCACATGCAGTTTGGGGCAAGTCATAGTCAAGTCAGCACACTGACACACTGACAGCTGTTGTTGCCTGTTGGGCTGCAGTTTGCCATGTTATGATTTGAGCTTATTTTGTTATGCTAAATGCAGTACCTGTGAGGGTTTCTAGACGATATATGACATTGTTTTGTGTTGTTAATTGATTTCCAATAATAAATATATACATACATTTGAATAAACAGTTATACTTGCCCACTCCCGTGTTGATAAGAGGGTTAAATACTTGACAAATCTCCCTTTAAGGTACATTTTGAACAGAAAAAAAGATGTGGGATCAATTTGCGATTAATCGCGATTAACTATAGATAATCATGCGATTAATGATGATTAAATATTTTAAATGATTGACAGCTCTATTATGTATATACAGTGTGTATGTATATATATATATATATATATATATATATATATATATATATACACTGTATATATATATATATATATATATATATATATATATATATATGTATCAACCTGGACCCTATATTTTCACAAAATGTTGTGTCTAACTAACTAAAGGGGTACAAGTATTAAGGGATAACGATGCAGACAGCAGCAGCGAAACAAGCTGCTAGAACAAGTGAGCAGCGTCAATGTAACGTTACGTTCACTAAAAGTGCTTGTTTTTGCTTCTGACAGTCTCATACTGTTATTATACGTGTCTGACAACATTATGGAAATGACCCTACAGAGAAATAAAACATTTTTCCTACCTTTTGCTTGATCCGATCTGTTTGTTATTGCCTCCAAGTCGCGCTCAAGGAGAAGTGAAATCTGAATATCCGTATAATATGGCTCAAATAAATACGGACTTCAAAGACCTCATCCACATTGTGGAAATAATCTAAATATTCAGCCATGACATTGAAAATCTTTTAGATAACTCTAAGCTACGTTTTCTGTACTCCAACACAACAAACTCTGCCCGGCTGGCACTTACGTTTCCACCATGGATGTATTCCACTATTCTACCGTTGTCTTCCGGCAATACGTCTCCTCACCAGATTTCACAATGACACTTCTCCTTGAGCAAGACTCTTTCCATAATGTCAGACACTTATAATAACAATCAGAGCCTGTCATGGCAAAAAAAAGCGCTTTTAGTGGACGTTAATGACGGTGCCAGCTTGCCCCAATAGAACCATATTACAGCCTGTAAGCTGCTCTCCCTCAGTACTGGACCAATTTCAGAAATGGTTGTCGCTATTAGTCAGTTAGACACAAAAACATGGGAAAATAGGGTCCAGGTTGAAAAATACCGAAGTTACCCTTTAAGGTTTGTACAGGTGTCCCACAAGGGTCTATTCTTGGTCCTCCTTGTTTTGAGAAACAAGCTTCTCAAAACTTGCTTGATTTGTAAAGTTAGTGCTATTTACTAAGCTTGAGATGCTTATTAGTATAATTACTATATAATATAGTATAATTAGTATATAAAATGTCCACTATTTTATTTCAGTGCCCTAGTTAAGAATATGAAATGTATGCTATACAGTGCACTTGTTTAGCATGCTAGTCGCAGGTACACGAAACAAACCGGGTCCATCCCACCTGTTAACAATTAACAAATCGCCTGCTGTGAGTGTCTATTATCTGAGAATGAAACTGGAGAATATAAATTGAAAGTTTTAGAATATTGAATGACAATCTGAAACAAAGTCAATGAATTTTAGCAAGAATTTCATTGCATATTTGGAATTTTGTATTTAAAAAACGCTAATTGCCGTATGTGTGAACATTAAATGAAGGTCATGTACATCATTTATTGCAAAATAACTGGCAGACATGTAGCATAGAAATGTAACATAGATAAAAAAAATAACTATATTATAAAATAACTTTAGCAAGTTACTGAGCCATTTTTACATGTGACATAACACTTGATTATTGTTCTAAGCATGCTGGAGTAACTTTGAGCTTTTGCCAGATTTCAACTTTGGATGTTTCTAAGGAAAAGTGGTTTAAACTTGTACTGTACAGCCAATTTATTCATTTCTTTAGCTATCAATTTTCTTTAGTTTTTTTGACAAATAATTGGACTCCAGCTTGATAATGTTTTTAATGCTTTGCTTTTACAGTACATTGTTCTATATGTGATATTGGATTATTTCACTGCAAAATTATGTGACTGTTCACACAGCCTGTGAGTTATTTGTGTTGGCCATAAGCTGTGTCAGATGTGTCTGAAATGGAAATCCTAATAAAATAATTAAAAAAAAATAGGACAAAATCATTGCTTGCATGACAGTAGGATTGTCTTTGAATTAGTTTATTTAGGATCCCAAAAATCTGTATCTTCAGAGTTCAAACATTGAGTCACAGGTAAAGCTAATTCAATATTTTCATATTTTAAGTGGCTTGATTTTGTGACCCCTTTTCTTTCAAACAACATTTACATCATTTTACAGGCTGCATTTTGTGTAATTTACATTTTATCTATTTAATATTGTGATAAGTTTGCTTTCTATAATACTGAATTGTCCTAAAGAATGAGGACTTATTCGTGTCAACACATTGAACAGCTTCCTGGCAATGATAAAGATCTGACACTGCGGTAATTTGATATTCAAATGGTGATAAACTTGACAAACAGGATGTATGAACAGTATTAATACAGTATTGTTCACCAGCACAGAAGGGAGAGACATCAGATCAGAGTGAAGCTGAGGAGAGCAGGAATCACAAGATGTAAGTTAAGACGCCACTGTATTATTTTAGTTTTAATATAGGACAGTTTATCCAGTATATTCTATTCAACCCAGTGCCTGTAAAATCTAATTTATGCAATAATAATAATTCTGGTAGTACTGAAAACAAGTTTTGCAGGTGCATGTTTGTATTTTTAAATAATTTTAGACACAATAACTAAAACAACTGGCAATATATTGCAATCAAATACAATGCTTTTTGGTAACACTTTATAATAACCATAATTAGTAAATGATAAATTGTTAATTAAATTTGAGTTAAGAGTTATTTTACTGTTAGCAAACAATGAAATTATAATTAATAATGTTTACTTATTATTACCAATGCTATGATTTATGTTTTTTTATCATTAGTTGTGTAATACGATATAATTACTTCATTAATTAAATATTGTGTCATAGCTGATACGAGACAATAACAATTACATTCTGATTACATTAGTAAACTATTAAAAGTTTATTGTTGTACACATTATAACATTTTATATACTAAATTAAGTATTTGTTAGTGATTACCAAATGATTTGTAAACCTTTAAAAAATCGTAAAACATCTATAAACGATGAAAGATGGACCAGAAACCAATTATTAACCATTGACAAAGTATTATCTATCTAAATAATGTTTATAGATGCTTTACAAAGTATGAATTAATCATTAACAATGTGTTACAAATATCTATCAATGTAATGTTTACAAATGTTTTACAAACAATTTCTTAAAGGTTTACATAACATTTAGTAATCATTAACTTATACTTAATATAGTATATAAAATGTTATAATGTGTGCAACAATAAACTGTTAAAAAAAAACTAATTATAGCAAGACTAATAATAAACATTATCAATCATCATTTAATTGCTTGTTAATAGTAAATTAGCTATTAACTAAAGTTTATTAACTATCAATTTACCATTCATTAATGATGATAGTAATTGCCTGTGTGTTCAGTAAATACTGCCTGTTTTGTTGTGTCCGAGGGATGTTTTAAATCCTAACTATTGCTGAGCAGCTTTTTATGGTTGCGGTATTGTCTGACTTTGGTGAATCCGAACTAACCAAAGTCACACAATAACACAAACAAACTAACTAATCGGGGCAGCGGTAGACCAGCACCTCTCGTGTTCTGCGAGGTAAAATTACTTTTTTTTTTCAATAGAGTCTGGTTGCTTTGGCGAGAGTATAGATAACGGCTTCAGTTCCCTGTCGGAAACATAGACCATACAGCTGTCTGACGCCAAGGTAAACCTGCGAAAATATGCTAAGTATAGCGCACACTTAACCTGATATTGATTCTTTTAGGTGAGCCTTTCTTTTAGGTGTCTAAAATACATTTTGCTTCCCCCGTCCACAGTACATCACTTTGGTTCCGTACGGTAACTACTGTCTGTTTCTACAAACTGGGGGTGTGCCGACCGTCATCTACTGTAGGTAATACACTGACTATGGCTAAGTACCTCATACAGCTCCACTTCAAAACATCCAAACTGTCCCTTTAAGCTGTTAAAATCATTGTGTTTGGTTCACTGCACACTAAAATATCAGTTTCATCTAACAGATCAAAGATGCAGTGGAGTCTGTTTCTGCTCATTCTGATGGGTAAGTGGATCATCTTATCAGATCTACGGCAGTGCTTACCGCTGCTGTCATGAAATTATTGTACAGCTTAATATGGATTCACATAACACTTGGACAGCTCGCATCAAATGATAAGTAAAATAATCAAGAAACTCTGTTTTTAGGTCAGTGTTCCTTCCTCACATGTCACCTCTATGAATACCACTTTGTTAATGAAAGTAAAACGTGGAGAGAGGCCCAGACATACTGTAGAGAGAAGTATGAAGACTTGGCCACAGTGTCTAACATGACAGACATAAAGAGACTCCGTGCGAAGAATAAAGGTGAAGCCTGGATTGGGCTGTACAACCAAATAAATGCCGAGAGGACTTGGCACTGGTCTCTGCCAGGGGTGGAGTTCAATGAGAGTGAGACACAATGGGCTGGAGGTGAGCCGAATGACGTAGGAACTGAGAACTGTGTGGAGATGAAGGAGAATAACGAATGGAACAACATCGGTTGTGATTACGGTCGTGAATTTATCTGCTACGATGGTGAGAACATGTGGCTAATAACACCATAATTATGTGTATGCAGCATATCATCCTGTCTAACTATAGTTTTCCATGTGGACATATACCTCATCTTTTTACATAGTAAAAACTTGGCCGATGTGGTTAAGATATAATATATTTAAAAGTCAAAAGTCAACTGGTATTGCATTTTTTTTTGCTTTTTAGTTTTAAGTAATATCACTTGTACATCACTCACGGATAGAATTCCACTTGTTTATAAACATAATTAATTAATAATTAATTAATTCAAATGGAGTATAGACCTACCTTTAATGATCTACCTTATTATACCAACCACACTTTCATCTAGAAAATATCTCCAGTGGTATCATGTTAATTTATCTGACATTACTGTTTCACCTGTTTTAAAGCTCTTATTGATAACATTTTTATTTAGATGAATATTTAAAAAAACAAAAAAACAAACAAACATCTACAGAGCTTGTAAAAAGATGCCGAATGAAAGTATGGCTTTTCCTGAAATAATTTTTATTTATTTATTTTTATTTAAAAGATTTTGGCGGGTCCAAAATTAATGTTTTGTTTATCTCTGTGGAAGATATCTGACGTTTGGTTCCCACTTCTAACAAGGACTGTGAGCCAATAGTAAAACGACGTTGGTATCGCGTGGTATCTCTGTGTAGTCAGCGATCTGATTTCGACAGCAAGTGCCTGGCGACCACTTGCTGTGAAGTGAATGCAATGGAACGGGGAAGGGAGAATGCGACATCTAGTGGCTGAATGTTATCAATGTTATCAACTGTACCTTTAAGTGAGAAAATAGGGTTGTATTAGATGAAATAACTTAAAATACTATGTGTAAAAATGTGGATTTCTTATGGTGCAAATTTTTCTGCTTATTCCACAGAAACAAAGCAAGCAATGAAATTCAATATCATTGAGGATAAGATGACCTGGCTACAGGCTCAGAAACACTGCAGAGAACATCACACTGACCTGGTCAGTGGACTCCAACAGTTACAAGACCAAGAATTCATGAATCTGAATTTATCTAATAAAGAACAATTTTGGATCGGCCTGTTCAGAGACACCTGGAGGTGGTCAGATGGGAGCCGTTTCTCTTTCAGAAACTGGAAGAACCAGTCAGGTGGAGGGGATTGTGCTGTGACTACGTCGAATGGCAGATGGATGAAAGAAGACTGCAATCAAAGTAAACCCTTCTTCTGCTATGAAGGTGAATATTTTAAAGATAACATAACACCTCCACAGTTTTCTTCAGCACTGGCAACAGTCTGAAGATCCACCTGAAACAATTTATATTAGCATTTATGTATTTATACATGTATTTAAGTTACATTTCTTTCAGTGGTGAGTATATTTTTTCCAAAAACACTCGCTTTCACATCTAGATTCTGTCTACATGAACATCTGTTTAATGATTTTGTTTTTTTTTGTTTGATTGTTTTTTGTTTGTTTGTTTTTTTAATAATAATTGTCTTCTTTTAAGCATCTTCTATTTAGTAAAGTCCTGTTTATGTTGGAGAGCCTGCGTTGGCTACAGGGACGGAATAGGAATAAAAATCACCTTTACATTTTACATTTAACCCACCCAGAGACACACCGGACTATATTACACACACCAAGATTTGATTTCTTAAATTGTAGAACAATACATATACAACGCCATATTAGGGCCATTATAGGTAAAAAGGAAAAAGTAAAAAACACGGAGCTGGGGGAGGGGAGAAATATTCCAAGAAAAATCTTTTGAGATTTTTTCTGAATTCTTTGTCCTACTTAGCACATGGGGTAGTGGGGCACTCTGGTGGTTGAAGCAAGTATTACAACAACAAACACTTAAAAAAAAAAAAATCTGCCTAAAAAAATTTTTCTCGCTTGCCTTTCAGGGCTTCTGTAGGGGGGTAATATTTTGAGAATTGAATTTCTTAGATTAAAGTCTCAAATTTACGAGAAAAAACTTGCTCAGAGGCCATCCTTACCATATTAACACTACTTTAGGAGCAACAAAATTCAGACGGTCGCTTGCGTTACCACGGTTTTGCACTCCACTATTTTTCAGAGTTTGCTTCTCATAAATGTATGAATTTATAATCTCACAAATTTGTTATTTTTTTTTTCTCGGAATATTACCTCTCTCCCCAACACCGAAATTATTATTTGTTTAACCTACAATGGCCAAAATACGCCATTGTAATACATGGAATAGAATTATGAAATATGTAAAGTTATATACATCATTTTAATAATGATAATAATACATTGATATAATGTAATGTTACAGCTGTTGTTTACACTATCCTGTGTTTGTCTCCACTTCTTCTATGGCAGATAACGTGATCCTGATCAATAAGAGTAAGACCTGGGAGGAGGCCTTATATTACTGCAGAGAGAACCACAATGACCTGGTCTCCGTCACTAACCTTGACGAGCAGAGATGGGTCCAAGAGAGAGCCAAGATGGCAGACACATCCCACGTCTGGCTGGGACTGCGCTACACCTGCACTTTGGGTTTCTGGTTCTGGATCAGTGACGAGACAGTCGAATACAAGAACTGGGACTCACCTGGACAGACGGATGAATGTGACATGTCTGGAGCCATGGACAGCGGAGGACAACATAAGTGGTTCAAAAAGATTGACAACAATGAGTTTAATTTCATCTGCTCTAAGTGATAAAACCCACTCTACTCACTGGTAGCGGGTGTTTTATTCATTTACTCACTTTGTTTGCAGTGGTGTGACGCTTATATATACTATATACTATATATCTCCTCTGAATTGCATTCTGGGAAATGCCGGCATCACAACCTAAGGGGGGAGGGAGAGTGGCTACACTTAGGTCTATTACAAAGTATCACAAGATAACTGAGGATGTGACCCTGTAACAGGTTTTTCTCTCTCCCTATTCTGATTCAGGAACATTTTATTTTCGGAAGTTGATTTTCCACTGTCTTTCTCTTAAAGTGTGGATCTTTTATTCATCTTTTGAGGTTGTATTTTTTTTTTGCCCCCGTCTTTATGGTAGGAATAGGAATAAACCAGGCTGTTCTCATACACCGTTCGTAGCTATACCTACAAAAAATAATGCATTATAAATCGTATACATCCCACAAAATCAATTTGTAAGTAAACCATGTAATCGTGAACCAGGAAGTGAAAAACACTACATTTTCTCACCGGTGTTCGTGCTCAGTGTGAAACCAGAAGTCAACGTTGACTTAATTGTCACGTAACTTCCGTACTCAAGTAACGTCCCCTCCTGTAGTTATTTTAACCCAAACCACAATCTTTTCCTAAAACTAACTAAGTAGTTTTGTTGACTAAACCTAACCAATTTTTTTCCTGTGAAGACAGAAGTTTATTTTGAAAAGACTGCATGCATGTAATGTGCGGAAATTGACACGTGTTGCTGGACTTTTGTAGGGTAAGCGCAAAAAAGTGAAGAATAACTTTTCAGATATCATACGAAGCGTTGAATGAGGATACGTTGCACCAATCTACAGCATGCTGGTTTGATTTTACTTTCATGTATTCAATATAAAACACTTTACCTTCTTTTTTTTATCAAGTTTTGGTGAATATCCGGTGGTGGTTATAGGTTGTATTATGTAAAATCTTTGATGATCAAAATTTTAGGGTTTTATGTATACAGATAATTGCTTCCAGTGTGTGCTCAATAAACTGTTAAATCATAGAGTGATCCTGTCTTTCATTAAAACAAGAGCTTATTTTACCCCAAACCGCATAGAGTTGTCACATCATGAAACTTATTTATTTCGCAACAGTAACTTTGTATGGCACAGACAAATGATTTCAACCTGCTAATAAGGGCATCAGATCAGAAAACATAGACACATTTTGGGTCTCAAATTCCTGTTGTTGTTGTTGTTTTTTTTTTAAATGCATGTGCAAGTAAATTAAGTTTACAGTGTGTAATTCAGTAATTTTAGCATACCATCCACCTCCCCTCTGCTCCCAGTCTCTGAATTGGTTATAGACTTGGATGTGAGTGGCTTCACATGCTGTACTCCATTATTCCAGCAGATGGCAGCAGACACACCACAGCATGGAGCACACTCATTTCCCTTTAACTGACTCATTTACCGTTGACCTCTGACACCATGGCCAAACATTTTCATCTGTCTTTTAAACTATTCCTGCTCAGGGAAAGTTGTCTGTTCCTAACAGACTGCATGATCAGTTGTGTTCTGTTGAAACTGATTTACTGAGACTTAAAGCCCCCCCTCCAGTGTATTTTGGCATTTCTAAGATATTTCATATTTATTTGAGTCATTTCCCGACTGATTAGCCACACTGTTTGCCAAAATATTTTTTTTTTGACAAATAACCTAATTTTGTGCTCAAAGTTAAAAAAAAAAAAAGGAGGTTGTTGGTAAAATGGTAATATGACGTATAACTACAGTAGAAGCTGCAAGTCATACGTCATCCTCCAAGCTTGCACGGGCGCACTCATGCTCGTTTGTGTCTGACCAGCGGCAAACTGATAAATCTGTTTAACAGTTTGTCTTTCTAGTTAGTTAGCTAGCTAGGTGTAGTTAGCTAGAACAGCTAGTTGCATTAGCTAACTGAAGGTTTTCATTTTTATTTTTATTTTCCTCCCCCTTACTTTGGTGTGTTTGTTTTCACCATGACATTTGTGTGTGCGGTGAACGGGTTCAATCAACGCAGTGAATTACACGAAATCCCACCGGCAGAATTAACACAACACACCGACTGTCTCTCTCACTCGCTCTCTTCTTTACCGTCTCCTCCTGCTGGAGATAAATTAACGGAAAGCAGCTGATACCGGAGGTTTGCGTGCCTCTAACAGGTCCGAACGACGGGAGCGCACAACTTTCCACCCAACAGAAAACCAGAGAAAAGCCCCGCTAGAGAAATTAACGAATCACAGTGCAGTGCGGTGCGGTGTCGTTGTCGGTCTCGGTGCTGGAGCTGAGACGAGAGCGGCCGGTGTTAGCACCTACAAAACGTCCCGAAACTGCACTCATTTGTGGGCTGATGAACAGTAAATTAGACTAACTGGGATGAAAAACGAAGCAATCTGGTTGCCATGGTAATGAGTTACGTCTGACTATTAACCACACCCCCATTCTGTGTTTGAGAAAGAACGTTAACCAAAAAACAGGAGGTAAAACTGGCTGAAGGGGGGCTTTAATCTGTTCGTTTTTTAGGACGATTTTCTACTGAAGAGAAAGAAAAGATTTGCATTCACTTTCAAAGTTACAAAACACACGACAAATAAAATGCTCTGAATAGTATCAGTTTGTGGCTAGAGTCTCCTGTTCTGCTCTAATTGACCAATTAAGCAACAGCCAATCACAATAGGAGGTAATTATTGTCTGTGCAGTGGCAGCTCACAGTTCGTCTGATTTGTTTTCCACAAGTTGTGAGTTTGAACCATTGTGTCATGCAGCTAAGGGTGAGTCTAGTTATGCTACAATTATTATTGTTTTTATACTTACAGGAGGTTTCTCTGATTTATCGCCCAAAGCTTAACAATATGAGACAACAAGTAAAGTATGTCAAAAATTATATTTACCTACTCTACTTACTTAAAGGGCGGGTCCATTATTATTATTATTATTATTGTTATTTATTGTTTTTTATATCATTATGTCGCTTCCCAGTGGTGTTCCTTATGTATTCAAATCCGAACATTCAAATTTGGTCAAAGTAAGCAGACAGGAGTTACCGGCAAAGAAGCTAAGCAATGTATTGCTGTGGACGCCACGTTAGTTTGGATCCGAAAGTCACACAATAATGCAAACAAACTAACCGATCGATGCAGCGGTAGACCAGCAGCTCACATGTTCTGGTAGGTAAAATTACTTTTTGTGAATGGAGTCTGGTGGCTCATGAAGACCGCAATATAACAACTTCAGTTCCCCGTCGGAAAGGGCTGTCTGATGGCTAGGCAAAGCGGTGAAAATATTCTAAATATAGTGTAACTTATATTGATATTGATGTTTTTTAGGGGGCTGAAATAAGTTTTACTGCAGCCGCTTTAGAAGTTACAAATTAAATAAATCAGACTTATATTACAACCAGAGGAGTCGCTCCCTGCTGGCTATTAGAAAGGATGCAAGTTTGACGCACTTCTGCAGTGGCTTCACTTTTCAGCAAGGAGGTTGCTCACAGATTTTTTCTGGACTAGAAAACAAATTCAAAATCAAAGCGTATTTGGGGGGAAAACAGTATTTTCCCCTGTCGTGCAACACTGTGGGGATATTGATGAAATGAAGGTTTGAATCATTTAATTCTTCTTCTTTTGGGGCCAAAACTATTTCAAATCTAAATAATACATTTGGTGTCTGCATTATACTGTTTTTATCTCTGTTAAAGTAGTTATTATTGAAGGAAAGAAGAAAAACATTGATTCCAACAGCTGATTCCAAACGTTTGAACCGCTGTGTACAGTACAGTAGCATTTTGAATTGATGCTTGTTAGACAGTCAGCAGTCCATGGTCCACTCCTGTTTGTTTTCCATGGCATCATGTAAATGACCACCGTCATAACTGATACAAACTTCTCCTTGTGATCTATGGTAGTTACAGAGATCTGTGTTTTAATATTCAAATGCTGACAGTAAAGTTGCCACATGTAGAGCATATGTAAAATTGTATTGAGAGCAGTCTACATCAGCACGTCAACGAGAGACGTCAGACGAAGAGAGAAGAAACCACCAGATGTAAGTTAAAACTCTGTTGAGATTTCATGTACAGTACAGTATATATATATATATATATATATATATATATATATATATATATAAATATATATATATATATATATATAAATATCATATACTTTCTATGCTTTATCATCAATGGATCACAGGTCTATATATGAGTTGAACTGTGGATGCTGATGCTAAATTCATTTTGTGAATTTTTCATTTACCAGACTTAACCAGATTGTATCATTTATAGTAATAGTACAATTAATTGCAACTTTGCAGGTATTTATGTTATCATTTAATTTTTCTGTTTTTACAAATGGTGGACACATTAACAGAAACACCTGACAATATAATGGAAGTGATTATTAAAATAAGGTCAGGGTACAATGTTTAGTTTTTGATGACATTGTGTCAGAGGTGTTTTGGTAAATTTTCATGTTCAAATTTTCATTTCCATAAATTCGTGGGATATATATACCATTACAGTGCATTACTTTTCGTAAGTACTGTATAGCTACAAATGGCGTATGAGACCAGCCTGCACTTTTACATTTATGACAGAAATAATTGACAATAATTATGAGCAGCAAACACCAGAACACGTTACAAGCTTCTATACAGAAACATTTATTCTATGGTTCTTGTATTGCACTGACATGGGCTAAAAAAAAACCTTTATAGATTATATTATAGCATTCTTAGTTCTGGTTTGACTATGGTTTGCATATTTCCTACCATTCCTCTTCCTTGTTAGACTAAATGAGGAAGAGTGACGCTGTATAACAGGACAAACAGTCCGAAGACAAGCTGTTAAAATCATTGTGTTTGGTTCACTGCGCACTAAAATATCAGTTTCATCTAACAGAGCAAAGATGCAGTGGAGTCTGTTTCTGCTCATTCTGATGGGTAAGTGGATCATCTGCGACTTAACTGCACTCAGAGCCCCATTTAAATGAAGGGGCATGATGCCATTTAATAATGAGATTCTTGTTATTCTATCACCACCAATACTGAATAACATTTTTTTCTGTTTTTAGGTCAGTGCTCCCTCTCTGTGTGTCACCTCTATGAGTACCACTTCATTGACGAGAGAAAGACCTGGGAAGAAGCCCAGACGTATTGCAGAGCGCATTACACTGACCTGGCCAAAGTGTTTGACATGACAGACATGAAGAGACTCCGTGACAAGAATCAAAGTGAAGCCTGGATTGGGCTGTACAACCAAACAGTTGTCAGCGGGACGTGGCACTGGTCTCTGCCAGGAGTGGAGTTCAATGAGAGTCAGACACAATGGGCTCAAGGCGAGCCGAATAATAAAAAACCTCCTGAGAACTGTGTTCGGATGGACGATCGCAAATGGAAGGATCTCCCTTGTACTGATGATGATGATGAGCATCGTAAATTTATCTGCTATGGTGAGAACATGTGGCTCATAATGCTATTATTATGTGTATACAGCATATCATCCTGTCTAACAAAAAGTTTTCTTTGTCGATATATACCTCATCATTTTATATAGAATTAAAGGCCCAGTGTGTAACATTTAGGGGGATCTATTGGCAGAAATGGGATATAATATTAATGAGAATGTTTTCTTTAGTGTATAATCACCTGAAAATAAGAATCGTGTTTTCGTTACCTTTGAATCAGACATTTATATCTACATAGGGAGCGGGTCCTCTTCTTTGGAGGATGGAACCTGCCAAAATCAAAAATAAATGAATAAATATATAAATGTCATTAAATGTAGCAATATTAGCATTATAAATAAATGTATCCATCGATGAATTGATCAAATGTGACATAAATTGATATTTCTGTTTTAATTTGCTTCTTTATTAATTTATCTTTATATTATTTTCCTTATTTATTTCTGTTTAATTTTCCCTATTATTTATTTACGTGTTTATTTTTTTATACATTTTTAAATGTATTTATTTATTTTTGCATTTGTTTTTGAATTTTTTAAAATATATACATACATTTAAAAATAAATATAAAATAATTAAAGAATAAACGCAAAAATAAATACATAAATGCAAAAATGTATTTAAAATGAATTCAATAAATAATAGGGAAAATTAAACAAAAGAGTAAATAAATAAGGGAATTAATACTAAGAGAAATAAATAATGAAGCATATTAAAACAGAAATATCAATTTATGTCACATTTTATCTATTAATTAATGGCTACATTTATTTTTAATATTATTTTTGCTACATTTAATTAGATTTATTTGTTTATCGATTTTATTTATTAATTTATTTTTTATTTTGGCATGTTCCGTCCTCCATACTCTTCACAGAGTCGACCAGCATGTTTCTACAGTAGCCCAGAACGGACAAACCAAACACTGGCTCTAGATGGGGACATTCATGTTTTCACGTTTTCGTGTCGGCCACCGTAATCCTTCTACACGCTTGGGACACAAGAGAAGTTTCAGTTGCAATCTGCAACCTCACCGCTAGATGCCTATACGGATATGGTTAAAAAAATAACAAATCTAAATAACTATTAAATCCTAGCCTTTTATTGGCTATTTATTTTTAAGTGACATTACTGCTACTGGTCATAAAAATTACACATTTTTATGTACATGAATGAATTCTCGTTAAGTTTAAGCCTCTTTTTCTTTTATTTCACAATTAATTATGTGATCAACCTTATCATACCAAACACACTTTCATCTTGTAAATATCTGAAATTGCAGCGGAATCATGTTGAGTTATCTCACATTATTGTTTCATGAGACTAAATGACTTGTAAAATGTGTATTTCTAAAGTTTTTTCTGTTTATTCCACAGATGCAAAGCAATTCAAAAACAAATTCAATTTGATTGAGAATAACATGACCTGGCCAGAGGCTCAGAACTACTGCAGAGAACATCAAACTGACCTGGTCAGTGGACTCAAACAGCTAGAAGACAAAGAATTCATAAACGAGATGCCGCAGTCTGATAATTACTTGTGGATCGGCCTGTTCAGAGACACCTGGAATTGGTCAGATGGGAGCAATTTCTCTTTCAGAAACTGGGATCTGGAGTTTTTTGAAAATGAAGAAGTCGACAAGAAATGTGCTATGACTGTGTCAAATGGAAAATGGAGCTCCGATGATTGTAATGAAAGAAAACCCTTCTTCTGCTATGACGGTGAGTTTTGCAAAGGTCTATCTAACAGTATTTATTACTTAAGTAACATAATAAGAATAAATAAATAAGTATTCTTAATTATTTTGGTTGAATTTCATTCAGTGGTGAATATATTTATTCCAAAAACACAGGACTTAACATGTGGATTCTGTCTGTATTCTTACTTCAAGCCATAAATACAAAATCTGTAAAAAAACAACAACAACCAAAATATGATGACAGTTTGAATATCAGTTAGTCATGTCACAGTTACATGTACATGAGCTACATCTATTCATCTTCATCTTTCCATTTTATTTTGTTAATCCTGTGTATGTCAGAGACTGGGTTATAGATAGCTGAAGTTCCGCCCCTTCCGGTGGACCACCATGGGAGGATTTCAAACCAAAGAAGGGTATTGGGGGTCCTCTCCCATGAAAAATTAAAGTTTCAGAGACTTTGTTTCCTTTATCCTGGTGACTTTTAAAGAATGAAAATAACAAAATAATAAGTGCACTGCAACAGCGTTTTTATGCTAAATATAGGCCTACTTTTAATTTTACTTTTAATTATCAGGAAAGAAAACTGACTAATTGGCCCCTCTGGCGCGGACTTGCGTGGATCTCTAGCATAAACTATTATTCATCAGTTTTTATTCATTCATTCATTTTTTGCCCCCTGCTTGAGTATTTCTTTCTCTTAGTACTCCATTTCTCTCTCCGTCTCTCGCTCACTGAAGGCTTTTTCAGACACAACGCAACAACGGCACCACTGCACTCTGAAACCAGTCATTTCCAATGGCTTGCGTGGCGCCGACTTTGGGCGCTGCACGTTGTGATGTGTGGCGAAGCGCAGCTCAAACTGCGTTGTGTCGCGAGCAGCTCTCTTCCACCCGCAAACGACATTTGGTGTAGTTTTTTTGTCAACCGGGTTGAAACATTAGGGCTTATATATGCTGTTCAGTGCCAGGTTGAGATGACGAAAAGGAAAAGAAGGTGTGAAAATTTGCCATAAATCGGGAGAAATACGGGAGAAATATGAACCAGGTGAGGGCAATGACAAAACGTCTTCCGGAAAAATCGGGAGGGTTGGCAAGTATGGCCGGAGTCCATACCCGGTGGCACCGATGACAAGCAATATAGAAATAGCCAATCTTGTCGCCGATGGTCTCGTTTGCTTATGTAGGTCATATAGAGGCGTCAGTATTAAATTGAGACCGTTTCATAACCAGTTAAAAGTTCCTCATAGTAACTCTAAACATTTTGACCATATTGGAGCTCAGTGCTCTCAACTAGGGTGACCTGGTGTCCCACTTCACGAGGGACTGCACAGTATTTTTATCCCTTGTCCCACGTCCCACATATTGAGACGATGTCCCGCATTTTCATTGGCTCTAGTTTTCAAAAGTCAAACCGCTGCAGGACAGATATGCTTGTTTTTTTTTAAAATCGGACTTTTATCCAATGGCTGTGAAGAAAGCAGGGAAGGCTGTCATCACGGCGCTGTTTGCTGTCAAACTGCGCACACGTGGTTCAAGTGCAGGTCAACGTTTCACCGTGTTTGCTACGCTATGCCCTACGGGGAAAGTTGCGAGTCACTTCAAAGTCACAAGCTGTGCAGATTTAGGCGGAATATGATGGAAACTACCACAAAGAAAAGGAAGAGCAGCTACAACAAAGACTGTGAAACTACTTATAAGTAGTTATAAGCCGGTGGAAGGTGATTCTCGGAGTTTTTTGTGAAATTTGCCAGTTAATTTTCAATTTCACACAATTTCAATACGACATGAAGCGACACAGTTCATGTGAGTCTCACAAGAAACGTGCGGCTCAAAAAGGAGACGTGCCGATCTATGGATGCATTCGGGCAAAGCATAGAGATGTTACAAGATAAAGGGCAGAATAGAAATGTTTATTATTTATTTATTTAAACATTATATCAAAATTGTAGACTACCTCCCAGCCTTGCTAACGTGTCCCACATTGTCCCACACAAACGTACTCTTTGTCCCACATTGGGTTTGTTGGGATCTGGTCCTCCTACTCACAACAACAGACTGAACACCAATAAAGCTGCTGGTGTGATCCTGTGTTTGTCTCCATTTCTACTATGACAGAGGAAGTGATCCTGATCAATGAGAGCATGAAGTGGGAGGAGGCCTTGAATTACTGCAGAAGCAACTACCGTGACCTGGTCTCCATCTCTAACCCTCACCAGCAGAGATGGGTCCAAGAGAGAGCCAAGATGGCCGACACTTCCTTCGTCTGGCTGGGACTGCGCTACACCTGCGCTATGGATTTATGGTTCTGGGTCAATGACAACCTGGTCTGCCACGAGAACTGGGCCTCCTATGAGGAAAAGACTCAGACTCAATACTGTTCCACAGCTGCAGCCATGGGCAAAGAAGGAGAGTTGTTCAAAAAGGCTGACACTGACAAATTTAACTTCATCTGTTCTTTAAAGTAAGCTTTAAACCTAACTCACTGGTGGCAGACTTTATATTTCTGCTGTATTTTTCTTGACTGCAACAAGCGTACACTACACAAATATGTATCTGTTCTCTGGGTTTATTCAATGGCAATATGGCAAATGTTTAGAAATCACAACCCGAAGAGGGGGGAAACTAAATGACTAACAGACTTGTTACCTGCAGATTAGACAAAGAGGCTACACTGAAGTTGTGTTTTGCTGTCTCCTCGTCCTGATTCAGGAACGTCTGACTTCCTTCATCACAGCTGGATGAGAGATAACAACCAGCGGTGATCGGTTGTTATTCAATGAGGATGTTGTCGTATTTTTCTTTTAAAGTGTGGGCTTTTTATGCATCTCTCGAGGTTGTATTTTGCATCCCATCGGTGCGGAATAAATACACCAACCTGTACTGCTTTGCTATCGTAAACATTACTCACTTTGAAATATGTTATGTTTAAGTTCTGGTGATGTTGTGTCAAATCATATTTCTGTGATTATCATATTTTTGAGTTTTATGTAAACATTTCTTTCTGATGCTGATTAAACTGTTAAACGATGGAGTTGTTCTCTGTTTGTTTAGTGTTCAACATTTAAAGTGATGCCTAATTTTAGAGAGTCATATGTGTCATGTCATACTAACTGGCATGGCCATTTTCAAAGGGGTCCCTTGACCTCTGACCTCAAGATATGTGAATGAAAATGGGTTCTGTGGGTACCCACGAGTCTCTCCTTTACAGACATGCCCACTTTATGATAATCACATGCAGTTTGGGGCAAGTCATAGTCAAGTCAGCACACTGACAAACTGACAGCTGTTGTTGCCTGTTGGGCTGCAGTTTGCCATGTTATGATTTGAGCATATTTTTTTATGCTAAATGCAGTACCTGTGAGGGTTTCTGGACAATATTTGTCATTGTTTTGTGTTGGTAATTAATTTCCAATGATAAATATATACATATATGCATAAAGCAAGCCTATTTGTCCACTCCCATGTTGATAAGAGTATTAAATACTTGGCAAATCTCCCTTTAAGGTACATTTTGAACAGATAGAAAATGTGCGATTCATTTGCGATTAATCGTGATTAAACATTTTAAATCGATTGACAGCCCTAGTAAAAAACACGACAGGCTCTCTCTAGAGCCGGTGTTTGGTTTGTCCGTTCTGGGCAACTGTAGAAACATGGCGGAGCGACATGTGCGGACTCTGTGATGATGACCCGCTCCCTATGTTGATATAAAGGGCTCATTCTAAGCTAAAAACAACACTTCTGGTGATTGTACACTAAATGAAAACATAGTTATGAATATTATATTCCATTTCTGCTTGATCCCCCGAAATGTTGCACACTGTCCCTTTAAGAACGGCATTTGAGTAAATTTACTTTCGCTTTCACCCAGTGAGAAAGAGGCTTTGCCACATTCTTTTTGGGTTTGCTGAGTCAACGGGGTTGCCTGCCGAGAAGTAGGAGGTGTGACTGTAAAAGTCACGGATGTTTTTTGCTCGATACGTCATCTATAAATGCTCATATACGGTTCCACCGGTGCTCAGTGCGCTCTTTACCAGGCCTGCAGTAGGCTTTATGTGTAATTATTAAGAGTTCACACTATGGAGGACCCTTACCAGCATCCTATTTTCTTCGAGTGTCCGAGTCTGGACGGAGAGCAAAGGAAGACGGTAGAGAAGTACTTCCATATCCGTCGCAAGTCAGGAGGAGGAGACTGCGGATCGATAACGAACATAAAGGATAAAGTTTACAGCATCGCTTTTAACGAGCGAGACGGTAAGATAGGTCTTTTTTTTTAAATGTTTAACTGTTCAATTTGGGTCCTCGTCGATGCTTTCTTAAAGTGCGTCGTCTTGTGCTGGTGAAAGTGAAAGTATGCCCTGCACTGGAAACATCTCATTCGATTATTATTTCTATTAATTTTTTTAATGAAAGAGAACAATTTTTACTGCTTGCAGTCACATCCAACTTTTTTTCAACTTTTTTTTTTTTTTTTTTTTTTTTAACTAACAGTAGGTCTGTATATCAACTGTCACTGTCTACATTTCCAAACATGTCATTTTAGTTTCACATTCACATGATAGCAAATAGTACAAGATGAATCTTAGACTCCGCACATTGATACACTTTTTGATATTTGTGTCAACTCTATAATTTGTGAGAAATCTCACAAAACAAAAGGAATCGACAACAAACAAAAAAGATGTCAAGGCCTTCATTCCAGCAAGTCACTGCACGACATTGCAACAATAACTTCACTTCCACTGGAGAGGGTGTGGCAGAGAGAGCTGCTGTAAAGTTTGCCAGTTGAAATGATAAACTGCTCACAGATTGAAAGCATGGGTGGACTGTGGCCCACTGGACTCCTGGGCACAGATGTATAATAAAAGTGGTGGTGGTGGTGGTGGTGGTTGTGTGCCAATGCGTAGTAATGCATCTCTTTTTTGGTAGCATGTCGCATGTCTTTGTGGTTGTTTTGTGTCTCTTTGTAGTGATTTTGCAACTCTTTCTAGTTGTTTTGCATCTCTTAGTAGTTGTTTAGTGTCTCTTTGTGGTTGTCTTGCGTCTCTTTGTGGTTGTTTAGTGTCTCTTTGTGTTGTTTTGTGTCTTTTTGTAGTGATTTTGCATATCTTTCTATTTGTTTAGTGTCTCTTTGTGGTAGTTTTGCATCTCTTTGTGGTTGTTTAGTGTCTCTTTGTGTTGTTTTTGTGTCTCTTTGTAGTGATTTTGCATCTCTTTCTAGTTATTTAGTGTCTCTTTGTGGTTGTTTTGCATCTCTTTGTGGTTGTTTTGTGTCTCTTTTTGATTGTTTTGCACCTCTTTGTGTTGTTTTGTGTCTCTTTTTGACTGTTTTGCATCTCTTTGTGTTGTTTTGTGTCTCTTTGTAGTGTTTTTGCATCTCTTTCTAGTTGTTTTGCATCTCTTTGTGGTTGTTTTGCGTCTCTTTGTCTTGTTTTGTGTCTCTTTTTGATTGTTTTGCATCTCTTTGTGTTGTTTTGTGTCTCTTTGATTGTTTTGCATCTCTTAGGGTTGTTTTGTGTCTCTTTGTGATTGTTTTGTGTCTATTTGTGGTTGTTTTGTATCTCTGTGTGTTGCTGTGTGTCTCTTTGTAGTGATTACTCTTTGTGGTTGTTTTGTTATTTTGCATCTCTTTGTGGTTGTTTTGTGTCTCCTTGTAGTTACTCTGCATCTCTTTCTAGTTGTGTTGCATCTCTTTGTGTTTTTTTTTTGTCTCCTTGTAGTGATTTTGCAACTCTCTCTAGTTGTTTTGCATCTCTTTGTGGTTGTTTTGTGTCTCTCAGTAGATGCTTTGCGTCTCTTTGTGGTCGTTTTGCATCTTTGAGGCCGTTTTGCGTCTCTTTCTAGCTGTTTTGCGTTACTTTGTGGTCATCAGTGACCATTTTGCATCAATTTGTAGTTGCTTTCGGTCTCTTTGTAGTCCTTTTGTATGTCTTTGCAGTAGTTTAGCATCTCCTAGTGGTTGTTTTGTGTCTCTTTTGTTCCGATTTTGCAACTCTGATGCTGCTTTATGTCCTCTTTTAGTTATTTAACCACTTGGTGGTTATTTTGATCTCTTGTTAGTGGTTTTGCTTCTGCTTGTGTTCATTTTGATCTCTTTTTAGTTGTTATGCTTCTCTTTGAGGTCATTTTGCATCTATTTGTCATTGTTTTACGGCTCTTTGTAGTCATTTTGTTTCTCTCTGTGGTAGTTATATTCTAAATGCAACAGCACACTATACAGAGCATGGTTCCCCAGGGGCCCCCTGACCCCTTGGGGGCCTGTGCCTGATAGGATCATTCAGTAATCTATCCATACATTCTGTCCATTGAAGAAACGGCAAAGTAAAGTACAACTACGATAAAGCAACTGAAAACATTTTACACACTTCGTTCCATTTAAATAAGCACAGAGGCAGGGAGAGAGGGTTGAGGATGGAGGGGCAACAAAGGCAAAAGGCCTATCTATCTAAGGTTGTGTCTCTTTTTCTGTCTCAGCTCAGCAAAGAGTCCTGCAGAGAGCTGAACATGTGTTGGAGTTTGCAGATGGTCCTCTGGTGCTGACTGTGCGAGACAGCCCGGGACCTTCCACCTGCTCTCCCATCACAACCTTGACTACAAGCAAGTCAGTTAGCCCAAAACTGGACTTAACTTCATCACAGGTCAGTGTGGAAAGTCTTCTAAAATAGCATAGACAACGGAAACAGGGGGGGGTTGGGGGGCTGTGGCCTGGGTAACTTTTGGAGTCTAATACATGTATAAGATAATTTATGATCTTTTTTTATGACTTTTACCTATCACATGCATGCAATGTTGTTTTAGAACCACGGACAGCTCTGTTTGTTGTTAGTAGAAAAATCCCCCAGGAAGAGCGCCGGGCTTTGAAGCAAATTTTTGTCGTGGCCAAATGACATGATGCCATTGGGCCCAAAAATACTTTTTCCCATAGACATACATTGGGAAAGAGACGTATGTAATGGGTAATTTTTTGTTGAGGTAAATCAACTTCCCCGTAAGAACACTCTAATAGCCCTTATTTAAATCATTAAGTCCTAAAAGTTGTAAAATGCACTAATAGCTGAATCCAGAGTTATTTTCCTTCCTCCGTTCATGTGAATGAGCCCCAGTTGAGGCTGGAGCGAGGGCTGGGCGGCGGAGTTGAAGGAAACGCTACTGCGCCTGCTCTATGGGCCCAGTGGATGCGGAAGATCGCCAAATTATCCGGGTACTTCACACGGCAGTTGTGCCATTTTGGCTACATGCGACACCGAGCAACTTTCATAGGAATGAACGGGAACCCGCCTACAACGCTGTATCCAGTTCTCTTTATACATCCATGGTGTAGAAGATGTGTATAGGTGCGGCACTGTCCGTAGTACGGAAATGTAGTAATGACATGTGAGGACATCAACAGACAGAGCACGTTTTCTTAGTTCAGTTTCTTAGCCACTGTTTCTAGCGGGCCACAAAAAACTGTTTTTAGCGTCGTTTCTAGCGGGCTGCAAACAGCTGTTTCTAGCACTGTTTCTAGCACCGTTTCTAATGGACCGCAAACAGTTGTTTCTAGCACCGTTTCAAGCGGGCAACAAAAAGCTGTTTGTAGCACTGTTTCTAGCGGGCCGCAAACAGCTGTTTCTAGCGCTGTTTCAAGCGCTGTTTCAAGCGGGCCGCAAACGTCTATTTTTAGCGCCGTTTCTTGCGGGCTGCAAACGGCTGTTTCTAGGGCTGTTTCTAGCGGGCCGCAAACACCTGTTTTTAGCGCTGTTTCTTGTGGACCGCAAGTGGCTTGTTTCAGCGCAGGGTATGTGTCCAATTTATAGTTGAGTGAAGTTAAGCATTAGAAATCTCAGTACTTAAAATGTAGATGTCTCAATCATTGTCTTCATATTTTGTGTTATTAGACGCTGTTATGGATTGAACATCAAAAACTCTTTAAAACTGTTGCCATGCACTGAAAATCAACCTTGATATGATGTTCATCTTTCCAACAGCAGAGACAGCAGTCCATTCTTACTTCAAGCCTGCAAACAAGTGGTGAAGAATATGAACTACAACCTGATTCTTACCTCCTACGTTACCTGAAGGAATGCCCCAAGGCTTGGAGAGAACTAGAGAAACAACTCTCCTCTGTTGCGTGCTCTGCTCAGCTGTTTCCACAGGAGGGGAGGGTTTTAGTTAGCCGTTTAGCTCAACCTGGTGCTGCAGATGAAGTTAAAAATTGGAAAGCCGAGGTAGACAAACTCTTTGATGGCTACCTGTGCCACTATGAGGCGGACCCTCACAAAGTTAAAGCTTTGCGTCAGTCCTGCAGCTCTCCTCAGACCACAGATGAGGTGAAGGTGTACAGTGAGGCTGGGCTGGCTGTTGTTGTTGGGGAGCGTTCTCAGGTGAAAGCCAGGTTGATGGATGTAGAGGACTCGCATGTTAAACGAGGGTCTCGTTTAAGTGAGAAGCAAACCAGCGTTCGTCGACTGGGCGAGGCCAAGCTTCGCCTCCTCTGGAAAGAGATTGAGCACAGTTTGGGGCGAGATTTTCAAGAAGTAAAGGTCACGCAGGGAGCTGCAGGTCAGTTGATTTTGGAAGGTTCTCCAGAGGAGATTCTTAAAGCTGGAAAATGGATCTCTGATCAGGAGAAGTTGGTCTTAGAAAGGACAGTTTCTGACATGAGCCCACATTTTCTGGCCTTCCTAAGGAAGGCTTATAGAGGTCCAGGGGTGCTAGGTGACTTTTTAGGGGTTGACGGTGACAAGTTGGAAATAGAGTTACGAGACACAGAGCTACGTATCTTATCCCTTTCCGCTGATAAATTGGATGACACAGAAAAAAAACTGCAGGTAAAATTCAGGGAAGTTAAGATTGATGTTCCTAGCTGCTCTGCTGTGCCATCTGACCTTCGGGAAAAGCTTAAGTCCAAGACAAATGAGATGAACCAAGGGCAATACAGGGCTCACGTGGTGTGTGGCTCAGACAGCACGGTGTGGCTACTGGGCCACACCAAAGAGGTTGAAGAGCTGAATGAAACTGTCATACAGTTTATTTTGGACCAGTCGAGCATAAAAGGCAAAGTCATTCTCCCTTATCCAGAGTTAGTACAACTCTTACCAGAATTGCTTCAGCTGCATGGTTTTGACTATTCAGGGGTTACCTTCCATCCTTTAACATCGGCCTCTCGGCCCATGGTGGCGCTGGAAGGCCCGTCCGGCAAAGTGACTGAGGTCAAGAACAGGCTGGGTCCATTACTGGACTCCATTGTTCAGGATAGAGTCACCATTGACCTGCCAGGAGCAATAAGGTATTTCGAAAGTCCCTCTGGAAGAGAGAACATCTTAAGTGTTGCTCATTCTCAGAAGTGTCTCGTACAGCTTCAAGAACAACCTCACGCTACTAGACAGATTTTGGCATCTGGTAGAGGAGGCACAACAGTTGCTACCTACAGCCTTCGTGATGGGTTCCAGGTGCTGGTGTGTCAGGGTGACATCACCAAACAGGATGCTGATGCACTGGTGAACGCCGCCAATGAAGATCTGGAGCACGGTGGAGGGGTTGCTGCTGCACTGAGTAAAGCCGGTGGCCCTCAGGTGCAGAAGGAGAGCAGAGCTTTGATAAAGCAGATCGGAAAAATCCCTACAGGTAATGTGGTGGTGACCACAGGGGGGAACTTAAAATGCAAGAAACTGCTGCATGCTGTTGGTCCTGTAGGTGGAAAATCAGGTGGCAGCGAAAGGATCTTACTGGAAAAAACTGCCCAGTCTGCTCTGAATCTAGCAGAGATGATGGAGTTCAGGTCTATAGCCATGCCCTGTATCAGCTCAGGGAAATTCGGGGTTCCTGTCACTGTGTGCTCTGAGGCTATTGTAAGTGCCGTTAAGGAGTTTGGCAGTCAGGGAGGGCGAAGTCTGAGCAGAATCATCCTGATTGATAACAGAGGAGAGGTGGTGAGGGCCATGCAGGAAGCATGTGACCGGCTTCTGCAAGGGACAAGTACCGGAAACAGTGCACAAAGTGATCTGGGGTTCCAAAGAGGAGCCACATCTGGAGCTCCTGAAGGCGGTGTCCATGTCGAGATCATTCAGGGAACCATCGAGACCCAGCAGGTGAGAAACTTTGCTGAGATGTTGTATTATTGTAGATTTTGCTACTTGATTCAGGATCTGCTGTAGTTGCTGGATGCCGGTGTTTATTTGCATACAGAGTCGTTGCTACAGAATCTACTTTCGGGATAATGGGAGGATGAAATTAAATGACTCGATAAATAAATAAATAAATAAATAAATAAATATGATATTAAATGTACCAAAAATAATATTAAAAATAAATATAAACATAAATTAATTGAAAAAATGTGACATAAATGGATATTTTAATTTGCTTATTTATTTATTTATTTATTTACCTTTGTATTAATTCCCCAATCTATGTACTCTTCTATTTTATTTTTCTATTAATTTTTTTATTTATTTATTTGTATTAACTTTAAAATTCAGTTTTGCATTTTTTTTATTCATTATTACATTTATGTATTTATTTATTTCTGCATGATTTTCCTTTTGCATTTTCCCCTATTTATTTCATTAAACTTATTTATTTCTATATTATTTTCTTCATACCTTTCTTTATGCGTTTCTGCTTTAAATAAATACATCAATTTAATAATGAATAAATAAATTAAAAAGAAATGCAACAATAAATGACTGTTAATATAGATAGATAGAATTAATAAATAAATAAATTAAGAGTACATAGGTGAATCGATATAAAGGTGAATAAATAAATAAGCAAATTAAAACAGAAATATCAATTTATGTCGCATTTTATCAATTAAATAATGCCCACATTTATTTTTAATATTATTTTTGATACATTTAATGCAATATTTATGTATTTATCGAGCCATTTATTTTTTATTTTGGCAGGTTCCGTCCTCCATAATCAGGATCATTTAAGTGTTAACTTGGATTAAATTAAGATTGTTGTATTCTCCTAGGTGGATGGCCTTGTATCCCCTATGGTTGGCCATCATCCCCTCTCTACCAGTGTTGGAAAAGCTTTGTCAGACATGGTTGGACCTCAGCTGACTGCCAAGTGTCATAATGAAGCAGGTGGAGCAACACTGCCTGGTGACATAGTCCTGGTGGAGGGCTTGCCTGCCCTTCAATCTAAAGGAGTGTTCTTCCTCAACCTTATTCCCTGGGACAATGACCAACATGAAACTGCTGTCCAGGTGAAATCTTGTGTTCAGTGAATATGTCTTTGTAGGTTTTTGTGCAACCATGTGTCTGTTTTTTTTGTTGTTGTTAAAAACTAAGGGGTGTAGTAACCTTGATACCGTAACAATTATGAAATCTTCCAGGCTCTGAGACATTGCATCAGAAAACTTCTGGCTTCCTGTCAGATCAGAGGCTTTAGTTCAGTTGCTCTCCCTGCACTTGGGACCGGCGCTGTCCTGCGGTTTCCTCACAACATGGCATCCAGGGTTGTACTGGAGGAGGTCCGTGAATTTGAACAGAACCGAATCAGCAGAACATCTTTCCTGGTCCGTATTGTCATCCACCCCAATGACAAAGAATCTAGCAAGGTAAAGAACATGCAGTAGCAGTGCCTTGTAACAAAAAAGGAAGTATAATAGTTTTGTTTTTTTTGCACGTGAAACTGAAATTAAACCCTTCACTTTGTCACTGCAGGCCTTCCAGTCTGCCCAGGAGGCTTTACATCTTAGAGGATTCACGAACAGTGCTAACTCAGACCAAGGTTAGTCACTGTATCATGTTTGCTCTACTGGAAGGGCACCCTAGAGGGCACTGGATGATATTTTCTCCATTTAAGGGCACCCTAGCGGGCACTGTATCGTGTTTGTTCTACTGGAAGGGCACCCTAGAGGGCACTGTTTCATGTTTTCTCCATTTAAGGGCACCCTAGTGGGCACTGTTTCATGTTTTCTCCATTTAAGGGCACCCTAAAGGGCACTGTCTCATGTTATCTCCATTAAGGGCACCCATAGTGGGCACTATATCATGTTTTTTTTTCCATTTAAGGGCACCTTAGAGGGCACTGTTTCATGTTTTCTCCATTTAAGGGCACCCTAGTGGGCACTGTCTCATGTTATCTCCATTAAGGGCACCCATAGTGGGCACTATATCATGTTTTTTTTTTCCATTTAAGGGCACCCTAGAGGGCACTGTATCATGTTTTCTCCATATAAGGGCACCCTAGTGGGCACTGTTTCATGTTTTCTCCATTTAAGGGCCCCCTAGAGGGTACTGTGTCATGTTTTCTCCATTAAGGGCACCCGAGATGGCACTTCATCATGTTTTTTCTACCATAGGGGCATCCCAGAAAGCACTTTTTTCAGCATTAGCAACCTGTACACAGTGCCATTTGATTTGATTCAATGTGAAAATATGAGTGCAGATTTAGTTGAAAATATTAAACCATAATTATACTTTCTTTTTATTGACATTGCTTTAGCTTCCTTTTATCGCCGTGTCTCCCTAACTAACGACGAGGTCACAGCCATGCTGGGTGGAGTCAAGCTTCAGATGGTCCGCGGTGACATCATCCATGAGAGCACTGATGCCATTATCAACACAACTGACTTCTCCAACCAAGCTGGTATGATTGATTTTCCAAATGTATTAATTGACTTTAAACATACATGCGGAGAACCACAGCACATCAGACTGGTGTAATTTTGTGTGGGAGTTTTGAATACATTATATTAATATATTAGATTCTACAGTAACTGTGTGTTCACAAACTCCACAGGTGTGTCTAAAGCTATTCTGACTGCAGCAGGGCCCAGTGTCCAAGCACAGTTGGCACAAGGTAAGCCTTAAGATGGGGCTGAAAATGACTGTAAAAATATTTTTAAAGGAACAGTGTGTAGCATTTTCAGGGATCTATTAGCAGAAATGGAATATAATATTCATAACTATGTTATCATTGGCGTATAATCACCTTAATCTAAGAATCGTTGTGGGTTTTTTTAGCTTAGAATGAGCCCTTCATGTCTACCGAGGGAGCGGGTCCTCTTCATGGAGTCCGCCATGTTGCTCCGCCATGTTTCTACAGTAGCCCAGAAGGGACAAACCAAACACTGGCTCTACAGAGAGCCTTTTGTGTTTTTTGTGTGTTACCTGAAGGCCACGCTTATCAAACTGCGGTAACGTGAGCCGCAGAGTGTAAAACGGTTTTGCACTCTGTGGCTCACGTTACCACAGTCTTGGAAATGTGAGTGAGCGGAGGGGTACTCAGTTGGTTGCAATCTGCAACCACACCACTAGATGCTGTCAAATCCTACACACTGTACCTTTAAGAGGGTGAATATTACTATGCACTGTCCTCTTTTGCAAAGGTTTAATGGCATCCGATTGGAGAATTGGTGTCCAATTCCTTATATTCACAGAACAATAAAGGATGGAAACGCGCATTATTCACATTTTCTTTTGCTGACCTTCTGGGAATTTAGTTAAAATTTGTTCTACATTTTGATACATTTTCACCACCGAACGCATATCCAATATGATTTTTTTTCATGTTTTTTTGATGTCATATTTGTTTTTATGTTTTTTGCCAGTGGGCATTCCAGCAGACTTCATGTGCACCACAGGACCCGGGTTGCTTGGCTGCAGGGAAATCATTCATGCTAGTTTTAAGTGTGACCCTCAGATGATTCGGAAGAATTGCAAAAAGATACTGAAGCAGTGTGAGAGCAAAGGCTACCGCTCAGCGGCCTTCCCAGCTATCAATACCGGTTTGTACTGTGTGCATGTGTGTGTTTATTTGTATGATAAATGACCACTGACTATTTGTGTCACAATTTAGCCACAAATTCACAGACTGACCATACACGGTTGTTTTTCTTTAATAATAGTACAGGATGATTTAAATCAGAAAATACACTGACACATTTTACAAAATAAAGGTGGCATCAATGGTGGCATTTCCATGTGGATTCTCAATCACTGTCTTTATATCTCATCAGGTGTGGCTGGTATGGACTCTGTCAAAGCCTGTAAAGCCATGCTCGATGGCATGGCCTCAGCTATTACGGACTTGAAACCAAATTCGCTCACACTCATCCGCATTGTCATCCTCCAGCAGTCGGTCTTCCAGGCTTTCAGGTCAGATATAAAGCTCACTCATACAGTGGAACGGAAAGTTGGCGTTTTAGCATGGGTTGCATTGTTTGACCAGTCTACATGGCGTGTTTTTAAACTTCCTGTCCTGTAATATGTTTTTGCAGATCAGAGTTGGAGAACCGCTTTGGACAACCAGTGGCTCACCGCCTCAACCTGAGAGGTTTGTTTTCATTTGTATGGTTTGGAAATGTTGTACTTTGGGGATTACCAAAGGTATTTTATCCTCTAGGGACCTTGAATATCTGTTGCGACTTTCATGCCAATCCAACCAATAGTTTTCAAGATGTGTCCTCCAATGAAGAGTAACAAATGCCAACCTCGTGTGGCTAAAAAAGACAAGTTGTGGTAACATAATTGTACTTTTTAGTTTTTATACCTCTGCGACAGCCATGGCCGAGGCATTATGTTTTCGGGTTGTCCATTCGTCCGTCCCATTATTTTGAATGTGCTATCTCAGGAACGCCTTGAGCGAATTTCTTCAAATTTGGCACAAACATCCACCTGGACTCAAGGATGAACAGACTAGGTTTTGGTGGTCAAAAGTCACTGTGACCTCACAAAACCTGTTTTTTTGGTCATAACTCAAGAATTCATGTGCCAATTATGACATTTTAACACAAATGTCTAACAGGATAAAATGATGAAGTGATGATATTTCGGACAGACATGGATGTAAACTGCAACTTTACTGGTTGGCGGAGGAATGCAACCACGAGGCATTAATTCTAGTTTTTAATAGAAACGTGCATATGGTCTGGTAACCAGATATTCATATTATGAAGTCTGCCACAAGAAAATACCAATGAATTTTTTAACACACAAGTGAACTATTGAAGATTTTACAAATACAATTCTCCATTGGACATGTCTTCCTTGTGAATTCAAGAGAACCAAAAATACAAAGCATGTTATGCTGGGTGACAATAAACACCAACTAATATCAATAACTGGTCATTAAAGGCCTAACCATTAATAAAGCCATTTGTTACAACTTCTAACCCTTTTTTAAAGTGTATTATTAGAAAGTAATTTTTAAATTATTTTGGAAATGTCACGCAGAACTAGGGCTGTCAACTTTAACGCAATAATAACGCGTTAACGCGAAATCGTTTTAACGCCTCTCAGTTTTAAAGCTAGAGTGAAGATACTGGTATCATATGAAACTAGAAACATTTGAAACCTAAGGGATCCATTGTTACCAACCATGTCATACTAGCTCGTGAAGGAGGTTAAATAACGCTACGAAGTTAAGCTAAATTTTGGCGAGAAAAAACTGTCATGGCCATTTGCAAAAGGGTCACCTGACCTCTGACCTCTGACCTCAAGATATGTGAATGAAAATGGGTTCTATGGGTACCCACGAGTCTCCCCTTTACAGACATGCCCACTTTATGATAATCACATGCAGTTTGGGGCAAGTCATAGTCAAGTCAGCACACTGACACACTGACAGCTGTTGTTGCCTGTTGGGCTTCAGTTTGCCATGTTATTATTTGAGCATATATTTTATGCTAAATGCAGTACCTGTGAGGGTTTCTGGACAATATTTGTCATTGTTTTGTGTTGTTAATTGATTTCCAGTAATTAATATATACATGCATTTGCATAAAGCCGCATATTTGCCCACTCCCATGCTGATAAGAGAATTAAATACTTGACAAATCTCCCTTTAAGGTACATTTTGAACAGATTAAAGATGTGCGATTAGTTTGCGATTAATCACGATAAAATATTTATCGATTGACAGCCCTACGCAAAACATTTGTTTTTCATGTGAAAAACAAACAAGTAATTTTAACTTTGCAACATATTGATATGTATTGGTATTTGTCACATGAAATGATTTGATTGGTCAGATAAACAATATTGTCAGTTAAGTGGGAAGACTATCTTATCTGGCATCAAATCATTGATGTAATGAGGTTTAACATCCATATTTGCTCTCTCTTCTTTTTTTCTTTTTTTTTAGAAAAAGCTAAACAAAAGCTCAAGAAGTGGCAGGACAAGTATTCAAGAACCTCCACAACTTCAACACCTCAGGGCAAAACCTTCACCTCCTCAAAGCCACCGCCGGCTGTGATGAGTGTGATTGGTTGTGGTCCAGAAACCATCAGGACCATCAAGAGAGATTTGGAGGGCTCCCTGCAGAAGCAGCTGGTAGAGAGAGAGGTGGATGTGCATGATTTTTCCAGGCTTGATGCGATGGAGCTGGAGGCAGTGCAGGCCAAAGTGAAAGTCTTAGGAATAAGCCTGGTGCACAGGAGAAGTCAAAGTTCCAACGGTGTGAAAAACAGCAGAGCCGGAAACGCAGCCAGAGCTGACGCTAGAGATCGGTCGGGGTCAGGTAGAGACGTCTATGTGCTGAAAGGCCTAAAAGAGGACGTGTTGGGCGTCATTGAGCTTTTAAACAGAGCAATCCAAAAGTCACTCTGCGAAGACCTCCAAGATAAAGACGAAGCAATGTTGGCCCTCGATGTCCAGTGGTCGATCCAGGATATAAAAAAAGTCTGGCACGAGATGAGCCTGCATGACAACTACATGCTGGAGGAGGCTCACCTGAAGAAGCAAGTGTCTGTAGATATGACGGCACCAGACGGCATGACGGTGACCGTAAACCTGAGGACGCAAGAAGCCACAAATTGGCTAACGGGCATCACGTACAAAGTGAAAAGGAGCGAGTCTGAAACAAGTAGGTCACATTTTGTAGTTTTTAGTTAAAACCATCGTCTTTTTTTTGAATTTGTTCAAAATGCTCACACCATAACATTCACATATGTGACTTCTACTTTAGCCTTAGAGTTGCCAACACAATGGGAACCTATGCACGAAGAAGTCTTTAAAAAGGTCGAGCTGCAACGTGACTCACCGGAGTACCAGACTGTAGCCAAGGGCTTCCTCAAAACGGCTAAATACAACATCCGCAAAGTGAGTATGATAAAACAAAAACACACGTTTCACATGATAGCAGCATTAAAAAAACCTACAGTACAGAAGAAGTAATTGATTGTTTTCTGATCTCAGATTGAGCGTGTGCAAAACTTCTACCTGTGGCACGCCTATATGGTGTGTAAGCAGCGTATATTTGCCAAGAATGGCCCAGCGGACCTTGGGGAGAAGCATCTCTACCACGGCACATCAGCAGAGTCATGCAGCTGCATTGAAAGGGACAGATTTAACAGGAGCTACGCCGGAGCAAATGGTAAGGAATGTTGTCACATGCCAAACTTAGCTAACCGGCTTCTGGTTGTAGACTGTATATAAAGATGGACGACATGTCAGCTCCCCAAAAGTGAAGCCAAAACATCTTGATCGCCCCCTGGTGACTGGCTGCAGTATAGGTCATAAAGCCCGCCCCATGTTAGTGGGCGGGTGTGTGAGCGGGACCTCAATACCGCGGCTCCAGGCCCCCGGTCACTACTGCTTAGACTCTGGCTACAAATGACGTCAAAATTTCAAGATGGTGGCCCCCGTGTCCGAAATATTTTAGCTTCACTTTTGTATAAGTGGGAGGAAGTGGAGACACGTCGTCCATCTTTATATCCAGTCTGTGGGCTGTAGCTTCATGACAGTGGTGTTGATCCTCTCATCTACCTTTCAGCAGCAAAGTGAAAAGTGTGTTGAACTACTCCTTTAAGTTGTGTCTTTTTCTTGTGTATTTCTATCACAGCTGCTGCGTTTGGAAAGGGAGTTTACTTTGCAGTCAATGCAGACTATTCAGCAGGTAGATTTTCCCCAGCAGACGCGTCCGGCTTGAAGAGGCTGTATGTGGCTCGTGTCCTGACCGGCCGTTACACACTCGGTAGTTCTTCCATGAAAGCCACCCCCCCTCGTGGCTCAGACCCCACCGACTGCTTCGACAGTTTGGTGAACAACCTGCAGCAGCCCTCCATGTTTGTGATCTTCCACGATGACCAGGCCTACCCAGAATACCTCATCACCTTCAACTGAGTATATCTGATTGCAGGTTAAATAGTACAAAAATAGTTGTACATTAGAATGGTACATACATTTTTACTTTCTGTTGATGTTCAATTTTTATTTTCCTGAGCAGATTTGTGCCATTTTCATTTCTCAGCAACACAGAAGCCCTTTTATAGTATTGTATGACAAAAACAACCAGATTTGGTCACAAATAGACAAGATAGTCAGCCTTGTATTGAAGGACATGCAATAGCTGTACCACAGAAACATGCCTAAAAATTATACTTTTATTTTTTAGAAATCCTTTTTCTCTGACTTATATGTGATATAAATTTGGATGTAAAACCTGAAATATACAATATCTTCCGAATCTGAAAGCAGTAAGTGCAATACTGTAAAATGTTATGTTAGCGTAATGTAACTCCTAATAAGCGGTGTGTTAATTTGGCAGCGATGTTCTTCAAGGGTTATTGTGTTTTCATTTATTTGATCTCATTGATTGATACAGTACTTTAGAGAGAAGTATTTCTTTTGGTTAATTTTTCCTTTTTATTGATTTTAATATACATCTTTAGCTTTAGCGTATTATTTATCCAATTAACTTTGATGGAGTATTATGTAAAATAGTTTATATCTGACACACATTTTAACAATGCATGCAAAAGAAGAATAAGCCAACATAAAACTGCAAAATTACCCCAATATTTTACAGAAAATTTATTGGAAATTACTTTATTATGAGCATTATTTAATAATTACATGCTGAAATAGCATATAATCATTAAAATAGGCCTTTAGGCTTGAGAAGCAGCTGTGCGCTGTTCTTAATCGGAGGTGGAAAACCAAAACTAAGAAGACACTTCTGATCAGGCACAAATCTCATCATTGTGTGACTTATTGTCGACACAAATGTAGCCTGGTAGCTAATGTAATGATTCAGGGAGTTTTTTTTAAGAAATTTCAAAAAAGTTATTTGCTAATTATTATCTATTTATCAGCAGACATGGCAATAAAGCATATCAAGTAACTTTGTATTCTTTTCCTGGAAATGTATTAAATAAATGATCAGCTATTGGGAAATAACGGAATATAATTATTAAATAATGTTTATATTAAAGTAATTTTTGATCAATTTCGAGGTAAATAGTGGGGTAATTTGGCAGTAATTCCAAAGAAATTTCAAATAGGTTACTTGCTAATTATCACCTAATTACCATGAAATTTGCGGACCTGTAAAATGAAGTGTTACCAGATTTTGTAACAGAGGAATCCCAAGTAAAGATACTTCAGATGTAATAAAAGTAGAGAGGATTTTTCTTTGAAGGGTGGCAAAGAATACAGGAGCGAATGAGCAGCGTCTGTTTTTGTAACCGTGCCATTTATTGACAATTTTGGACAGAGTACACCCTTCTTAACAATGTAAAAAGATTTATAATAAAAATGATTTGTAAATTATGATTTCTGTGGTGCATTATGATTCAAAGGTTTCAGCAAATGGTGGTAAAAACAAAGTACAGAATATACACATTTCAACATACAGTATCTACCAATAAGAAACAATATTCAAATAGTTTTTCGAAAGGAAACTGTTAAATCTATGAAATTATACAATTTTACAAGAATTATTGCTCCCAATGTGCTCTAACATATATCAGTTAAAGGGACAGTGTGTAGGATTTGGTGACATCTAGTGGTGTGGTTGCAGATTGCAACCAACTGAGTACCCCTCCGCTCACTCCTCCCTTTCCAAGACTGTTTCATAAGTGTGTCAGAGAATTACGGTGGCCTTCAGGTAACGTAAAAACACAAAGTCTTTCTCTAGAGCCAGTGTTTTGTTTGTCCGTTCTGGGCTACTGTAGAAACATGGCAGAGCAACATGGCGGACTCCTTGAAGAGTACCCGCTCCCTATGTAGATATGAAGGGCTCATTGTAAGCTAATGAAAACATGATTCTCAGTTTCAGGTGATTGTACAGGAATGAAAACATAGTTATGAATATTATATTCCATTTCTGCCAATAGAGCCCCGAAATGTTACACACTGTTCCTTTAAATAAGAATAAATAAAACAGAATTGCATTCCCAATTTTAACTGAAAAACAGAACATGAAGTGTTTACAGCTGCAGAAACCTTTATTAAAAGTTTGATTTGTTTGAAATCACAATATTTTTTGTACACTTCACACAGGGAAAAGTAAAAATCCACTGAATGAAGAGTACTTACTTCCATTATCACTGATCCTCCGATTTTCAAAGAGACGGACATTGACATGGTCTCCAACTTGTAGGTGCAAGACAGCGCTGTTAGATCCAGAGAAGGGGTGACGTGGAGCGGAACCATACCATGACACCAGTCTGTGACCATTTTGGTACAAACTGCCACCAGAGGTTCCATCACCGCCCCAGTAGAGGGAAGTGAAGGTGAAATAATAGACTCCTTGCACTGGTGCTGTAAAATAACCTGCAACATCAACGAAATATAATTAAATATGAGTTACCAGGCGGTACTTTACTGAACAAACTCAAAAGCAAGTACACACCGAATACTGACCTGTGATTGGGCTGTAATGTCCTCCAATGTTGGACAGAATATGTCTGTACACCAGAGAGTAAATAACATTTACAGGACCAATGGTGCCATCTTCTATTGGGTTTGCAGTAGAAAATGCAACCCGAGGCTGTCCTGGGAGATGTAAACGTGAATACATCATTATTCTGAATTTTGTTCCTTCAAAATAATGCTTTCCAACATACAGTATCCACAAACATTCTTTAGTTGAAGCATAAACTGAGGGAAAGAAAATGTTAGTACCATGAACATAACTTCTCCTGGCCTGGATGCATGCTTAACTGAACTTTCTGGCCCAATCCCGATGTCCCCCCTAAGGCCTTAAGCCCTGAACCCTCAGGGACTTACGGAAAGTGTTCATAAAGAGCTCAAAATGTCTGCGAGAGAGCCCTCAAGGACTTGACGATTTTAGAGTGGGACAGCCCTGAACCCTCGCGGACTTTGCGGGAACGCGCCTCAAAGTCTGTGAGTGTGGACATTGGGATTGGGCCTCTGCCTCTCCGTCCCTACCTCCAGCCACATTTCCACTTCCCCAGCCCCCTTCATTGCCATTCTCTACCTGTCCACCAGATGCCGTCAGACTTTTCCACCTCAATCCAGCCACTCCCTCCTGCCCTGCAGTAACCCCTCTCCTGCCATTCAAATCACCTGTTCTCCATTTGCCTCATTAGCTGGTAGGTCAGTAGCAGCCCCTTTTCCCCATTCAGTTGCCAGATTGTCATGCTTCGCGCCTTGCTTTTTGAGTCACCTGTACCCTGAACCTAACTGTAATCTATATTTGCCTTGCTGCCTGCACCTTTTTCCTGTCCTGTTCCCATGGACTCTGTTACTTCTGTTTCTACCCATGCCGGTAAGCTCATGTACCTTCATTTTATCAATGAATCCCTGAACTGTTCCTATCTGCCTGATTGTCTGTGTTTGGGTCCTCCTCCCTCTGTTCCCCAAGGCCTATTGAAAGAGGCTGGGACACGGTTTTGAGCTCTGGAGTATGACACATGCGCAGTGTAACTTGAGCTGCAGTCGTGCGTTTCTGTTGGCTCAGTTTCGGCGTGTGCAGATCAGATTTTACTGCGCATGTGTTGTACCCCAAAGATATGATGCGTTGATGACGCGTGACATCTCCTCTTTTCACCCTCCTTGCTGTTGACTGTATTCACCGGCCATGACACTTTCAAATCCAAGCAGCGACATACAAGCAATTTTTTTTAGCAGAGGGTGTTTTTTCTAAACTTCTGTGACTTTTTATCATCACATGCATAGTATACATAGATAAAATTTAACCTCTGCATTTAACCTGCTCTAACCCTGAGCCACAGCCGCCCCCAGTATGTATGTATTACACATAGTATGTGAATTGCTGGAGTAATCGTGTTAGCATAATATGACTACAAATACCAATGTGATGTGTGCAGTGCAAAACAAAAATCATTTAGCTGAGAGTTCCCCTGAATAAAAAAATCCTGCTTATGGCTTCCAAGTGACCTGCACTGAGCAAGAGTGTACGAGAGAAGGTTGCTCATATTTTGAAGCCTAGATATGTCATGTTGTTTGACTTATTCATAACACAGTTAACTCATAGTGTTTTTCTGCCAAAAGAAATTATGGGTAACCACAACTTTGGTGTAAGCTCATAACAGAATAATTAATCTCACAACAAGTGGTTTGCATGGCAAAGTGTGGCTCACACAACCATTGTTTAGTATATTGTATTACCTTGGTGTACTGAACTCAGTCCAGTTACCGTGCTGTCAAGTGCAGACAGTTTTTTCTCACTGGCCTCCAGCTTTTTGTTTGTTTCCTCCAGAGCTCTCACAGTAGCTGCAAGCTTTTCCTCCAGGGCCCCCAGCTCCTTCAGCACCCTGTAGATGGTTGGTTCACAGCTTGGCTTGGTTGCTGGTGAGTTTGTTGTCACAATGGCTGGCATTGTGATCTCGGTTTGATTGTCCTTACGTCCAGACTTGCACTCAGATAGACCAGCAAGCAAACACACAACCATCATCACTGAGAATCTCTCCATTCTTCAGCGTGGAAGGTACTTCTTAGATAGCCTATATTGAAATGACTGTTTACTGACAGCGAGATGATACAAATTTATTATGAACTCCATAAAGTCCAGGTTAATAATTGTTAGTGGGAAGCAATGCTATTTCCTCATGGCATCTTGACAGTTGTCCAGGATTTTTAATGTATTACGACTTACTGTAACCATCAGTCAACATCAAAGCAAGTCAAGGTCCATGTGTTGTGCAATTATATCTTTAAGCTTTATAATTGCCCTTCAATATTTGATATCTGTAGTGGAAGTTGATCTCATGCAATTTGATAAACAAAGTGCATGCCAACAGTTTTTTGGTACTAGCCAGGTGTCCATCCAAACATAGAGCAAATTTTAACCAAATTTACAGAGAATTGACAAGGGAAAATGCAAGTTGATGGATGTTTCCATCCGCTGCCGCTTTGCGAATCTTAGAGGTGGGCGCTAATTCGGTCAGGTGCCTGTTTTCACTCTCTGGTAGCTATTAAAAGCTAGCTGCTTATATCCCGGATGTTTAGAGGGACAGGATTTGAGGATGTGGAAAGAAAAAGATTTGTAAAGACAGAACATCAAATTGATCGTGCTGACAAGAATTGGATTTTGTTGAGTGTTATTAGTAATTGTAGCACCATTACTCTATTATTAATCGAGCTTTACCACTGGCACGTATGAGTATACAAGTTGTTCCCTGGCCATGGAGCGGGAAGACAAGTGATGGAGGTGAAAAGTAAGAAAGAAGTTGAAGGCATGGAACAAGATGACTAAGGTCCATAATGACCAGATCCTTTTTTTCTTTTGTTAGAAAATACATACTCTAGAATGAGATCAGATTAGTTCACGTATGGTTGAGAATTGTGCACCTGACATTTAACTTGAAGTGTGAAATTTAGCAATAATCATTAACAGAATTTACAGCATAAACATTATGTTATCATAGATACACTTAAGCCTGTATCTTTCTGGCTCCTTGACAGTTGTTTGTTGTTCAGAACTTGTTCATGTCACTATTATTTAAGTCAACTGGTCAATGGTGGGGAAATCTTTTACCTGGCTCTTTATTGACTCCAATAAACATAATCAACAAGTTCATCTCCATTTTCTTCCTTGATGAACATTACAATGAAGTGAGTGCCAAGGTTCAGCTGAAACTGAATCTCTCTGACCCAGTAGCTATGAATAGCTGCTTGTTTATGCAGTTAGGAAAGTTGAGTCTGAGAGAGAGAGGATTGGAGTGGGACAGAAAGATTTGTGAAGGCAGAAAAAGTAAATATGAGAAAGAGAAGTAAAATCATCAAGACAAGAGATTTTGCTGGATGCTATTAGTAATTATAAATACCACAGAAAAACCACTGTGGCTAGTAGTTCAAAGAGAAACCTCAGCCTAGCAGCAGACATGGAGTTTACCAAGCGTTATCTTCCAATGGAATGGGAAGAGCGATGGAGGAGAGAGAAGGAGAGGAGGAAAAGAGTGATTGAAGAAGGTGGCGAAGAAGGGATAGAACAGGACAACCGCGAGCTGAGGAGGATCGTGGCTTACAATGACTCCAGGATGGGGCTAATGAGTGGGTGGGGTAAGAAACAGGGGTCAGAGGACACGGTGAGTGGTACTAGTCAGGAAGGAATTGGGCAGCATATGAGCGAGGACGCATGTGGGGATGAAAGACTTGATGATGTCCACGCATATCGCAGTGAAACCTATCCTAAAGAGGTATTCATGGCCATGAAGGAATTCTGGGATTCATCTCTTCTCACAGACCTGACTCTGACCACTGATAATGGGAACAGCTTTGACGTACACTCCCCTATCCTTGCTGCTGTCAGCTCCTTCATCCGAGAGAGGCTGAGGGATGAAAGTGGAGAACGATCAGACAATGATAAGGATGTGGACGTCCAAAGGCGGTCAGTGTCTCTGTCTCCTGAGGTTGATCATGTTGGGCTACAGGCAGTTTTGGAGTTTGCCTACACTGGAGCTGTATCGTCTTTGAATTCAGACAGCATGGCCTCGATTATGGCTGCAGCTCAAGCACTGGGCATCCCTAGAGTACTGGATCTCTGCAACAAAGAGGAGAGGATGAAAGGAGGTGGAAGTTCTAAGAAGGAAGAGCGAACAATCTCTGCCCTAGAACAGATAAAGATTACTCTTCAGTCCATTAAACAGTTGTGGGCAGACAGAGTGGGGTGTGATGTGATTTTGGATGTGGACGGGGCTTTATTCCATGGTTAGTAGACATTCATGCTAAATGCAATCTGTAGGTATCTTGTTGACGATCATTTGATCGTGACCAACCGGACTCTTCTTTTGTCTGTCTCCAGTCCACAGAGTTATCCTGGCGGCAAGCAGTGACTACTTCCGTGGCATGTTCACCTGCGGGATGAGGGAATCCCATCAGACCTGTATTGCTCTTCCCTTCCTGCCACCTTCTGAGTTAGAGGCTCTGATTAGCTGCTCCTACAGTGGGACCCTTCCACTTAGCTGGGACTGTGTTTTCGAGATCTCCTGCACAGCCCTCCAGCTTCAGTTCCAGCCTGCCCTCTCGCTTTGCCTCGACTTCATGCGACAGGAAATGGAGGCAAGCTCCTGCTTGGATGTGGCGTCTTTTGCTGAAGCCTACGAGATGTCGGAGTTGCTTGAGGAAGCCAATGACTTTGTGCTGAGGAACTTCTGGGAGGTGTCAGCCACGTCAAAGTTTCAGGACCTACCAGCAGAGAAGCTTCTCGACATCCTCCGCTGTGACGATTTGTGCGTGCCCTCAGAGTTGGCTGTATTTCGAGCCGTAATCTCCTGGGTTGAGGCTGATCTTGAGGAGAGATTGAGCCAGGCTGGCGTACTGATGACCGGAGTCCGGTTCCCCCTCATGACCTTTCGAGAATTCAGGGAGGTCAGGGCCATAAACCTGCGCTTAGAGTGCTTCGGAAACAAAGAGGTGGAACTCTATGGTTCAGCACTCAAGGAATTTGCTTTCAGCCTCCCAGAAACCCAGGATCAGTGCCGGGTCCGGTGTCCCAAAGACGCTCTGGTTGTGGTTGGGGGAGACCAGCTGAACCCAGATATGGGTCAGCGCATACCAAGTAGGGAACTGTGGTTTGCAAACTCCCTACGCAGTGGTACAGGGTTGATGAAGGTGATGGAATGGAGGAGGCTGGGTGAGATGCCGGACAAGCCAAAGTTCAGGCATGGAGTGGCAGCAATGGTGGGGAGGTTGTATGTGTTTGGAGGATGTTACTACTACTGCAAGGATGACATGATGAAATCCGCCTACAGGTAAAAAGAGACACAAGTATGCTCTTCTCACTTTCAATAACCTAGATTGTCACACAGATGCACAACAGTGGTCTCACCTTTTCAATCTTTACCTTTACCTTCATCGCACACATGCTAGTTATGACCCTGTGCAGGACAGCTGGGAGAGGCTGGCTGACATGCAGGAGTTTAGAAGCAACTTCTCAGTGGTGGTACAAGAAGAGCGTCTTTATGCCATTGGTGGAGATAAGGAGATCAACAACAACGTAGACAGCGTTGAGATGTACAACCCAGACACCGACTCCTGGAGGTAAGATTAGTGATGTTACGCTTGAAGCAGACTACTTGACACACATTCTCACTCCCAACTCGTCAAGTTCCGCCGCTTGGTCAGTGCCCCTTGGCATCGGATAAAGACGCACGAGGTACCCCTCTTGTGTTACTGTTGGACGGGTCAGGGAAGGCATGTCAATATACGCTCGTTACATGCACAGTGTCCTTTCAAAACAAACTTACATTTTCACAGGTTAGGTTTGAGGCAACACAACCACTTAGGTAGGGTTAGGAAATGGTTGTGGTTGACGTTAACATCACTAATTTGGCTAACGACTCATGTGACTAGTGACTCACATGACTCACAGAACTAAATGATATTAACGACTCACGTGAATAAGGACTAATGTGAACGGTTACTTTTAGTTTCACACCGGCCACGAATTGCGGTCTCCTGGTTGAAAGTCTTGTGTTTGTTTCACTAAGCGGACTCTCACGCTCTTTACACTATGTCAGTTGTTCTGACCATAGAATAATGTTAGTTGAAAGCCTAGTGCGTCGCATACAGTCGCTAAAGGGTGCCTCCGTGCGTCAGTATCCGAAGCTGAGGGACACCTACCCAGCAGTGGTATTTGACGAGTTGGGAGTAAGAACGGTTTGACTTGACTTAGTCCTTGATCCTAATCCCAAAGTATCTTAAATTCTAAAATATCGGGGCAAGGTGTATCGATGCCTAGCTTGCATGCCCAAAATCACACGAATCAGGGATGTGTCACTGTGAATCTGCCACAATATTTACAAGCAGTCATATACTATTTAAAAGTGGTAATGTTTATGATGTAATATTGGACAAAATATCAAGTATGAAAGCTGTGAGTTCACTTATATGTTGACTCTCCTTCCATACAAATGCAAAACCAAAGGTTGGCCAGCAGATGTCACCATTTTGATTATATCAAACACTAACAGACTGAAATATTTGCAACACAGTTGCTTCTAAGTGTTTCAGTGCATTGGAAACCTTACCTTACCTTAATGGTAAATTATGTAGTAGAATGACTCAGTGATTATTCTGATGGGTGTTAAAATTCATAGCTCTCAAACTGCCCATCCTGTCTAGTTTGGACTGAAATCTCAAGGATACAGAGACAGTATGTTTTACCCCTTCACTACCCTTCCTGTCTGATGCCTCTTATTTCATTTTCCCAGCTTTGTCCAGCCCCTGGACCAGGCTCTGAGTGGCCATGCTGTCACTGTCATAGATGGAGGAATCTACATCTCTGGAGGTTACAACTGTAAGTATGTATGTCTGGTTTCCATGTTCCTGTACCACCCAGAGAGAGGAACCACCTACCTGGCAGACATGACCCATGACCGGGCCCAGCACTGTATGGAGCCCCTGCGAGGCCGCCTTTACGTCGCCGGTGGCGTGTGTAACCTGAGGAAGTTTTACACTGACCAACAAGCCTGCGAGGTGTATGATCCTGCGGCCGATTCCTGGACCGCTTTCATGTCACTGCCCGTGCCCCATGTGGGTGCAGCCTCAGCCGTCCTGGAGGGGAAGATCTATGTACTGGGAGGATACTGCCAAGACGATTACAGTGAGTCTGGACTGGTCCACCGGTTCGAACCCAGCACACAGCGATGGGAGAACATGGGCAAACTGCCTGGGGCTGTTACTGACATACAGGCCTGTCTGCTCCGATTGCCCCAACACTTTAGACTTTAGTTACTGGCTGGTCAAGATTATAATTTTTACAAACTGACATACATTTTTGGTGTGATCTATTCCCAAAATGTAATGTATTGTTAGCAAATGTGGTTCAGCAAAAAAAAAACCTGTTGTATAAATTATAGAACTCTATGTCCAGTATGACTCTGTTTTAAATACCATGTATTTTTTGTCTCTACTTCTTTTTGAAAATATAGTATATATAGGATGAAATATATAACCCAAATACTAGTTGCTATATTAGTAAAATTATTCTAGATGATTTATCAATAGTATGTCACAATATTATGATATGAATCTCTGCATGTACCTTATTGCTGAGTGACACAATTAAATGTTAACTCATGAGTTACATATAATCTACTGACTCTGTTAGCATAATTATTTAAAAAAAAAATACTACTTGACACAGCATTAGACCTTTTAAAATTTTTATTTTGTTTGATAGAAATATACACTATAATCATCTCAACAAAATCAGTTAATTCGACTTGTGTGGTGTTTTATTGCAGAACCAGAATGATCATTTTGTAAGTAAAAGACATTTGAAAAAAAATACATTTTACACACAGTAAAGTAACGTTTGGAAGAATTTTTGATGATGATTGTCAGTATTTTTATATATATTTTAACTAGTAGTTTGTTTATTTGTCTGATGCACAACAAGTACTAAACCAAAAAACACCATTTCACCGTTATTTTTTTCAACAAGGTATCTTGATGTGAAATCATTCTCAGGGTGATTACACTTTCAATGTCAAATTGCTGAAAGCAAGAAGAAGAAGAAGAAGGAGAAGAAACACATCTGCCTTGGCATCTTGTTCACATTCTTAGCCCCAAACATCTACGACGTTGGGAAGACGAGGAACCCACTGAAGACACTTGTATGTATTTTTCCACCTTCCCACAGGATGACGTTGACGGTCTCTCTGACATTCAGCTCAAGGATGACTGTGTTGCTGGTGGTGTCGCTGGTATCTGGTCCTGTGAATTCCCAGGTGCTCACTTGGTAATGCCCGTTCTTCACCAGGATGGCTCCTGAAGTGTGGCTGTTGTAGCCAAAAGTCATGAATGAAAAGTGGTAAACCCCTTTCAGTGGAGCGGTGAAGATGCCTGTGAGGAAAAGAGGATAATGCAATGACTTCACATGATTTTTTACGTTTTTCTACTCAGCGAAAACACAACCATTAGTTTCTCAATTAGATGAGGAGGTCAATATCACTCTCATGATTGTATGCTAAATATGAAGCGAAAGCCAGCAGCCGGTTAGCTTAGCTAAGCATAAAGGTTGAAAACTGGGGGAAACAATTAGCCAGCCTCTGTCCAAAAGAAACAAAATCCACCTACCAACACCTCTAAAGCTCACTAATTAACACGTAGATGACAATTTCTTTTTTCTGGTCAAAAACATTGAAGAACGACAAAACGACAATTCACTGTTTTTACAGCTGGTTGTATATGATTTCTTGGTCGGGACCAGTTATAGGCAACCGGCGCAAACTCCAGGAAGTTACTGGTCCTGGCCAGGACTTAACAAAAGATAATTATGCTGCCTTCAAATGGAACTCGGGAAGTCGTGTACACAGTATGCTTGGCGTTTAAGTGGTTAAGTCTTGAGAACACCGCTACTAGGCAATGGCAACATGGACACTACTGTTGGCGTCTAGAAGCCACCGAGGCTAACAATTTAGCAAGCTAGCAAACGGGTAACGTAATGCTGGAAATGCAAAGGCGTAATGACAGGAAAAAAAAAAAAAAAAAAATTGCCGTTGGCAATATCAACATTTTCCTCAGACATAGAAAATTACAAAGAAAAACTCTGAAAATGTCAACAAACACATCAGAAATTGTGAATTTGGAGCATTCAGAAAATTTCCACTTATGAGGTTGTGAATATCACTAGAGGGGGGCGTTCATATGAACTCTTCTCGTGAACACAGTTAACATGACCCCATTTGAAGGCACCAAAAAACTTGTTAATTAGTGAGCTTTGGAAGGCGGATTTTGCTAAGTTATGATCACTTTACTGAACTATGTTTTGTGTGCTGTAATTTGGTGCCCCATTTGATATGATACCCCATATTATATACATTCTAGCTTTCTGAAGGTTATGTACAGTACGGTGAACATACCTGTTTTACTGTTGTAAGCGTTGCCAATGTTTGTGAAGACTCTGTTAAAGATCAGAATACTGCTGGTGCTGGCAGTGTTGGGTCCAGTGAACACATCGTGAGATTCGATTATAGTTGCAGAAAATGCCGCCTTGGCGTTGACTGAAGAAAGTAAAGCAAACATTGTTAAGATCAGTAGTGTACGTGTATAGCATCTTGAACTATCATTAATTGCCCTTACCATATGATTTAAGGCTGTTCACCTCTGGTTTGAGTTTACTTTGTTCATCAACTTTTTCTTCAGTTGACCCCAATCTGTGTTTTATTCCTTTAAACAGAAACAGATCGTCATTTTCAAAAAGGTAATGGTACATTTTTTACATACAATTTTACATTCCACAGTTATGAAAAAAAAAGCAGCAACTCAGTATTTACAGTGTACAAGTTGCAAAAACTCCATCAGGAACAGTAATTGGGGTTCAAGGGGTATTTGGTGACTTGTACATGTACCTGCAGTGTCGCTCTTGACAGCATCGATGTCAGCCTTCTGCTGTTCCACTGTAGCTTTTTGTGTTTTCAGCTGTCCGTCAACATTCCTGAATTTGCTGTCAATTTCATCCTTAAACCCGTCAACTGCAGCTTTTTGTTCATTCAGTTTTGCGCTGAAAGCTTGAGTGCGAGCATTATCAAATTTCACATCCAATTCATGAAAACATTTTTATCGTACATTACCATAAGCACATATCAGACGGTAGAAGTGAACGTGAATATATTAAAGGTACAGTGTGTAGGATTTGGCGGCATCTAGTGGTGTGGTTGCAGATTGCAACCAACTGAGTACCCCTCCGCTCACTCCTTCCTTTTCAAGACTGTGGTAACGTGAGCCCCAGAGTGAAAAACTGTGGTACCGCTGTTTGCCTCCTTACCATAATAACACCACTTCGAAGCAACAGAAGTCAGATGACAGCTGGCGGTAGTACGGTTTTGCACTCTGCCTCCTGTGTTCGTTTTTTTCCATTCTGGGCTACTGTAGAAATATGGTGGAGCAACATGGCGGACTCCGTGAAGAGGACCCGCTCCCTATGTCGATATGAAGGGCTCATTCTAAGCTAACGAAAACACAGCAATTCTTAATTTCAGTTGAATATTCACTAAAACATAGTTATGAATATTATATTCCATTTCTGCTAATACTGTAGATCCCCCAAAATGTTACTCACTGATCCTTTAAATGTTGAGATTTAAAATTACCTTCACTGTTGTTTTGTATTTTCTTAACTTTAGCTTCAAGTCTCGTCTCCGTGGCATCCAGTCGGGCTTCGACTTTGACTTCAAGCTCCTTCGCCGTCGAGTTAAGGTGGGAAAGTTCATCCTTGTATAGATTCAGGAGTCTCTGTGTGTCACTGAACGCAGCCTCACTTTCAGTCTCCAGATTTTCAAGCTTGGCTTTTTCCTCCCTTAACTGCCTCTCAGTTGAATCGAGTCTCTCTTCAATCTCACTGAAGTTTCCCTCTACTCTTTCCCTGTGTTCGACCAGTTCTCCAACTTTTCTCTTCAGGCTGCCAATGTCAACTTCGTGTCTCTCCAGCTGTGTCTTTGCATCTCTGAATTCCATCTCAGTTCGTGACTTCATCCTTTCAAGTTCCTTTAGTGCACTTGAAAGGTTTGACACTAATATTTCAAGCGCGCTGATGTTCCCGTTTGCAGACTCGAGCTGCAGTCTGGTCTTACCTTCCATAGCGTCGATCCTTTGTTGCAGCAGCATTTGTTTCTCTTCCAATTTTGTCTGGATATCATCCAGGTGTAAAATGTTTTTATAATTTGAGCAAAGAGTTGGCGTCTCTCGTCTTTCCTCCGGGTCACACCTCCGTCTGTGTGGGAGTTTGGAAGATGCAACTCCAAATAAAGCAAGAAGGAAAACAGCCTTGGTGACCATTTTCAGAGGGTTCTTTACTTTACAATCAGCAGAGTTAGGGTTCCTGTGCAAGAGCTGGCTATGAGGCAGCTCCTTTTACCATTCACAAGACAGCCCATTCGTGACAGCAAGAGCTTTCTTACATTTAGGGAATGCCCCTCGCCTCTGAAATCAAACAACCAGGAAACAGACAGGGAATCTCTCTGATTTGCTGTCCTGTGTAGTCTATTCTTACCTTTCTGACATGTAGAAATGAAGCTAAATTGAAATTTGAACTGGGCCCACTGAGTAACATGTCCATATGTACCAGCACGGGAAATGCAAACCTCACATAATGAGAAAAGGAAAACCATCTCTATGATCATTTTTCAAGGTAAAGTCAGTGGGCAAACCTCCAGTTTTGAAAAGTGAAGCCAATGCTGAAGTGCCTTAAAATTGCATTCTTTCTAATGGCCAGATTGTGATATAAACAGGCCAAAATCATCTGATAATAAAGTACAGTCCGAGCTGGATAATCATATGTTACACTTTGATAGTTTTCACTGAGGAACAGTGAAGTCTATGTCATGTCCGCGGTCTAAAGAATGAGGAACATGAGATGGAGAAAAACAATGGTTACGTTTCATGTTGGATTGAGGATGTAGACTAGACAATTTGCTCTAAAGGCTACTGATGAGTGATGGCACAGGTTGCTATGGTAACAGACAGACCACATCAATCAAGTGATGTCAAGTCAAACCTGCCTGATCACTTGATAGGAATGACTAAGTGATGCTGTGATGACACAACTTGCTGTGAATCAGACAGTCTAAAACAGTCATTGTCAAAGACTGGTTTGGGACCCACAGGTGGGTCTCAGGAGATTTTATTACAACGAATAAATATGCAGAATTTCTTCATCATTTATATCTGCAGTACACCTTTGAGCCACATGAGGGAGCCTGAATGTTTGTATTGTCCTGATAATTGTGGCCTACTTACAACATTGAATCTTTGAAAGGCTAGTGTACACTTTGTTTGTTTTACTGATGAGAGGAAAAAGATGAGAGCCTAAATGCATTTATTTAATGGTCAGGAACATTCATTTTCACACAAATTCGCTCTTCTCATAATTTAAAATGTATTTATATTTATAAATGTATTTATTTATTTATTTATTTATTTACTTACTTATTTATTTATATAATATATTTTTTATAAATGTATATAAATATATGTAATATATTATATTGGGTCACAATGGTTTGTCATTTTTAAGAAGTGGGTCCCCAGAAAAATCTTTTGGAAACACTGGTCTAAAACCCATCACAGTCCTTTATCCTATTAAAAATGGCGCTGTTTAACAAATTCTAAAATAAGTTGTCGTAAAATAAGAAAATAAATTGTCAATTATATCAGTTATGAAAACGTCATATATGCATACATGCCTTTTACACTGTACAGGTGGCCACATGAACACATGCACACTTGCTTTTGTCAGTAGTTTGAAGCAACACTGCCCTCTGCTGCTCTGCAGAGACGTTGCACAAAGAACACTGTAATCATTTCTCATCTTTCTATCAGTCCCTTGCTTTTTTGTTTCATCATTTGCTTCTTGAAGCTCAACGTAATGCCAAACTCTGAAGGCTGCAAAACACAGTCTCCAAACTAAACTATATGGTAATTTGCAAGGTTTATTGCACTTTGGAATAACATTAACAGATTACCTTAACAGACTCCACAGTTTATAGCAGGGGTTCTCAAACTTTTTGGGGCCAGGGACCCCTTAAAGGGGAGAACATTTTCCAAGAACCCCCTCATAATCATAACACCGATCAAGCAGAATACTTACTACCATTTGTATTCTAAAACTTTTCAACCTAAATATTTCAGACCTGTTTGATTGTAATAAACAAAAAGACATTTCAATCTGAATCATGTTAACACCACTTTGTTTTTCCCTGATATTCTGGGTGCTTTGTAACCAAATGTCGCTTTAGCTCGGCCGGTTTCATGGCTTCGTTCGCTATCACCTGAACACACATGACGCATTTTGGTCTCCTGACGCTGTCACTCAATAGAACTGTCGTCATATTTTCCCAATTTAGCTAGTTTGGGTTTAGCGTCACATGACGATATGGACTGATTCAAATATTTCTCCATGCTCGCCATCTAGCTAGCTAATAGCTAATAGATAGTGGAGTAATGGACACAATATGCTTGTTTTATTAGCGCAAAATGGTCCCCATCTGTAAATATGCACTTTTTAATGATACAGCACAATTTTATAATTTATAGCAAATTATTTCACGGACACCCTGACAGAGTGCCACGGACCCCACTCCGAGAATCACTGGTTTATATGATATCTATTGATACATATGTCACATTCTTCACTTATATTTTACTGGCAAACACACCCACAAAGTCCTCCCAGCAGGCTTGTTGGGACACGACCAGAACTGGGGTCCCTGAGGGCCTCGACACTGCTTACTCACTGACATCCGAGGACCTTTCTCAGTGGTATATAAGCCGCTGAGGAAAAACCCACCCTCCACAACCTGCAGAGGAAAATATCCAAGAGACTACAGATTTAACAGATCGAGGAGATGGAGTTCAGGGCTTCGCTTCTGCTTACCCTCATGGGACTCTCGTTTGTGGAGCCGGGGTTTGGACAGAGAAGTGACATGGATATCAGTGAATGGTTCAGAGATAAAGTGGAACTAATAAAAAACTTGGAGGACAAACTTCAACATGTAGAAAAACGGCAGAATGATGTTGAAGCTCTGGAGGCCAAGCTCAACGCGACCGTAGACGAGGTGGCGAGACAGAAGGCTGAAGTGGACATACTGAAGAACGAGAATGAAGGTACACGATTCATGGTGATGAAATATTACCACATATATTCCCATCCATTTTGTCATTAATTCATTTATTTTTACTTGTACAGGCCTGAAAACGAGACTGGATGCCACAGAGGAGGAGATTGATAAGCTGAAACAGAGCAAAGGTGAGATGATCAAACGTATAGTATTGAAGTTTCTGTGTTACCAATGTTCAATATTTTACCATAAAATAATGTGATATGTGATCGTACTGAAATAAAGACAAATTACTCTTGATTGATTTGCATCTTTTACATTAATTTTTCCATGTAACTGTTAACAGCTGCCTCTCAGATCGCGTTCTCTGCCTCTTTGGCAAACGTCGGGGAGATTTACAGAGGACCCTGCACAGACAAGGCCCTGATTTTCAAAAGGGTCTTCTCAAACACTGGCAATGGTTATGACCAAAATACAGGTACTGTGCACTTTTACATCGTGTATGTTAATGTCCTTGTAGATAATTAACGTTTATTTTAAACATATTTCCAAGGGTTTGACATAGAAAACAACTCAGTCAATATCAGAATTAATTTTAAAGATGACCTATTATGCTTTTGTGCTTTTCTCCTTTCCTTCAGTGTGTTATATAGTTTTTTGTGATAGTAAAAGGTCCGCAAAGTTACAAAGCCCAAAGTCCACGTCAAAGGGACTTACTCTCCCCCGCAGAAACAATGCTCCTGAACTGCGTGAAACGCCTTGCTTAAAGTTACGCCTTTTCTTCCGTAACGTGGTGATGTCACCAAGTAACACATTTGCATAATACCTGCCTAGCGGCTAGTTTGGCACGCCCTCAAACAAAGCTAATTAGAGCCGAGCTGGAGCGGAGCCCGGAGAGTTTGGTTCAGTGGACCAATCACCACAGAGTGGGCCAGCTGACCAATCAGGGCAGACTGTGCTGTTTGGGGGCGGGACAGGAGCTCAAACAGAGCGTTTCAGATAGGGTGAAAAGAGGTGCTGCAGCACAGCCGGTATGAGAAAAGTAAAGTGTTTTTCAAACATTAAATCATGTAAACATGTTCTAGTAGAAACACCAAATACAAGTATGCACCTGAAAATGAGCATAATAGGTCCTCTTTAAGCAGATTTGTAATATAAAATTCCTGTTTTTCTGTGGCTGGAAGTCTACTTGTAGCACTTAATGTCCTAAGGCTGTAAAACTCATACATCTGCTTCTGGTATTTCAAACAAGAACAAACAAAGAGAAGAATTTGCTGATACTGTTTGACTCTCTCGTGTTTACTAGTGCTGATTTTTCTTTTATATTAACAGCGGATTAAATGACTTAAGTGTAATGTGAAATGGTTCACTCTTAGTGACAGACTTTTATTACAGAATTTTATCAGTTGAGTCAAACCTCAATTGTTGGGGCCATTCAATGGCTCTACCAACTAAGGTTTGTCTCCAAAGCACCTCTGAAATAAACTCCAACCTACTTGAAATTCCAGTAACTAATCTTGGATCTGCTTGTCTTCGTTGCAGGAATCTTCACAGCACCAGTGAACGGTCTCTACTTCTTCAGCTTCAGTGCCTATGGCTACAACACTCACGTCGTGGGGGCCATTTTAATGAAAAACGGCGTTCACCAAATTTCAACCTATGACAGCCCTTCAGCTGACGGCTCAGACAGCAGCAGTAACGCTGTTGTTCTGCAGTTGGCTGCTGGTGATAAAGTGTACATGGAACTGTGGGATAACGGCAGAGTGTTTGACAACTTGAATGGACAAACGACCTTCAGTGGTTTTCTTGTCTTCCCTGTGTAAACGATTAGAAACAATGCATTGTGTTGTGCTTTTACACTCAGGAAAGATGATTACGCAACAAGTGACATCTGTGAATTCGCTTTCTTTTACATTGTGGCTCTCTTCCAAAGCATGTGCTGACATGAAAATAACACAGTATGATTATCCTATCCAAAATTAAAACAAGCTTTCGTTGTTCATCAATTTTCAATTCATCAAGTAAATTTTAATGAAAATACAAATGTGTGAACATTTCTTCAGAACAATAAAAGCAAAACAATAAACTTACATTGTCTCTTGTCCCGTCTCTGGTGACTAAACACAGCTTTCTGCACATTCGGCAATGAATAATGAAAAAGTATGCCAACTATGAACACAAGAGGGAGCAACTCCCTCTTGTGTTCATAATTTGTTATTGCAGTAATTACAGTAAACATTTTTATTCTTTGTTTTGTTATGGAAATAACTGCCATCCCATCCCTAACTGAAACAAATAATTTCATTACAGTTTTAAACATCGGTGTACAGTTAAAGTGGCAGTAGGCAACAATTTTTGGGCATAATTTGGCAAAAATTCCATAATAACCTTTCAACATATTGTAATTCAAGTGGTCTGAGAGAAAACTAGACTTCTGCTCCTCATCATGGCTCTGTTTTCAGGCTTTAGAAAAATCTATAGCGTTCCTATTTGCTGTGCTCCGGTCATGTGACCAGAACTTGGCTTCCTTCAACAGATTTTACAATGGCGGCTGCGTCACAAACTTTCTCATTTTAAAGCTAAAAGGTACACTACAAGATGATTCTGAAAACATTTGAGGCGAGAAATAGGCATTACAGTAACAGAATATTGATTCATATCTGATCAGCGCTGCCTAGTTTGACCGTTTGGTCGGAGTTCGCGAGTGATTGACAGCCGGCTCTCAGAGACGGCAGCTGGACAGCGGACCTTGTTTTCCTCCGGTATGTGAAATCCATCAGATGCCGTTAGGAGCACCGGAGGACACAGTAGGACACAGAGGAACATGATTTTTTTCAGGTTACCTGTTTCATGTACTACTGTCACGATATAGCGGACATTTTCTAAAAATAACTTTTGAAATCATATTTGCGCCAATCTCGCTACTGCAGCTTTAATTGGAATATATAGCACCAAAAATGTTCTCCATTACATAGATATATTTGCATGTGGATATCCTTACATTGGCTACAATACAACAATGTTTTGTAAATTACAAAACTGTTATTAACTTGCGATAAGTAACCTGAAATTCAGTATCATTAAACTTTATACAACAATAGTAATGACATTCGTATGTCACCATGTCTTACGATCGGAAATGTGGTGCCAAACACAGCACAGATGCTCGTATGTCACTGTTCGGCCCGGGCATTTTGCCCATGTTCTCCCACCTCTGTGTGTTGGGATCATACCGATGGACCATCTTGGTGTCGCTGTAGTCCTCCTGGCTGTATCCACCCAGCACATAAAACTTTCCCTCCAAAACCGCACCTGCTGCTCCTACATGTGGCACTGTCAGAGATGCGAAGGCAGTCCAGGAGTCAGCTACTGCATTGTACACCTCACAAGCTAGCTGGTCAACAATACTCATGTTATCATCTGCGGAGATCCCGCCTGCTACATAAAGACATTCGCCCAGGGTCTCCATGCAGTGACGAGCTCGGGGTTTAGCCATGTTTGCCAAAGAAGTGCTTCCTGTGTCTGGGTGGTACAGAAACATGGATGCAAGAAATTGGTAGTCGCTGCTCAGCCCTCCTGAGACAAAGATCCGCCCTTGTAAAACTTTTGCTACATGGCCACCCAGAGGAAGATCCAAGGGCCACGTGAAGCTGAAAGAAAAGACATTTTTTTTTAAAATACTTTGCACATAATTGACCATTTATATCAAATGAGAAGTATCACATTATAATGGCCGTGCTGTATGAATATGATTGGATGTTACTACTTTGGTAGCCAAGTGAATGAGTCTTAACAAGTCATTGGTTGTCTTAGCTCCAGCTGCGTTGCATTCCCCTGATTACTCCTTAACTGATTCCCAGCCCAGTCACCAGGATAAAATGTTGGCATAGTACGTTTCCTGCAAACCACAGATACGTTGAATGTGGACGTTTTTGCATTCGGTCAGAGCAAGTCACGTAGTACAGCGAGCAACGCGCAGAGCAAGTGAGTATATAGAGCGACCATTATTGAAAGTTACAATAACGAGTATAACGAGCAAGAAAGTCCACAAAGAGTGGGAGGGAAGGGTGGTGGATGGGTCAAACACAGGACTTTCACCCAGGAGACCGCTGTTAGTGACCTGTGTGAAACCAAAAGTAAATGTTGACTTGGCGCTTTTTACGAACGGTTGTTTTATGTAATGTTGTTTTACGTAACGTTGTTACACTTAATACGTAACATTATCATGCTTGTTACGTAGCGTTACATAAGTAGTTTCTAGCTGGTTGTCCTCAGTCCTCCCCTGCCAAACCCTTCTTGTCTTCTATCTGCTGTACTCTGATCCTAGCTAATCTATACTGGACAATCTTGAGCCTCTCAACCACTCCAGCTAATTTTCATTTAAGCATAATTATAGTCATTTTTGTGTTAGGATAGGATTCTGTAACTTAAACAGCTAGCAACAAGTATTATCTGATGGACGTATTTCCAATCCCTTCTCTTTGTCAAAGTTAGATATCTCAATAGATGCTGCTGTTAGCTAGCCACATACTGTATATCAATATGGTAAAAGTGACCTATAGTTGGTAGATGATTGTCAGGGAAATTTTAGCAAGAATATACACTTGCTGCATATAGCACACATCCCTTCCAACGTACCTCCAAGAGTTTCCAATGGGGCAGTATCGTTCCACACTCTCTATATATTCAGGGCTGCAGTGTCCACCGATGGCATATATCTTTTCGTCCAGAACAACCACAGAGAAAGAGGATCTCTTTTCCTGCATTTCAACCAGGCACTCCCAGCTGTTTTGAAGGGGGTCATACCTACAGATGTGGTCAAATGAGACAAATATAAGTATGGAGGCATTGAAACATGTCTTTAGAACTGTAATTATCACCTCTCTCACTTGTAAACAGAATTCAGGGTGTCGTTGATGCCATAATACTTCTTGCCCCCAAAGATATATAGTTGTCCTTTGAGGACAGCCACCTCATGACAGATCCTCTCTGGCTCTGGCATCTCTCTCAGCTTTCTCCACTCAATGGTCTTTTTTATCCCTGTATGGTTCCTTAGGGAATTCCCAAACCAGAGATCTTTGCTGATAATGCGGCTACTCAGGTCTTCAGAAATCTGGTCACCTCCAATCAAGACCAGACTCTCTTGCGGCAGATAGATCCGGCACTGACTCTCATTGGAGCAGAAATCCTCAAAAACTGCTTCGAAGAGCTCTGCCAGGCTGTGATCAGACCACATGTTCAGAGATTGGACCTCTTTGAATTCCTTGAATGTCATCAGGGGAAAGTGGATGGTTTTCATTAGTTCTTTGGCAAATTTCAGCCTTATTTTGGGCTTTGTTTGGATCCATGCAACCACTGCTTTGAACACCACAAGCTCAGATGGAACACAGAGCGAGCGACTATTCAGGTACTTGAAGAGCTTTCTGGCTGTCAGGTCCTTGAACTTTGAGATGCATGCCACCTTTTGGAATTGCCTCAGGACGAAATCATCTGCGACATCAAGAAGCTGCACCATCTCGTAGGCCTCGGCAAAAGATGCCACATCCAGGCAGGAGTGAGGGTTTATTTCTTGATGCAGGAAGTTCAGGCTCAAGGAGAGGGCAGGTTGGTACTGGAGCTGGAGAGCGGTGCTGGTGATCTCGAAGACACACCTCCAGCTGAGGGGGAGAGCCCCGCTGTAGGAGCAGCCAATCAGTACCTCCAGCTCTGAAGCCAAAAGGAAGGGAAGGATCACACGGGGCTGACGGGACTCCCTCATCCCCGAAGTGAACATGCCACGGAAGTAGTCGCTGCACACAGCCAGGATGACTCTGTGGACTGAAGGGAGGATGGTAAGCACAGTATAAACCCACTGTAATCCCAACTAACATGTACAGGACTCTACTTTTTCAGTTGGGCAACCAGGGAACGAAGGATCGTAGCCTCTAAAGTGGCTGCTAGTATTATACTCTACTCACCATGAAGCGATCCTCCGACAGCTTCCAGAATTACATCACAGCCCACACTGTCCATCCACAGCTGTTTGATAGACCGAAGACTGATCGTCATTTGTTCTGCAGCCGAGATCCTTTCCTCTTTCTTCTGAGATTGTGTGGACCTTTTCTCTTCCTCTTTGCAGAGATCCAGCACCCTGGGGGCACCCATTGATTGAGCCGCAACCTTTATCTGTTGCAAAGTGTTCTTGTTCAAACATGATATGAGTCCAGTGTAGGCAAACTCCACAACTGCCTTCAATCCAACATGATCCACCTCTGGACCCAGAGACACTGACCACCTGTGGACTCCAACACTTGTATCTTTTCTTTCATCAACTCTATCGTTACCTACATTACTTCTGCTGAGACTTTCTCGGATACGGGAGCTGACAGCAGCCAGGACAGGGGAGTGTACGTGGAAACTCTTCCCATCCTCTGTGCTCAAAGTAAGGTCACTGAGAAGGGAGGAGTCCCTGAACTCTGTCAAGGTACGGAATATGTCCGTGCGATAACCATTTTTGCAGTAAATCTTTACCACATCCTCGTCATTACTATCTGCTTCTTTGTCCGTTGAATGTTCTGCTTCCTCGTCATCTGTAGACTCTTCCACTTGAAACTCTTCTTCTTGAGTTGTCCAATATTCTGCAACCGTTTCTTTCTCATCTGTCAAATTAACCTCTTCCCCCTCGTCCTCATCCACCTCCCCATCCTCTTTATCCTTCCTCTCCACCTCATTCTCCTTTTTCTCCCCTTCCTCTGCTGTCTTCACCTCTTCTCCCTCGTCCCCATCCACCTCCTCATTCTCTACCCTTTCATCTGCTTCAATCATCTCCCGGTCTTCCTCAACCCCCCTCCCTACCTCATTTTCTCCTTCTTCCTCCGTCTCCTCTTCTTCCCTCATCACTGTCTCTTCCTCCTCTTCTTCTTCTCCCTTCTCACCTGCTTCATTTTCTTCCTCTTTCTCGTCTTCACTCACTTCCTCTCTCTCACTGCCCGTATCCTCTGCCTCCTCTCCCTCCCCATAATCCTCCCCTTCTTCCTCCTCATCGCTCACCTTGGCTTTAACCCCCCTCTTCTCCAGCATCTGTCTCCTCCACTCATCCCAGCCCAGGAGGCTTAGATTAGCAGCTACTGCCATACTGTCCAATATCACCTGTGTGCTATAATCCCTTTAATCCCTCAAAACAATTACACCTCTCGAAGCCAAAAGATTGCAGATGACTTACTTTTTGGCGCGGTTTATGAGGAGGAACACACAGAAAAAAGTCAAGTATGTCCGGTAGTAATCCACTCTTTGGATGCTGCTGTTATTGTTGCAAACCGCTTCACCTCTTTACCCCGTCTGCAGACACAGGCTGTGTTGTCTGTTTGTTCCTCTCTTGCCTCTCCCTCCTCCTCCTGCATGTGTTGCATGTTTGAGAGGGCATGTTAACCCATGATGAAGTTGCTATATTCAGACACTTTATCACGAGGTAATTGGGATTTCAGACTTTTTGGGATGTCAGTCTGAGACCTAACAACGTTTTGTTGGGTGGGTTGATGCACTAAATGTATCATAATGTGATGTGTCAGATTTCTTTTACTTTACTACATCGTTTTGTTCCCCTACCATTGTTTCCTCAATTTGTACTTTTTATCATACACAGTATATTTACAAGCCATGCAATTTATCCTATTGTTTTTTTATTGATTCCACTTTGTAGCCTATTCCTGTAGAGATCAGTTCTTAAATGTATAGTGTAAAGGTTTGACCCAAGCAAGTAATTAAAAAAAAGGGAATGATCTAGACCTCGAGGCAGCTGGATTTCTTCCCGTCTGAACCAAAATTTCTCGGGGGGGGCCTTGGCTCCTTAATTCTGGACCATATGACTCTGAGATTCATATTAAATGCCCTGAGGGTCATCAGGGGGATCACGTTGCTCCTCCACGTCCGACACAACAGTGGAATCTGGGTCAAGGATCGAGAGACGTGAGGGAAAGAAGGAGGCCGACACAAAACAACTCCATTCACACCTGTTGCCCTTTGTGGTGAGAGAGAAAGCAAACAGCTCGGTCACATTGTCACCTTGACTTGAAATATAGTTGCACAGGTCACAATTAGAGTAGCTGACAATGGATCCTCATAAAATATACTCTCCCCTCGTATTGTACCACATTTTTAGAATGGCACCGGTTTGCATCAGCTATCCGTACATTCACAACTGTTTGTTTGTTGAGTCCTTCCTAAGTTCTTAGTTACTCCTGGGGCAGTGTGCACGGGCAGAAAGGTAAGTAGTTAGACAGGCCCGTCCAATCAGTTTATTCGGGCCGAATTAAATGATTGGACTGCTTTATTACAGTCCTGTGACAGCCACAGATATCAGATTTTTTTCTCTCTTTTTTTTTGTCAGAGCATTTAATTTATTGATTACTGTCGGGATGTAAAGAGAATTTCAACAAATATAACAAAAAGTGTTAAAATACATTACACACCCAAGGTTAAAGCTAATGTATTTTAACATTACCCACCGTAGCCCAAGGTTAAAGCTATGGCTGATAATATTAAAATACATTACCCACCCTAAATTTAATCTTGGGCTTCTACTGCTCTAAAATAACAGCTCTTCAATTCTATCAACACAGGGTGAGTTTCTATTGAGATGCTTTGAAGTTGAAGCACTGTGAGTGGGTGAGCTGGAAATGAAACTGGTGGGCAACAACTCGCTTTAAAACACACTCCTACCTGAGGACACAATGACTCTGCTCTTTTCACAGTCGTTCACATGTGAGGCATCACACACACACATACATACTTACTGTGCATACACACAGGGAGGTTTAAACAAGCAGACAAGTGAGTCAGGTTGTTATTCAGCCCTATGCAAAAAGAGAAATTGAATGCATTTAAATAAATTGAGAACTGGAGCCAAATATTTTACATTTTGAGGCATTCTGTAGTAAAGCATTAAAGTGCCACATAGATAACACAGAGTGATATGGAGGAGAGCAGATTTCCATTAACTGGTTTGTTTACCGCCATCCTGAGTTTGTAACACGGCAGATGTGCAGAAGTGCAGATGTTGCGGTGTTCACATAATCACCCACAGTGAGTGTTTCGCTCTGGGCAGCAGCTCACAATCTACTTATGAAAAGTCTGTTTCCTCTGCAGTCCTGATCGTTACCATGACGACGCACGCAGTGAGAGGAGGAGTGAAGAGCGTTAACCTCGTTATGGGACCCTCCCCCTCAGGCCCTTTCCTCAAGAGCAGCAAACACTGCTGGGACAAGAAGAGGCCGAGCTGCATTCCTCTTTATATCCTTCTTCTTAATAGAAAAAGTATTGTCTTCACTTATCAAAGCCTTAACTCCTATTTTTTAAAGCTGTATGAACACTTTTACTCTGAAATGAAAGCCACTGTAGAAAAAGTTCCACGTGTGTTTGTCTGTACAGGTACTATGAAGCTACAGCCACTAGCTGGTTAGCTTGGCTTAGCATAAAGACTGGAAACAGGGGGAAACAGCTAGCCTGGCTCTGTTTGAATGTAACAAAATCAGCCTAAACTTGCAAATTACCAGCAGTGACAGCAGTATTGTTTTCACCTTGTGGGTCTTTGTGAAATCAAAATGATGGCCAAGGTCAAAGATGGGTGTGGTCTCTAGTTAAAGGGACAGTGTGTAGGATTTGGCAGCATCTAGTGGTGTGGTTGCAGATTGCAACCAACTGAATACCCCTCTGCTCACTCCTCCCTTTACAAGACGAGGTAACGTGAGTGCAAAACTGTGGTAACGCCGTTCGCCTCACTGAGAGGCTATTCTTACCATAATAACACCAAGGAAGTCAGACGGCAGATGACGGTACCACAGTTTTGCGCTCTGCATCTCACGTTACCGCAGTTTCACAAGCGTGTCGTACTATGGTGGCCTTCAGGTAACGTAAAAACGCAAAAAGCTCTCTCTAGAGACAGTGTTTGGTTTGTCCGTTCTGTGCTACTGTAGATACATGGCTGAGGAACATGGCGGACTTCGTGAAGAGGACCCGCTCCCTATGTAGATGTAAACGGCTCATTCTAAGCTAACAAAAACACAACAATTCTTAGTTTCAGGTGATTATACACTAATGAAAATATAGTTATGAATATTATAACATTCTGCTAATAGATCCCCCAAAATTTTACACGCTAGCCCTTTAACACTTTATGTCTATAGTTTTTTGTGTGTGTGTGTGTAAAGTGTAAAAACAAGTCGTGGTTTTATGTGCGGGTTGATGCATGACGTTGCCAGGCAACCAGCATAGACTCCAGAAAGTCACTGTGCCCGGCAAAGAAATAGTCCCGCACATAACCCCTCACAAAACTACACTTGCTGTTTTTACACTACTGTTATATACAAAAAGGAAGTTTTTTTTTTTGTCAAAATACAATCTAGTTTTATTGAACTTCTATGGCCCCATGAAACACAGAGATGAACACACACACGGAGATACAATTTAAGACAGGCAATACAACAGGCTGGGAGATAAGAAGTTATTAAATATGAATCAAATTGGCTCATACAGTACAAAGAATGGGAATGAATATTTCTCTACAACGATGCAAGCAACTCCAGTGTGGTGTGAAAAAAAAGATAATCACAACTTTAAACACATACAAATAACATTAAACACAGAGTACAGAAAAGCCACGGCTTTTTCCAATGATTTCAGCTTGGAATAAGTAGCGTGAGTGATTGTCAAGCTTTTTCTTAAATAATAATTCATAAATACAGATATAACACAAATATTATTATTAAATATAACTGTAAGACTGTTTAAAGTGTTTAAATTGCTTTAACATAATTAATTTCCACTAAAAGCTCAATTTATTATGAGGTCGGCTTATTTTACTGAAAACATACACAAGTGCAACCAAGAAGTAGAAGAAGGATCCAATCTCTTTTTAAATCAGTCTGCAACAAGTAAAATAAGACATGTAATCCAGTCATTAAAACAACAGATGCACTGCAGATCATGAGCTATATCGGATCTCTTCTGCTATTGCTTTTTAAATTGGGTCATGCTCTATTTTAGAACCATAACTCCCTGTATTCCAAAGAGAAAATGAGAAGGGGCCAAGAAGGTGACGACAGTGCCAAAGAAATAGGAGACTTCTTTTAACAGCAGTTAAGATGCTGCGGTAGGAACAGAAGAATTGCATAGTTCAGCATCAGCATCATCATATTTTCCTATTGAGCCTGTTTTTTTTTTTTTCCCTTTCTGAATGTACCTGTGCAGCCCTGAAACCTTTCCCCCACGTCTCATTCCTGTGTCTCGTTAGAATAAGGAGCGAGACGAGAGGTCTATTTTTACAAACGAGGGGGTGAGAAAGTGAGACGGAAGGTGAGATTTCATGAGGCAAACGCAAGCACTGATAATCAAATCGTTTTCATCGTGAGGTGATAGATTCTGGATGTAAATGAGTGGTTTTAACAGGCACAGAATGAACATATTTGAACCTGTGCCTTTCTGGTTTTATTTAAGCAAAAAGGCCCAAAAAGTCAAGATGTTTAAAATCTGTATATTCTGGCAGAAAAAAATAAACTATTAAAGGGGAAATATCATGCTCATCTCCAGGTTCATATTTGTATTTTGGGTTTCTACAGGAACATGTTTACATGCTTTAATGTTCAAAAAACAGATTATTTTTCTCCTACTGTCTGTCTGAACATACCTGTATTCACCCTCTGTCTGAAACGCTCCGTTTTAGCGCCTGTCTCTTTAAGACCCTCCTCCTGAAAAAGCCCAGTCTGCTCTGATTGGCTTGCGTGAAAAACATTGTGCACCTTTGCAAAGGTAGTTCTCAAGCTGTGGTTGATATATTTTAATGAGCCTGCATGTGACATAGACCCTTTTACAGCCGACGTCATGATTACATCACGGTGTTAGCTGGCAAAACAAAGGAAAGACTGGAGGCAAACACGAAGCACCTTATTTTCTTCAGCCATTGTTAAAAACAAGCCAACAAAACTTGCTAGCCAGCGTTAACTAACGCGTTCAGAGAATTATTCTGCCTCCACTTAACGCTCCGCACACAAAATACGTCATCAGGTTTTACTAACAGAAAAGGGGTCTAAAGGAAGGGAAGCCAAATCTGTGAAGTTTTTCATGATATGTCCCCTTTAAAACATCTTTAAGATACTGTCCTGTGTAAAGAACCATATCATTGTTCCATTTTGTGCTTTGTAGGAGTCGGTGGAACTTTTTGTCGTGAAACTATTCGCTTGAAACAGAAATGTTGGGTCAAGCGCTGGCCCAAGGCAGGAGGAACGACACGATGACGATGACGAGGGAGAGGGAGAGAGGCAGCAAGAGGAGGACGACGAGAGGGAGAGAGGGGGAAGACGGCCACAGAGACGTCACACGTTTGGAGCCTCGCGCCAGTTCGACCGCACTCTGTTGCCTCTCCGCGTTTGACCGGCAGATGACCAGTGGCCTGACCTGTGATATGCTCTCCTGGAAGACAAAGAAGAAAGAGGTGGGAGTTGTTATTGTAGGGACGAAATGTTCTACGACATATGCTATTTCTAAAAGTCTTTCCTTAGCAGCAATCTGAAGGTGAAAACAATTTCCGTTCTCCTTTTTCTGATAATAATGTACATACAGCCCTAATTTGCAGCTTTTCTCTGGATTTCCATGTGTTCTAAGGTTATTTCTAAGACCCGCAATCCCCGACCGACTTTACTGCCTTTCAGAGGCTATAGCAGGTTCAGTTTTAGTGAGTGAAGCTACTGGTATCATATGAAACTATAAAACCATGTCATTAGCTTGTCGGGAAAGAGGAAATAACGTTCCAAAGTTAGGCTAAATTTTGTCGAGGAAAAACTGGCATGGCCATTTTCAAAGGTCTCCCTTGATCTCTGACCTCAAGATATGTGAATGAAAATGGGTTCTATGGGTACCCACGAGTCTCCCCTTTACAGACATGCCCACTTTATGATAATCGCACGCAGTTTGGGGCAAAAACCATGCCGTTTTTTGAATGTAGTATAAATGTGTTATTTTCGCCATTTCTAAAAATGATGTGTTTGAATATTTCTGCATACTGGGGTCCCTAAAGAGTCTTGGATTACATAAATTGGGTATCACTCTTGTGAGACTCATGTGGATCCAATGAGCCCAATTGTATTCATGTGTGATGATATTAGTCCCCATAGTAACCATTTCATATAGTGAGGCCATTTTTTAAAACTTGACCTCACTGTATAAAATGACCTGTGGTGACCTCTAGGATAATCACAGCCTCATGAAACTTTATAGGCAAACAAGAGATGTAGGGCATTCAGAGGATGGATGGCTTTCCTAGGTAGATTGAAAATAAGGGGGTTACTGAGCAGTTTCCAGAACAGAATTGCCGAAAAATGCAGAAATCTCCAAATGTCAAAAGTTTTTGATACCAAATCACAGCATGGCTTTTTTCTATGTTGTTCCTCAAGGGATTGGCCTCTTAATGTGGTATTTTGGAGGGATTTTTGATCATTTTTATCGATTCTCGAGTGGTAAAAAATGGTTAAATTTAGCACCAAATCTATAACGAATGATATCAACCCAAAAATTGCTGCAGCAACTTATGTTAGAGCATGGAGATGAACATCATATACTTCCATCATTATATTCTAAGCCCTTATACACTTTCACAATTTATTTCAATTCATTCATTAATGTTTATTTCCGATTTATGACTAGAACAACTTGACACAGTGCTGAGCTGCATCTCAAATTAATCTTCAGGTTCCCAGCTTTCAGATGATGTACACCACTTCTATGTGACATCTACTGCTGACCTGCTATCTTCCCCTAAAGACCCCCTGTACCCCCCTAAAAAAGACAAAAACGGGTCTAAGTGGGTCTCAGAGCTCAGGGTCCCAGCTTGCCTAATTTATTTTCTCATGGTGAGCAGCAGTCTAATTAGACTTCACGTCGCTGTGTCTTCTACCTCCAGTATGGTCCTGCTGTGTGCTCTGTCAGGACTGGGCCTGAGGTTCCAGCGATGGGATCTGTGGCTTCGCCCGCCGTCGTCCTCGCTCTCGGTGGTGTCTTGCCGTGCCACCCGCGGACGCTTGCGTCTCCGCGAGCTGATTCGCTGGAGAGAACCTGGCTCCTGGAGTCTGGACCAATCAGGTTAATGGCAGAATGTCAGAGATACGGTGTGTGAATATGCACATGTGTGTGAGCGCTTTGCGTATGTAAGCACATCAAACCTGCAATCTGTGTCCTCTATATCAGCATCTGCATCACTCTCCCCCTGAGGGTCAGACAATACACACTCCTCCTGCACAGGAACGACACAAATAACATTTACAAAATGTAATTAAATACAAAAAAATGTGCGACAAATATAATGTACATATAATATGTTAGAAGCTGTTACTTTGGGTTAAGCATGACAAATATTGTCTTTTTGAGCCTTTTATAGGCACAACCTCCACATCGCTGTATGGGGGCTTTTATTTTGTAGGAGTTGAATGAAACACCAGCGAGCCCCAGTGAATCATCACCGACCGCCACTATTTGTAAACCGAAAACAGCAACAACTTGACATTTGTCTGCGTGCGTGTTCTCATGCGTCACTTTTTGTAATCACCATTGTTATTATGCATGAATCAGCTGACACCTCTACATGACTAATGAGCTCAGAGACACCTAAACTGCTCATTTCTTCCTACGGATGTTGCTTTGATAGCTCACTATTCATTGATAAGTACTGTGTACATAAAAACACTCTTTTTTTAGGTTCTGGAAACCATAATTCATCTTCATAATTGTGCGTCATTGACAGGTAGGGCTGGAATATCAAAAAATTGTCAAGTATCAAAAGTAATCTTGTCTTATTCTTTGAGCAGTTTACAGATTTAGATCAAAATTTTTTTGCCACTATACTGTTATATTATTTCTACAGTAACTCAGAATGGACAAACCACACACTGGCTCTAGAGAGGGCCATTCACGTTTTTGCGTCAGCCACCGTAGTTGTCCTACACGCTTGGCACACGCTTGATGTTTCAGTTGGTTGCAATCTGCAACCTCACCGCTAGATGGCGCCCAGTCCCACACAGTGCACCTTTAACCTGTATATATTCCTAAAAATAAGGTATTGGTAGTGGTTACTTTGGTAACCCTAAAACTCTACATCATACATGTATTATCGAAAAATTTAAACGAGGGATTTTTACCTAAAAGCAGTGAGTAGTAGTCGTATTATGAACGCTACATTTTTCGTTTGTGGCAATATCTGAGGGCACTATGTTAATTAAGCATGAATTTTATCCTTACAATTTAGACGATTAAAGGAATAGTTACACATTTTGGCAAATATGCTTATTCCCTGTTTTCATTTTTGGCTGCAACCGGAAGACAGTTAGCTTAGCTTAGCACAAAGACTGGAAAGGTTAAAAACAATCTACCTAATGCTCACTAATTAACACTTTATTTTTGTTTAAAGGGACTGAATGTAAGTTATGAACATTTTTCAATCGTTTTTTATCCAATGATTGAACAGGTTGTAACCTCACCTAAAAAATGAGACCTTTCACGACTTTCTGGGTTATCAGCCTGTAGACTGCTTTTAATGTGAAGAATGCGGGATGTTTTTTTCGGGAAAAAATCCAACGGATGTGACATTATGCGCGCACGCGAGTGCCTTTACTCTCTTCAGCTCCGCTACAGGGCTAACAGTGTGCAACCATAACTAACATTTGGTTAGAAATGGAGTCCGCTAACGCCAACAAACGACCAGCCCCCACCACAACTCAGACTCCAAAACAAAAACACGGAAGCACAAAAAACGATATATCTAGTGAAGTCTGTCTTGTAAAACAGGACTATGACCGACGTTGGGGGGAAACTAGGATCAACATCGGCCGGGTCTTCGATTCATGGAGGGATCTTCGTTTGGTGTCGCCTCACTGTTTTGACCGATGCTCGCTCGCGTCGTAGTACGAGCACAAGCGCGAGCAACAGGACGCTGACTGTCACTGACTTAACGGCCACAGTGTCACTGTTAATAAGCAATTTCTGATTCTTACATAGAGTCCCTTTAATGTGTATTAAAACACATTGTGGTTTTACAGGGGGTTATGTGGTCAAAGCTAACAGTCTCCTGGTTGAAGTTTCATATTTCACAAACAGTTGCATGAACCAAACATGAACCAGCATATATCCCAAAATATGGAACTATTCCTTTAAATAAAACAGTGGAAACACATTGAAAGTCTCCTACCAATTCTAATGTGAGTAGTAATATGGCTTCCATGTACAATGCTGTGTCCCCTGAGGTTTGTTTGTGAACATAAATTATCTCAGTTTCAAAACATCTCTGTCGTTTTGTTTTGGCCTACACGTAATGAACCCTGGTTTTCGTCACGCACGTCTCACACGCTGCAACCTTGAAACAAAAGCCACAGCTGCCCGCTAAAATAATGGTCAGACTCTACAAGCGTCTGAAGTAAATCGCCGCATGCACACGCCTGTCATGAAGAAACATATGTCACACATTACCTCTGTGCCGTATCCCTCTGAGTACCTGGTTATCATCACCCTGTTTTTTCCACAGTGTTCACACAGCTGTGTGTCCTGAGAACAGAAAGCAAAGAAATATGACAATCTGACAGCATGATGGACAGTTCCTTTAAAACATACAGTAAAGAACGGAGACGGCAGCAGATAGATAGACAGAGAGGTCAGCGGAGAGTTAAAGTTATGTATTAAGAGCATGATTACAGATGAAGAAGCGACGGCCACAGACACTTAAGTGTGAGCACTTACCGGCGTAGGCGTGTGTGCTTCTGAATAAAGTGTACAGGGACCGGCCTCGCACAGACACACAGCATCTACCTCTCCACAACTCGCCCCCACCTGAGACAGACACAGAGAGGATAAACTACTGGTGGCTAATGTGAAGCTTCTCGTCCCTTTTTATCGTTAGCCAGCAGCAGCAGCATATTAACAAAGTAAGTTAAAGGAAAGGAGTGGATCTTTGGTGGACCCAAACATGGTAGATAATGTCACATATCATCAGCAAAGGTTCTCATATCATGCATCCCTGTCGGCGGCTCAGTGAGGCGATTTTAACCTATTCCACCTACTCGCGTTTTAAACTGCCCAAAAGTGGAGGAGTTGACTGGCACTGCCAGACATCTGAGTTCTGAAGGCTGATAAATCCATGTGATTCAGTCAAAGAACATCAGAGCAATAATTAAATAAATGTTGCTATATCAACCCAAAATATAAGTATACACCTGAAAATGAGCATAATAGGTCCTCTTTAATGCTAAAATGTAACTTTGTGTCAATTACAGGCCACAACATGTGATTCTAAGCGTGCTGTTGTATCCTATACAGACTCTCAAAGTATGCAGGTAACAGGTATAAATAGATGACCTCACCTCACAGCAATTGTCAGACGTCTCTCCGGAGGAAAAGAGGCCGTGGGAGTCAGATTCCCTCCGCAGCATGACCTCCGACCCGACTCACACACTCACATAGACCTGCTGCTGCTGCGGCGGCGGCGGCACACAAATAGCACAGAAAGTAACATTAATCAAAGTTTTTGTTAGAGTTTTTCCTCCTTGACATTTTTATTATATTATATTAAAAATTGTGACAGTATCGAAAGGCTATAATATTCAATATTATCTGTGAAATCATGTCATGATGTTCCAATCATATTGTATTATTGTTTTACAATTCTGTTGTCCCCAATTAATGATATTCTAATTTATTCTAATGAATTCTAATTGGCAACACTTTCTAATAAGGCATTCTGTATAAAGAGTTTGGTATAAATTATAAACATATTTTTTCATTGATAATATAGGACTAATATTCCTACAATTCCCATATGGCTGGGCCAATGATAATGGTGCATAATTTCATTTTTTTTCCTTAAAGGGAAGACATTTTTATTTATTTATTTATTATTTTATTTGGTGTTACAGTGGTGTCCAGATGATGCTGTCTTTACGCAAGCAACCTCACTGTAACATCTGCTCAGCGGTGTCCGCACTCCCATTACGTAATAGCCTACGACAGTCAATGTTAAAGCCGGACAACTTTTCAAAAAAAAGATGCGTGGGGTAAAGATGCTGTCAACATGAAGAGATGATGTTTTCAAATTATATTAAAGCACATAAAATAAAATCATTATCATACACACATGATCTATGGAAAAATAATTCTAAGCGATAATAAAAATTGAACAGAGTAGCCCGTTTTTTACCTCAAACGCATCCCCGTCCAGGCACATGTGATAAACCCATAAAAAGTGAATGGAGTTCTGTATTCAGAGGATGAGCAGCAGGACGCGGCGGTGCTTCTCATCATTGCGAGCTCACGCTGCTTGGGAATGTTTGACATTGTAGCAAATCCTCTGTGTGATGTCAGCTCGAGCGATGACAGACAGACGGGGCAGATACAGTCCGGGAAGGAAAGCGGCAGGAGGGGGAGGGAGGGGGGGACTTCCGTTTGGGACTTTCGAAATAAAAGGCAGTATTGAGAGAGTGAAACAACAGGTAGGGGGTTTGAATATATACCGTATACTGATTGTATCTTCAGGCAGTGGCACAACCTTGCATTCTTTGGCTTTATAGCAATTAATTAATTAATTGAATATCATCAAAAGTAATTATTTAATCACTATTTACATCATACACATATATTAAACATATATTGTTTATTGTATGTATTTCTTTGATGTTTTGCAAAAATAATGGATGCAAAAATTCAAATTAAGTATTTGCAGTAAACACGTGCTTAATGTTGTGAATTAAACAAAAACACTTGCTCAAGTTTAGGCAACAAAACCACTTAGTTTTAGGACAAAAACAACATGGTTGGGCTTAAAATTACTATGTTTGAAAAAAAAAAAATGGGCCTTATTGTTTTTTAATTTATGTCTCTGTTCTGTCTGTCAGCTTGTTGTTCTCTGTCATTGTTGAAATTTGTCTGTTTACATACATGTGTCCATGTCCACTCTTGAACGTTTTTTGTTGTTGTTTATTTGTTTATTTGTTTATATGTTGTCAAGGTGGCCAGCTTATTCGCCCCTGCTTTTTTTATGTGATATTGTTTGACTAAGATTATGATTATTATTAGTTTTATCACTTTTCTTTTCCTTAATTGGCTACTAAGTTGAAAAAGAATAAAAACAAAGTAAATTTAGGTGGCTGGCCAAAAAAAAAAAAAAGAAGAGAAAACAAAATTACTACGTTTTTGTACAGTGAAAATGTGACAACGTTGTGACCACTGGACGAACGCCGATGGCTGTGACAAAGCGTCTGTATTTGACGCCTTTTTCACAGCATATTCATATCCCTATATTGTTATAAACGCCACTGAACATAAATGCATCTTGGGCAGGTAAACTACAGAATAACACGTTCCCAAACTTTTTCATGTTAAGGACCCCTAAACTGACCACAGACCCCCATTTGATCAGATTTTCTCCCAGGGCTCCCCCAAAGGATTTTCAAGGACCCCTGTGGGTCCCTGGATCCAACTTTGTAAACCACTGCCCTAGGCAAACAGCAACACATATAAATTATACCGTCACCATCATACCAGTGGGTTAATCTGTTATGGGGTCCCAGGACAAAACTGAGCTGCTTTCAGGACCTTTAGGAGCATATTATGTAAGTTGATACTGTTTTTTAGTGGTGCATATTCAAAAGAAATCTCTTACAATTGGTAATCCAGACTTGCATACTTTCAGTTTGATCTTCCTCTACCTCAGGCTGGGTTCTCGCCCCTGGATCAAGATCTGAAAGTGGTTTTGTGAACCCAACAATCACCAGGTCCAAAGGAGGGAGCCTACTGCCACTGCATTGTTGCATAGCAGTGTGGTACAACGGTATGCAATTGTCTTTCAGGAAAATGAGACGTTTAGTTGCTTTGAGAAAAATGCTGCACATTCAAAGGTGTGTATTGAGTGGTTTAAATAGAATTCTTGCTCAAAGCACAACTTAGCTCATCTTTTGCAATACATTTCTTGATGGCTCACAGGCATCATAATAAAATCAAGTCATCACCATGTTAGCATACAAAAAAGGTCACCTAATCGACCTCAATCTCACAAAACTGCCTGAGCCAATGTCAAATATATCCCTTTTATTTAATCAGATTTATAAATATGAGTGTTCCGGTTCAAAATTTCCTTTACCCGGGAAAATCCCAGCTGTTGTTCCTGACCCTCACAACTTAAAAAACATTAATACTCTCAAGGCAAACTGGGAGTGATTACGTGTAATTTTTTGCCGTGATCTTTATCTTGCACTGTAACGGCCCTGAGAGAGTTGAACGACATTCAGACAGAGAAACAGCTCAAAAGAGATGCACAACCGCTACAACACAGACAGACACCCAGAGAAAGTCCCGGACCAGTTTCATCAAAGGAAATCACCCGGAAACATCTGTCCCAGTGGGACATCTGTCTGTTTCAGTAACTGCAGCAACATCATTATCAAAATACTGCCCAGCTAGGACAGTTGAGATGGTGTCTAGTAAGAAGATCTTCAAATCTAGTTCAATCTTCATTCATTCATTATCTGTAACCACGTATCCTATTCAGGGTCGTGGGGGGGCTGCAGCTGATCCCAGCTGACATTGGGCGAAGCCCAACCAGCCCAACCATTCTCACTATGCATTTTATAAAAATACAAATTTTTAATCATATTTGCTCCATTTCTACCCAATGCGGCTTTAATATCAAGAGTTAATCACATGCACACAGATATTTTCAGCAAAAATGGCCCACATTATGTACTGTATACGTAGCCTCCATGCAAAACAGTGATGTACGTACTTGTAAAACGTCCTATTGGCGCCAATTAATCGGTCGACCTCTAATTTGAACACATATTTATTATCATCAGTCAGTAGATTAGTCACTTAAAAAAACTAAAAATATCACAAATGAGATGCTAAAAAAAAGCATGCACTTTCTAGATCCTCTTTTGCAGCAGGCTTGAAAACACTGTTGATAAATAAATCTTTCCAAGTAGACCTCATTTTGGCCTAAATGTCCCATGAGCCCCAGTGCCGCCTCCAGACAGCAGGGCCACTGAACGAGATAAAGTGTAATTAGGGGCGACCTAATGGCCGAGGGAGGGATCCTCATTATGGCTGCATGTCGACCATGCAAATGACCCCTGTGAACACAACTGGGTACTGTATGTGATTCGGCAGACACTTTTTGTTTCACCCAGTGATGTTTTTGCAGTTGCTGAACTGCTCGCTAATGTTTTGTTAATGAATATTTCTTCCTTTTTAAGATGTTTGTCGCCCATGCCGACCCCCTCATGCAATGCTGTCCATAATGTCCAATTTAAGACCGTGTTTTGTAACTTGTCTCATCGGGGATGCAGCTTGGATGATTGCATTACTGAATGCTGATGTGTCATCCACAAAGTTGCATGTAATAATAAAAAAAAAAAAGGGATGCAGGTCAAGTCGTGCTCTTTTATGCGTTCACAGGGGAGAAGGGGAGGCAGAGGAGGAGGGGGAGGAGGGGAGTAACAGATCTTCAGAGGCAGATACGGACGTTTGTGTACACACAAGTAGCAATACAAACAGGAGATGCAGGCTCGATAAGGAAATTAAAGGAAAGGGTGCAACTCAAATAAGCCTTTCTGTTTGCGCTCGCTGTCACTTACAGAAAGAGAATCAGAGAGAGAGAGAGATGAAAGTCAAGGGATAGCCGCAGAAGCACGTCGTTTGGATATTCTGGAAGCTCTGCGGAACGCCGTTCCTTGGATTTTCTCATCAGAATTGGATGCAGGACTAAACACAACCCGTCCAAAAGAACTCGCATGTATTCTTTCTCTTTGACTTGAGGTCACAGTGGAGTCTTGGATCAAAGCACCGGACTTTTAGATTTAGAACTGCGCCCGAGGCAATTGCAGGTTACGTAGCTGTGAGAACACCCGCAGGTGGTTCGAAGATTGACGATTTGGTCGTGTGAGTTATGCGCCTCTGTGGTTCGACAAGTGAGGCCGAGCATCCACAGAAGTCCAGATGCACATGCAGAGTGTCTGAGGTTGTTTGCTGACTGCACAGTGAGAGGAAGCGACAAGGAAGGGATCTGCTGTGCGGAACTTAATCTGATCGGATCCAAAAAGGCCTTGTTGTTTTTATCTAAAATGAGGAAAGAGCATGCTTTTTCTTCAAGCACAAAATTAATTATAACCTGGTTTGTCAGGGTAATGCTATTGAATATCAGCAGAACTTCACAGACAGCTCTGAAAGACCAATGAAGGAGTCGGACCAAACCAAGGATAACCCCCTGACGTGGGATTTCGACCAGTCTTGGGGCTCGTTCCTAAAACCAGCCGCGCGTCTTTGCCTCAACACCTTGGACTTCTCGGACCTCTGGGACGAGGAAGACAGCACAGAGGACGAGGGAGCCAGTTCAACCAGTGAATCGTCGTCGTGCCCCCGAGCCCCTCCCGCACCCCCTCCTCTTCCTCCCCCTCCCCCGCTTGCCCCACCTTTGCCCTCGGCCTCCCACAAAGGCGCGGCCATCAAATCCCGCACCTTGAAGCTCCACTGGAGGGAGCTGCCGAGTTTAGCTCCCCTTCCCAGGATGACGCGCTTCGGGACTCAGACGATCTGGGCCGGACTTGAGCCGGTCCATTTGGATACAAACCGGCTGGAGTACCTGTTTGAATCTAAGAGCAGTAGCTTCAGTTTTAATGTGGCTCCTGGGAGGCAGGTAAGATCTATGAGACAGGATGATGCCTCAGGAATATAACGAGATTATGCTAACAGACATGTTTTCTGCATTTTGCAATATCTGGTTTTCCTTTATGGATATGCATATTTATGTATGTCTACCAAGGCGGCATCCTCCTTGTTCTGAAAAGTGGTCGTGTGTAGACTGTAACACGCAAGTTGCGAAACTCTCGCGAGACGGTTAAGGTTAGGATAGATCATCGGGCAGCGAGTCTCACAAGAGTTTTTACAAGTTTTCACAATTTACGGATTACCTTCTAGACATGACCCTGAGAAGTGAAGCCAACGCGGAAGTGCCTTAAACCTGCATTCTTTCTAATAGCCAGCAGGGGGCGACTCCTCTTGTCGCAAAAAGAAGTCTGACCCATCCACCTCCCCTCCCAACTGTCTTCGCTCTTAAAACTACGTCACCAGGCACTCTTTCTCGGAGCGTTTACTGTTGCCACAGATGGGTTTACATTATAGTTAGTTGAACGCCTGATGCGTTTTATACCGGCGCTGAAGGGTGCCTTGTGCAGCCGTACTGAACGCCGACAGCCATTACAAAGCCTCTGTATTCAACGCCCTGGGAATGAGAACTGACTGATAAAGCAGGGTATGCTTTAGGGCGTGGCTACCTTGTGATTGGCAGGTCGCTACCACGGCGTTGTCCGGTCTGGGAGTTGTTTTACAACTTTAACCCTTTCGCAGTGTGGTTTTAGTTCATGAAAGTTAATTGTAACATTTTGGTCGCCTGAAAATGTCTTATTCAGCGTTGAAACCAATCGGTGACATCACGGTGACTACGTCAACTTTCTATATACAGTCTATAGTTTTACCCCATTAGGTCAATCCATGTGGTTCTACATCAGTTTTTCTTAACATGTAAACTTTTAGGGAAATGTTGAGAAAAAGTGGGCTAAATGCAACCCTAAAATGCCCTTACAGAAATACTTAGGTAAAGTATCTTGATTAAACTGTCTCATATCCTTCTCTATATCCCCATACAGAAGCAGCCGTCAGTGTCAGTGTTGGGGATGAAGCGGAGTAACATCATAACCATCGCCCTGAGCCGCCTGCCCCCTCCCCGCCTCCTCCCCCCGGCTATCTACAGCATGGACAGCAGCGTGCTGGACAGAGAGGACGTTCAGGTACAGCAGAGGTCACTTCCCCCAGAATTTGGGCTTCAGCATTTGCTTTACCTCTAAAGTTTGCTCTTGTTGGATAGGCAATCACTGTATCTTTATTACGGCAAAATGAAACCTGATAAGGACAGACGCAGCTACGAGTCGTGAATAGTCCTGCAGTATGAGTTGATCTCTTTCCACATTCCCTTCTAAAACAGCGGCTTAACGCACTAATCCCAACAGAAGAGGAACTGTGTCTGATCAAAGAGGCCAAGGCCCAGAACCCCCACTCCCCTCTGGCCCCGGCCGAGCTGTGCCTGCTCACTTTGGGGGAAATCCCACATCTGAGCTCCAGGCTTCAGCTGTGGGCCTTCGCTCTGGACTACGACTCCTTAGAGAGGGTAAGAGAAAGTGGGATGAGCATGTGATGGAAAGTAGTTTTGCCACTTAAAGAGGACCTGTTATGCATATTTTCAGGTGCTTACCTGTATTTTGGGTTTCTACTAGAACATGTTTGACATGACATGATTGGTCAACCGAACCAAACTCTTCGAACTCCACTCCGGCTCCGCTCTATAACCAGTGGGTAACTCTAGGGTCTGAAAAGTGAAGCCAATGAGGAAGTGCCTTAAACTTGCATTCTTTCTAACAGCCAGCAGGGGGCGACTCCTCTGGTTGCAAAAAGAAGTCTGATTGTGTAGAAGTCTATGAGAAAATGACCCTACTTCTCACTTGATTTATTACCTTAGTAAACATTGTAAACATGAGTTTATGGTCTCAATCACTAGTTTCAAGTCTTCTTCAATACAGCATGATGTTCATTTAGTAGATTATGGTCCTATTTAGAGTCAATTAGACCATAAAGCAGGGGATGCTTTAGGGCGTGGCCACCTTGTGATTGACAGGTCGCTACCATGACGTTGTCCAGTCTGGGAGTTGTCCTTGTTTTCCTCTTACAACTTTAATCCTTTCACAGTGTGTTTTCAGTTCATGAAAGTTAATTGTATTTTGGTCACCTAAAAATGTCTTATTCATCATTCGGTTGTACTTAGCTACGCCCTCTCGTGTCACCTCTGGTTGCAAAAAAACAAGATGGCGACGGCCAAAATGCCGAACTCGAGGCTTCAAAACGGCAGTCCACAAACCAATGGGTGACGTCACGGTGACTACCTCCACTTCTTATATACAGTCTATGGCTCTAAATAGCTTTGTTTGAGGGCCAAACTACCCGCCAGGCAGGTATTATGCAAATGTGTTACTTGGTGACATCACAACGTTACATAAGAAAAGGCAGGACTTTCAGGCAGTTCAGGAGCAGTGTTTCTGTGGGGGAGAGTAACTCCCTTTGGCGTGGACTTTGAGCATTGTAACTTTGCAGACCTTTTACATGCACAAAACAAACTATAACACACTAAAGGAAAGAGAAAAAGCACAAAAGCATAACAGGTCCTCTTTAAAATGTATAAATCAACAGCATTCCGTGAAGACAGAAGTCTGTTTTAACCTCTAAACGATGCAAAAGTGATTCAATTTCACGCTTCAGGTGGAAATTGCGACATTAGCATTTGAAAATAAAACCGGGTCTAGGTGGTTAGCACGAGCGTGACTGCCATGATGCCACCTACACAAGCTACATCATCAAAAATTCCACCATCACAGTAGTGTTTCATTGACAAGTAATCCCCATAGGCATGCAGTACAAATACACCACCATCGTGACGACTTCCATTCACCAAATATATCACCAGGCTAAAAATAAAACATGGATCCTCTGTATGAATCACTACATTGTCCTCCTCGTGACAGGAAATCGCTGAGCCTCTCTTCCATCTGAAGTTGGCCATGGAGCAGCTCGCAGCCAGCCAGACCTTTAGGTGTATTCTCGCAACAGTGTTAGCGATCGGTAACTTTCTCAATGGGTGCAAGGTGAGCGATCCCAATCTTCATCTTTAATGCACTTTTTACTGAATGTTTTTTTCTCACAACACACATTTTTAATATGCCTATAGGCCCGTGGTTTTGAGCTGAGCTACCTGGGGAAGCTTTCCCAGGTGAGGGACACACACACCCGCCAGCCGCTGCTGCACCACGTCTGCGTGCTGCTGCTGCAGCTCTACCCGCAATCGTCTGACCTCTACTCTGACATCACTGCTGTTACGAAAGCTGGCAAGGTGCGTCATTGCGTGTGTGTTCTTCTCCTGAGTGTGTACTGTATGTTATGCTGCATCTTAGTAGGAGGGAGGAAAGATCACGATTGATTCCAAATTGACAATAAACTATGTTAATTCATTCAAAGTGAATCGAAATTAAAATTCACCGTGAATCCACTTGCAAAATGCACAAATATCCCCTCTCTTTGTCTGCTTTACAGTTCGATTACTCCCTAGTCCAGTCCAACCTCACCCAGCTAGAGGCCCTGTGCAAAGCATCATGGGAGCAGCTAAAGGTTTTGGACAAGGCGGAGGAGAAGAGGAAAGGAGGGAAGGTGGAGAAGAGGAGAGGAGGAGGAGGGGGAGGAGGAAACGAGGCGTTCCGTCACCGGCTGCCACAGATTTTGAAAGAGTGCGAGGAGAGGCTGAAGGTCCTGAGAGCCGTCCATCGTCGGGTTATCAACAGGTGTGCATGGTTCATTTTTGGTGCTAAGTGCTCTTGATGTGGTGCTTTACGTTAAAATTGTACTCGTACTTTGTGTCCAGTTGCTACCGTGTTGTCTTGTCCTTCTTATTGTTGAAGAAAAGATGCTATTGATAACATTCAGCCACTAGATGTTGCATTCTCCTCCTCGTTCCATTGCATTCACTTCACAACAAGTGGTTGCCAGGCACTCATCGTCAAACTCATCCAGTTTTTTTACTCACTAACTTGCAACTTGATAGCTGACTACACAGATATGTCACATGATACCAACATTGCTATACTATTGACTCACAAGCCTTGTTAAAAGTGGCAACCAAACGTCAGATATCTTCCACAGAGATAAACAAAACGTTCATTTTGGACCCGTCAAAATTTTTCAAATAATTAATTTACAATCATGATATTTTTTTTTCAGGAAAAGCCATGGTTATACTGAATATACATATAGTGTATATATAGGCCTATATTATCGAAAAATTAAGACGGGGGATTTTTACCTAAAAGTAGTGAAGGTACTAAATTAAAGGTGCTATTGATAACATTGATAACATTGATAACATTTAGTCGCTAGATGTCTCATTCTCCCTCCCACATTCCATTGCATTCACTTCACAACAAGTGGTTGCCAGGCACTTACCGTCAATCTCAGCCATTTATCCGTTTTTTCCACACTAACTGATGACCCAGAGATACCACGTGATACCGACGTTGTTTTACACTTGGCTCACAAGCCTTGTTAGAAGTGGGAACCAAACGTCAGATATCTTCCACAGAGATAAACAAAACATTCATTTTGAACCCGCCAAAACTTTTAAAAATTATTAATTCACAATCATAATATTTTTTTTCAGGAAAAGCCATACTTTTATTCGGTACCTCTCTAAAAGCTCTGTTGATGTATTATTTTTTCAAAAATATTTGTCTGTATAAAAATGTTATCAATAAGACATTTAAGTTTTAGTTATGGAGTAAAACTTTCTGTTTTCCTCTTCATTTTTGGTCCTCTAGGTTCCACTCTTTCCTCTTGTTCCTGGGCTACTCCCGAGCTATGGTGAGAGACACCAAAGCGGAGGACTTCTGTAAAACCATCAGCAACTTCTCTTTGGAGTACAGGACCACGCTGCAGGCCATCCTCCTGCAGAGAGAGAGGGAACGGCAGAAAAGTGGAGCAGAAAGCCCCGGCCCTAACACGCCTGTAGGCAGGAGGAAACGCCAACAAACTCCAACACAGGTTTTTATTTCAGAATGCTTTCAAAATGAAGCGCCATTCTGGACTTAACTAGTTTTGTTAACCTGCTAACTGTTGATCCACCAGGAAAATGAGGAGCAGTGTCGGCTGGAGGAAGTGCTGAGAACACCTGAGTCCAACTCAAGACTGGACGTCACTCTGCCTCGAACCCGCAGGAGGACGGCTGACATCCCAGGTACTTTATATACTTGCTTTTTCTTTATCTGTCAAATGTGTCATACTCAACCCACATTTCTTTACTCCTCAGGTCCATTCTCACGGAAAATGAAGTGGTGACCCTGCTGATATACTCTCCAAAGCCATTCAATCACTTGCGTGTTAGAACAAAATTGTTTGTAATTGTAATTTATGACATTGTTGTTAAAAGTGACGTGTTTGCAGCACAGTGTTGTTTAGTAGTAAGAAAATGGACAGGTGCATGAGATTTCACATGCCATTCAATTTTTATTTATCATGTTTGAGTTTTTAAGTAAAGATGCATTAAAATCTTTCACACACTGTCATCACACATATACACACATATATAATATGTGTGTGTGTGTATTTATGTATGTATATTTATATGTGTATATACATGTTTATATGTATATATGTGTGTATACGTGTATATACTGTATGTATATGTATATATGTATGTATAGATAGATAGCAGATTTTAATGCATCTTTACTTTATATATATATTACTATTATTATAATTTTATATTTACATTATATACATATATATGTATATGTGTATACTGTATATGTATATATATATAGAGATAGATAGATAGATAGATAGATAGATAGATAGATAGATAGATAGATAGATAGATAGATAGATAGATAGCAGATTTTAATGCATCTTTATTTTATATATATATATATATATATATATATATATATTATTTATATATAACATTAACAGTAACAAATAATGCCTTAAAATATGAAAACAACAATCTGTTATAGCTGTGGAGATTGTACATCATGTTAAGTTACATTGTTGTCTGCATTGTTACATTCTATTAATAAGGTTTTACTTTGTATTATATTTGTACAATACATTCCATTTCTCACTAGCCTACATTCTATTAAAATGTGTTACTTTGCATTAAATTTGCTGTATTGCATTGTATTCCTCTCTACATTAGGTGCAAAATAATAAAGCATCGATTCAACTTTTCAAAGCTGAGAAATAATGGTTACTAGTGTAGCGAGAGGGATGTGACGTATAATATGAGTGTTATATCAGTAGAGTACAATAGCCTACGTGTGTCGTCATTCGTGAGCCAGACTGGCGAGCGCATCCGCCAATCCCCGAAGGGTATATCAACAAGGGGGCGGTTTAAATATCCAATGAGAAACCGTGACGCAGCAGTGGGCGTCACCCTTCTTCTTCTTTCGTGCGAATAAGTCGACGCCATTTCGTGTCCGCTGGTTTCAAGGTGATACAATCAGCCCGCAGAGCCGTAAAAAGGATCTTTACCTTCTCAAGTAAAAAAAACAGCGTTGAATTTTACTCGTTTTTAAGTATTAAGCTCCTGGTGAGTATTTTTAACCGAGAGATTTTTTTTCCCTATATTTTTTTTATTTTTGTCGACTTTGAAACCTCTTTGGGACTTTTTTGTTTTCATTTTTAAAATGCATTTTTCCCCTGGCTGGTACTATTTTCTGAGACTGTGTTGGCTTTAGTGACGTACATTTTGTGTTGGCAATAGCAGAAACTAGTTTGAAGTAGCTACCCGAAGATTTTTTGCTTTTGTTTTTCGAGTGAGACATTTCAAAAAACCTCAATTTTTTGCAGTGCTGCTGCTGCTGTGTTACCTCGTTGTTTATCTGATTTGTGGTCGAGGCGAGAAAGATGGAAGAAGGTTCCAGTCTGTTCAAAGCGGGTCGCCCTTTTTCTGGAGCTATGTTTTTAAAGGGTTTTTTAATCTCGTCATGTGTTTTGCCTCCACCTGTAACGTGATTTGCAGTCGTTGAAATTGACTCTTAAGCTTTTTTTTCTCCTGTTTTCTTTGTGATTTTGACAGTGCTGAGACAGTATTGTTTTCTGCAGCAAATCTTTCAGGAGTGATGTAATATTTTTCAGGCAAGATTTTTTTTTTTTCCCTCAATGACGAGTGGGGGGGGCGGTTTTTTTAAGGATCATTAACACCTGGGATTGCTGTAGAATTTGTGCGTTTTTGGTAATTCTGATATTTATTTGCAGATTTAGAAAACCCCATTCATTCAGTAGCAGTTTATTGTGAGCTGAGGGGGCTGGAGGCCTACAGAAGGAGGCCTGCAGTAAGGCTGTAACCAGGCCTCTACACGGCTCTGCTCCTTTAATGCATCTATCATTTTATAGCTTTATGACTGAACAGCTGTATGCATATCTGTGGAAAAACTCATTTGCAACAAAGATTTACAGTAAAGACTGCAATGCAGGGTAGACTTGCAATTGCAACCCCCAAAACTACAAGATCCATGTTTCCCCCCCCTGCTGTGCCCCACCCCCACCCATTGGCCCCAACTGTGTCCTCTGGAAGTGTCCTTGATCAGGGGGCCCTCCGGGCTCCAGGGGCGCTGTTCTCTAGCTGACCCTTTACTCCCAAGCCTCCCCCAGTCTGATAATGATCTGATTTTGCACTTTGAAAGCTGAATACAGTGTGATATTTTCCCGAGGTAACACTTCATTTAACAGGTCCGCAAATTTCATGGTAATTAGGTGATGATTAGCTAGTAATCTATTTGAAATTTCTTTGGAATTACTGCCAAATTACCCCAATATTAACCTCAACATTTATCAAAAATGATTCCATTATAAACATTAATTAATAATTATATTCCGCTATTTCCCAGTAGCTGGTAATTTATTTAATACATTTCCAGGAAAAGAATACAAAGTCTCGTGTGATATGGTTTATTGCCATGTCTGCTGATAATGAATTAATAATTAGCAAATAACTTATTTGAAATTTCTTAAAAAAAACCCTCCCTGAATCATTACATTAGCTACAAAGTCACACAATGGTGAGATTTGTGCCTGCCCTTCTCAAGCCTAAGGGTCCTATTTGAACCATTATATGCTATTTTAGCATATAATTATTAAATAATGTTTATAATAAAGTAATTTTCAATAAATTGAGGTAAATATTGGGGTAATTCCAAAGAAATTTCAAATAGGTTACTTGTTAATTATCACCTAATTGCAATGTAATTTGCGCACCTGTAAAATGAAGTGTCACCTTTCCTGCTTATAAGGTTGACGTCAGTTTCTATATCCGTAGAAGTCTGAGCACAAATAAGCAGGACAAGTTAGCAGTACATATGGAAAGATTTTGTAATTCCATCCCCTCTTATTTTTGCTTGACCATTTGAATTCCTAGTGATGCTACACCTCAACTAATCTGAAAAAGGTTGCACCAACCCTGGCACTATCTGGAAGGAATCAGAATTAGGGCTGCACGATTTATGAAAAAATATCAAATTGCGATTTTATTTTATTTTTTTTTGACTAGTGGATAGGATTTGCGATATTAGTGGGAATTTGACATAATTCTCATTTTCATTGAAAAAACTGGGAACACTTTATAACAACCATCATTAATAAATGGTAAATTGATAGTAAATTACATTTAATTTTACTGTTAACAAACAATAAAATGATAATAATGTTTACTAATTATTAGTAATGATATAATGTTATTTTATCATTATTTTGTGAAATATGAAATAATTAGTTTATTATTTCATTTTTATTGTATCAACTGATAAAATTATTATCAGTTTATTGTTGCACACATTATAACATTTTATATACAATATTAAGTATTTGTAAGTGATTACTAAATTATTTATAAACTGGTAAGAAATTGTTTGTAAAACATTTATAAACGTTACATAGAAAGATGGACCAGAAACCAATTATTAACCATTGACAGAGTATTATCTATCTGTATAAATAATGTTAATAGATGCTTTTACAAAGTATTTATTAACCATTTAATGAGGTTTTACAATCATCCGTTTGAAATTTATGATAGACATCCAAATAATGTTTATAGACGTTTTACAAACCAATTACCTGTTAATGTAATCTGTTTATGTAATGTTTGTATATGTTTTACAAAAAATTTCTTTAAGGTTTACAAATAATATCTCAATCATTAACAAATACCTTTATGTATTAGTATATAAAATGTTATGTGTGCAACAATAAAATGTTAAAATAACACAAAATTCTAGCATTACTAATAATTTTAAACATTATTAATTATCATTTCTTTGTTTGTTGACATTAAAATGACTTAACTAAGTTTAATTAACTATCATTTAACCATTTATAAATTATGGTTATTATAAAGTGTTATCGAAAACTCGGTGTGATGTTTTTTTTTTTTTTTTTTATTATTAACATCTGTACCAAACAAAGATGTTTTTTTTAAGTCTGTAGAAAACGACATGCAGGCCGGTACATCTCTGCAGCACCACAGTATTTCATTTAAATGGAATTTTGACACAAATATTCAGCCTCCTGCGATTTGAAAATTGCAATAGGCCATATGCGATTTCGATAAAATTTGGATTAATTGTGCAGCCCTAATCAGAATAATATAGATTGTGATAAACATACATTAATTATTAATTAAATAATTACTAGTCCAATCTGGCAGTATAGCCTGCCTGCAAAGTCTCAGCCAGCCAGACATTTTTTATAGTACAAATGCATTTTTCCAACAATTGACAGAAAAAAAATCCACCTAAATGAATATTTTTCTGATAAATGTTCATATTCAGTCCATAATGTTATAACTGAGGATGTTAATTTTAGTTTTACAATGAGTAGATATTTGAGTAAATGAGAGCGTAGATCTCAACAGAGTTTAAGTTAATTTGACCTTAGTTTAAACAAATTCATGGTGAAAATGTGCTTGGGGCATCAGCATTTTTTTTTTTTTACTTAGTTTCCCTTCCAGTTTGCCCTCCTTGCTTGTGTTGCTAGGGCAACAGCTTTGGTCGGAGTTTACTTCCTGTCAGCTACTGCATTAGCAACCATTGCAACAGGAAATACAAAGGGGCCCATTTAAAATGTTTATGTTGTCAAGTTTGAAAAGGTCTACAGTTCGAGTTCATTTTTCCTCTTTTCTAATATTCCGTTTTTGTTTCCCCCCTGTTTAGTTTTTGAAGCCACTTTTTTGAACGGCGGCAAATCGTAAGTTGGTCTCAACCTTTTTTTTTTTTTTTTGTTTATTTTTCCACCTCAACTTTTGCATCACTTTTTTTATATTCCACTTTCGTTTTCACCCCCTTTGTGTTTCAGCCCATTTCTCCCCCCCCCTTTTAAATTTAGAGCAAGTAGCATGTAGTTTTTTATTTTATTTTTTTTTGTGCTGTGAAAGTAGAAAATCAACTGCTGTTAGTGGCCTCTTACATGAGCTTTTCCCACACATTCCCAGTTTATGATAATCAAATGCATAATTGTCAGTGTCGAGGCCCCATTTGTAGCTGAATAACACTCCCTCAACTCCCTTCTGCATCCTGTCCTTATTGGATTAAGTCCTGGCTCTGACAAAGGCAAAAAATAATGCTGCCTTTGCTTTTATAATGTTTTTTGTTTTTTTGTCTTTTTGAGTGTGCATGCCATTTGATGGAGTCAAATCTGATCATTTACCCACACAGACAAAAGATAATAACAGTTATGTCATCATCATCATACCCAACAGTAAGTTTGTATCCATTAAAATAAGCATGCCTACTGAATACCATGAGCTACTAACATGTCCTGTCATCACTTCTTCTGGTTGGATTTAATTAAAATATCCTTTTCTTTTTTTTTAATTAAATCCAAATATTTTCAGTAGAAACAGTTTTTGAGGTTGGATTATCAGTTAACACTGAGCCTCCAAAACCATGTTAAGGTTATATATCACATTTATCATTTCCTTCATTTTGACCCCCTAAATCTATGAAGCACACGCACACACACACGCTCCATTATCTGCTCTCTGTCATTTTGTCTTGTCTGTCTTCAAGCATGAGTCCTGAGAGCTGCTGCTGCTGCAGCGTCTTTCACAGTCAAAGCACAAACATTCACACAACTGATCTGTTTTGAATGAACCCAGTTAAAAATGAAACAAAAGCTTTCCAGTAAACACCAGTATGTCTCTGGAAGGCCATCACACCATAATGCCCAGATGAGGCAGAGGATAGGAACCGTTATTGTGGTTATAAATATCATGCCATATTCCATGAGTGGACACTCTTAATAGGAGGGGCCACGGTAAACATTTTCATTGTGGCATTAATTAAGATGTTTAATTTGCAAATGGAAACACTAGGGGGACTTTTACTTTAATATAGTGCAATCAAATATAATAGCCCTGCAATAAACATCACCTCTATGAAGCGCGTATTGTCCAGTTTATTGAGATTATCAAGCGTTGATTGAAATGATCTGGCCTCGTTTCACTTCCAGGGAGTTGCCCAATGAAATTAAAAAATAAGCGGTGAATGTCAAACTCTTATTAAAGCTGATGCGTGCTGCTACTGAGACGTCATTGTGATTTACAGGAATCCCACGCAGACGCTGCCAAATCAAAATGCCAAACGCATGAAAATGAGAAACTAGATTATCATAACTGGCGAAAAAGGACACATAAAAAATAAGATATTTACTGAACAATGACTGAAGATTATGTTGAATTGACCCCTCGAACAGCTCACACAAAAACCAAATATTATAGGCGTCACAATTCTTCATCTACATGGCTATTACATTTAAGATGTTCCTGTTATTTTGTCCACCCAGTGTGTAAATATGAATAAATACTAGGGCTGTCCCGAATACCAGTTTTTGGGCTTCGATGAGAAATAGAGGCGCGGCAGGTTGACATACACACACCCCCACACATAAAAAAACAGCGATATCCATATGAAAATAACTAATAACCATTAATGTTGGAATATTAATAATATATAATGTGGGATTATTCCTTATTTTCTTAGTTTCTTTCACAACAATGACCCGCTCGCTGTACATTATCCCGCTGATTACACGGCTACTTACTTAAGAAATCAATAATTTTACACAAAAACGGTCCGCCGGAGTCCGACATCAGAACTGCGCCCGTAGCAACGGTCTGTTATACATAGCAACGGTCCGCTATAAAGAAATAACAGACCGCAGAATGCCGTGATTGACCGATCAGAGTCGAGTATTCAACAACGCCGTGTAATAATTATATCTAAAAAAATATTTAAAAACCGAAGCATTCGAATAGCGATTTGGAAGGCGAATACCATGGCAACGGTCAAAAGCTTCGAAGCATTCATGTCAGCCCTAATAAACACAAGATTCTCCAATAAATGTTTTCCCGTATTCTGATTGGTCGGCATCAGTCGCCGTCATGAAAATCGCTCGTATATAAACCCCCTGGATATTCCCCATTGAACCCCAACATGCCACAAAGATTTAGAAACACTTGCTAAGCAGTCCCCCCCCCCCACCCTTCTAATCACACCCGGTGTTGTAGACAGTCTGTCAGCTTGCCAAGCAATAGACACATCCCGGCCAAAATCATGTAGCGGAGAGCAGAAAGCCTGCTGTAATCCCTGCTGGTAGCTACCGGCCGGAGAGGGAGAGGCTGCTGCTGCTGCTGCTGCTGGTTACAGGTCAGCCCGGCTGGCAGCAGCATTGGGCTCTGGCAGGTGTAATGGCTGAAGTGGTTGATAATATATGAGCAGGGTTGAGAGGGAATTAGCAAAAAAAAAAAAAAAAAAGATAGACACACAGAAGGTCAAAGCCAGCGTTTACTCATGATTGCTGAAAGAAAATCCCACAAAGTTTTGCGAAATATAAAAGTGAAGAATGTATTCATGTACAGGGGGGGTGGACAAAATAACAAATCATTTTTCATGTCATTCAGTAGCTTTATTAAACAAATATCAAATAAGGTGTATTACGATTAGTGCCGGTGAGTTTCTACTTGTCAGTAGGGATGCACCGATCCAACTTTTTCAGTCCCTATAGCGATAACTGGGCTTTGGGTATCGGCCGATACCGAGTAAGGCAACATCAGGCTCGACTTAAACATCGCTTTCTTAACTTTGCAAAGCAAAATGTGACAAATAAATACAAAGATATAATTTCGAAAAAAAAAATCTTCAACATTAACAGGGAATACAATTTAAGTGTAAACCGTTTTAATGCAGCAACAAATTGGTCAAAACTAAAACAAGAATTAAAACTGCAGTATATAATGTATATAGTATGTAAACATAGAACTGAATAGAATAGATCAAATTGTCACCGATACCAGATCCAGCTATTTTGAGTCGGTATCGACCCGATATCCGATCCGGTATCGGTGCATCCCCACTTGTCAGTACGTGTTTTTTGTTCATGATTTTCTGAGACTTTTCCCCTCTCCTGCAATGTTACAATCCGGCCTCTTTCCACTCGTATTGAAGCTGACATAATTTACGCTGCTAATGGTGCGACGCGCTAATGTGACTCGCTTGTAGAGCAGCAGAGAGAAGTCTCAAAAATCATCATGAGGAAGGAACTGGACTCTAAACATTTGCATTGATTAATAATGCCTAATAGCTAAACTTGACTATCAGGAATTAACATTAGAGATATCTACAATTGCATTTCGACTAGTCAGAATTCGTATTCAACATATCTATAACATTCTGACCAGTCAAATCGACAGTTAGAGATATCTATAATTCAGTTCTGGCTATCCTAAATAACAGTTACAGATGTCTCAAACGTATATCTGTATATCTGTAATGAGAAACCCCATAAAACATGAATGGCAAATGTGGTTTGAATCGCACTAGTCGAAATGTAAACACGGATGAGTTTTGCCCACTCAAAATAGAATTAGGGATATCTTGAATTAGAATTTTGACTATAGGCAAAATGACGTTGCAGATATCTCTATAATGAATATCCTGTCTAGCTATTAAATGTTAAAACGGTTTGACCCTCACTGGCACTGACTTAAAGAAACTCAAAGGGATCATAAAACGTGTAAAAAGAAAGAGAAAGTGTGTATCGACTTCGGCCCGTGAGGCAAAACGGCGTCTCCCCCGTGCTTCCCCACAGTCTGGAAGTTGAAGCAGAAATGGGCAAGGCGCCTGCGCAAATAACATGCAGTAATACTAGTATTTATCGTGTATACACGGGGATATGAACAACCAGATTGCTGTGTTCTTGACTACGATCAAAACCGGGACAAACCTCATAACCGGGACACTCGTGTCCATGGATCGAACAGGATGCCGCCGCTATGAGCTTCAGTGATGTGGTGTTTACTGCAGGGAGATTTCTGTTTCTTCACCCTCTGTAGGGACATAGAAAGAAGTTTTCACAAATTTAATTTTAGAAAGTAAAGAAGCGGCTTTCAATGCAATATCTTGTTTTGTCATAACCATTTATCCCACAGGTTTTTTTGTTTTTTTTATGGCTGCCTCCATTTTTTAAACATTGTATCTACCACCTCCTGAACCAGTCCCTCTTCCCTTTGGGTTTTGCAAAAAATCTCCCCAAAAAACTTTTTGGAGGTGTGGTAGATGTGTCCCCACAGACTCCATCTCTCATAGTTCCCTCGACAACCCCTCTTCTCTCCAACAGACTCAGACAGGCAGGCAGACCTCCTACAACCCGAGTACAGACACGATGGAGTGAGTGTTGGCCGCCTCGTGACCCGATCACACTATCTATTCTATTCTGCTGTCTTTTTAGAGGCTTACAAGATTTACAAAAGTACCCCTCGTATTGTAGGGGGTAGAAAGTAGCACCTTGAATTTTCCATGTTTATATCAATGATTACGATGCCTTTCTGTTAATATAATATATATAATATCAGTAAATGAGCATAAAACGTGTCATTAGTGCTGAAATTGATCGACAAAGACAACAATTTTGATGAATTGTTTAAGTGATTCACAAACAAAAAAGCTTCTCAGATTTGAGGATTTGCTGCTTTTCTCTATTTTTCTTTACTTTAAATTTGATATATTTTGGGTTTTTGGACCGTAAATTGTACAAAACAAGTAATTTGAACATTTTATAGGCTAGTGGATCACATAATAACAGTTGTAGCCCTCTTTTTTTTTTTTTAAATTGGACACATGCTCAAAGCTTATGCAGCCCTCTATTAAAGAGCTACAAGGTCACATTGACCTCGGTGCAGAATCTACAAATTATAGAGCAAGACAAAAACACAAACTCACGTTTGCTTTCGTTCTTTCTTTCCTGTCCCTTCTTCCTCTCTCCTCTCCTCTCCATTCTCACAAGCCCGATGGCCAGCAGCAACGTGACGAACAAGACTGACCCCCGCTCCCTCAACTCCCGCGTCTTCATCGGCAACCTCAACACCCTGCTGGTCACCAAGGCCGACGTGGAGGCCATCTTCTCCAAGTACGGCAAGGTGGTGGGCTGCTCCGTGCACAAGGGCTACGCCTTCGTGCAGTACGCCAACGAGAGGAACGCCCGGGCCGCCGTGGTCAGCGAGGACGGCCGCATGATCGTGGGACAGGTGCTAGGTGAGGTGGATGGGGGGGGGCGATGGGAGATACAAACATGGGGAGTTCATTACTGAGCATTAAAATCAGCACTGGAACTCCCTTTCTGAAAACGAATGAAAAATAGAAACATGACAGACGGCTGAGCCGCTGTGCTGCCCTCTAGTGCTACAAACATGGAATTTGTACAAGTGATATTTAAAAAAAACATCAACATCTCTCATTAAAGTAAAGACAGACAAACAGCTGTTTTTATCTGAATATCCTGAAATATGCCAGGTGTCAAAATCCTCCAAAGCAGGAGGTCTAACGAAATCGAAACGAAATCTATCACGAGCTCTTTTCCCACGCTCTGCAGTTTTATAAATGTATTTCATCTTAAAGCTTAAATCTGTTTCTTAAAGATTACAAACTATACCGATTACATTTCATACAGAATACATGCACGTGAACCTTTAAAGGTCCCATATCGTGCTAATTTTCAAGTTCACACTTGTATTTTGTGTTTCTACTAGAACGTGTTTACATGCTGTAATGTTAAAAAAAAACCTTTATTTTCCTCATACTGTCTGCCTGAATATACCTGTATACACCCTCTGTCTGAAACACTCCGTTTTAGTGCATTTGCAACGGAAATGCGTTGCTAGGCAACAGCTTGGGTCCATGTTTACTTCCTGTCAGCTGGTCTTATTTACATACACTGCAACAGGAAATAAACTGGGACACATTTAGAAAGTTTATGTTTAAAACCGTGTAATGGTCTAAATATTGTATATTTGTGACATCACAAATGGACAGAAATCCTAAGGGCTTGTTTCAAACGCACAAATCCTGAATACGGGCTGTGTGTATTTCTCCGTATATTGAGCGTTTTGATAGTTTAACAGTATTTATATAGCACTTAAAACCTGCTTTATAATATAAAAGACATGAAAATCTCCCTTTTTTACAATATGGGACCTTTAATGCCACAATTTCCGTAACACAGGTTAAAATAAATGGGAGTAATTATTTGCAAATACCAGCTGGTAGGGATAAAACCTGTGTTAGTCCTCCAAAATAAAATACCATCAGTTGAAGGGACGTGGAGTGATAACATTTTTTAATTGCCATGACATGTTTCAGACTCTTTCTCCCACTCCTGGCAACCCTTAACTCCTCCTTGACTCCATGCTTCTCCTCCCTCAGACATCAACCTGGCTGGCGAGCCGAAACCTCACAGATCGAAGACGGTGAAGCGTTCCGCGGGAGACATGTACAGGTGAGGACGCACTCGATCACGCTCACAAACAGCAACACAGCAATTCCTGTAATCCCGCATTCAAACAGGCTTCGGAGCGTATTACTTCCTAAAAGATAAGTGCTGTATTTAATCTCTCTACCCTCTCTCTGCTCTCTCCACAGTCCATCTGTTGACTTGGACTATGACTTTCAAAGAGATTACTATGATAGGTAAGCTGTTCTATTCTTTATATGTTTAAGAATAGTTCAATCGGGAGAGACCCAGTATCGATTGAACAATAATGTATTACATGATGCATGATGAGAAGAATAGTGCAAAGTCTTTGGCGATTAGACTCCATCGTGACGTAGTATATAAAAGGGGGTAGTGATGCCGTGATGAGATTAGGTATATTACCCCCTTGGAGTCTAGACACTGGTGGTGGTGGTGAAGGGAGTACTGAAGATCCAATGAAGGGATGTGGAGCAGGCCTTGGCACCGAATATGAAGAAGACTGGAGGTGATTGGGTGGAGGCGGGTTGCATCGAGCCGCTCTGAAATGAGAACTGACAGCAGCAGAGAGGAGAATAGTTTTAAAATTTGTTTGCAACGATACGATTGGCTCAGAGAGAGCGTGGCAGAATCTGTTTGGTTATTAAGAATGAACCACCCACAGTCAGCTGATAGAGTAAGAGCCAGTAGACATGAGAGAGACAGAAAGGTTGTGAATGAAAGGGTGTAAAGAGGGTCTTCCTGTCTGAACTTTCGCATAAGCTTCATTTGTCTGATGTCCTTATTGTCCAGAGTGCATGATATCCTGAGGCTACATCCACACTAATACATTTAAAACGCATATCTTTTACTACGTTTACGCCTATACTAAAAAAAATAGTATAGGAATAGGAAAATGGCAGGGTAATGTGGGGGTAGCGTACACTACCCCCACATTACCCCGCCATTTTCCAGCCCCCTAAAACATAGACGATTGAAAACACTGCTGACCCCGTTTTAGTTGTAAGTTGGTTGCGTTTCAGTCTGGATCACGGATGTATAAAGAGAACTGGATACAGTGTTGGAGGAGGGCTCCCGTTCATTCCTATGAGAGTTGCTCAGTGGCGCGTGAAGCCGAAAGGGCTCGACTGCCGAGCGATTAAAGTTGCAGTGCGCGATATTGGCGCAGATACTATTTAAAAAAATTATTTTTAGAAAACGGCCGCTATATCCTGAGAGTAGTACATGAAACGGGTAACCTGAAAAAAAATCATGTTCCTCTGTGTCCTACTGTGTCCTCCGGTGCTCCTAACGGCATCTGAAGGATTTCACTTACCGGAGGAAAACAAGGTCCGCTGTCCAGCTGCCGTCTATGAGAGCCGGCTGTCAATCACTCGCGAAGTCCGACCAAACGGTCAAACTAGGCAGCGCTGATCAGATACGAATCAATATTCTGTTACTGTAATGCCTATTTCTCGCCTCAAATGTTTTCAGAATCATCTCGTAGTGTACTGTTTAGCTGTAAAATGAGAAAGTTTGTGACCCGGCCGCCATTGTAAAATCTGGTCACGTGACCGGAGCACAGCCTGTAGCAAACGCTCTCTCTCTCTCTCTCTGAAATGACCTGTGATTGGTCAAAATCTGCCGTCACGGGCTGGATTTTTCTAAAGCCTGAAAAAAGAGCCATGAGGAGGAGCAGAAGTCTAGTTTTCTCTCAGACCACTTGAATTACAATATGCTGAAAGGTTATTATGGAATTTTTGCAAAAAATTATGCCCCAAAAAATTGTTGCCTACTGCCCCTTTAAGTACTTCCAAATCCATTGGGCCCATAGAGCAGGCGCAGTAGCGTTTTCTTTAACTCCGCCTCCCAGCCCTCGCTCTGGGTCTCACTCACATGAACGGAGGAGGGAAAAAAACTCTGGATTCAGCTTATTAGTGCATTTTTTTACAACTTTTGAATGATCCGCTGAGTTACAGACGTCTCTTTCCCCAACGTAAGTCTATGGAGGAAAAAGTATTTTTTTTGGCCTAATGGCATCACGTGACGGAAACGGAAGCTGTAGTACTGCCGTTTTGTCACGCCTCCGTCACGTGACCATTTTTCCCGGAAGGAAAAAGACGACTACTGCCTACATGTGCAGGAGACGAGCTATTGTTGGAGCGCTTTGCATCAATACCCGTGTCCAGCGCTGCTTCCTGTTTACTAGGGCAAGTGCATGCCCAGTTTACGTGAATGGTCGTGTGATACGCGTTTTCAGGTGTGGTAGTATGGACGGAGATTAATTGTGAAACGGTTTAAAACGCTCATCTGGACAGAGATCGCAAAGAGGTATTAGTGTGGCTCTTATTTTTTATGGTTTGTTTATAAACAATGCTTATTGCTACACTTTCAGTTTAGGGTCTGTCAGTAATTCCCTGTTTGAATTAAGGTTAAAGGGGCAGTAGGCAACAATTTTTTTTGCATAATTTGGCAAAAATTCCATAATAACCTTTCAGCATATTGTAATTCAAGTGTTCTGAGAGAAAACTAGACTTCTGCTCCTCCTCATGTCTCTGTTTTCAGGCTTTAGAAAAATCTAGCCCGTGACGGCAGATTTTGACCAATCGCAGGTCATTTCAGAGAGAGAGAGAGAGAGCGGTTCCTATTGGCTGTGCTCCGCTCACAGATCCTTCAACAGATTTTACAACGGCGGCCGGGTCACAAACTCTCTCATTTTACAGCTAAACAGTACACTACGAGATGATTCTGAAAACATCTGAGGAGAGAAATAGTCATTAAAGTAACAGGATATTGATTTGTATCTGATCAGCGCTGCCTAGTTTGACCGTTTGGTCGGACTTCGCGAGTGATTGACAGCCGGCTCTCATAGACGGCAGCTGGGCAGCGGACCTCCTTTTCCTCCGGTAAGTGAAATCCTTCAGATGCCGTTAGGAGCACCGGAGGACACAGTAGGACACAGAGGAACATAATTTTTTTCAGGTTACCTGTTTATGTACTACTGTCACGATATAGCGGCCGTTTTCTAAAAATACCTTTTTTAAATCATATTTGCGCCAATCTCGCATACTGCAGCTTTAAGGTTTAAATGTCCCAATGTGCAATAGTTTTTCTAAAAATTCCTGAAAAATCAACTTCGATTTTGACAGTGATACAAGCGTACCACTCATTCATGTCATGGCAACCTTTATCTTTTTTGTATCTCAGGATGTACTCCTACCAGTCCCGGGTGCCCCCTCCCCCCCCGCCCCTGTCCCGCGCCGTCATCCCCTCGAAGCGTCCGAGGGTCAGCGTGAGCGGAGGAGGAGGCAGCCGACGAACCAAAACCAGCTTCTCCTCCTCCTCCAAGGCCAGCCAGAGGACCAACCGTGCGAGTAGGTGCCACAATTAATGCCAGCTGCAGCTCCGTCACATCCGAGTCAATGTCGTAATCCTACCGATTTCTCTCCCCCCCCCCGCAGTGAAGGTCGATGAACTGCAGACCATCAAGAGAGAGCTCACGCAGATCAAACACAAGGTGGACTACCTGCTGGAGAGCTTAGAGCGCATGGAGAAGGACCACAGCAAGAAGTCAGGTGGGTCGATGGTAACGCAAAGTTTACACCAGCGTGAAAGACAGAAAATGAGAAAAATAAAAACAAAGAGGATGTTCCGCCTAAGTGCAGAGATAAGTTCGACCGGAAAAACATTTTGCAAATTAGGGTTGTCAAAATTGGCTAAAAAATTGCGTTCAAATATTCAATCAATCAGTTAAAATATTTAATCATGATTAATTGCATGATTGTCCAGAGTTAATCGCGATCAATCAGAAATTATTATATATTATTGTTATATAGCCCTATTGCATATCAGCTTTGTGGTCACTACAAGAGTTTCCTCGCTTTATTTATCCCATTTAACCCCACCGTGTCCCTCCCATTTCCTCAGACATGAAGAGCCAACCAGAACCGGGCGAGGTGTCCCCCCTCAACTCCTCCACCTCCAGCAAGAAAGGTGACCTGAAACGGGGGCTGAACGACTCGGACGAGGAGGGAGATCTGCTGGAGGATGAAGACGAGGTGAGCAGTTGGGATGAGGAAGAGGTGAGGGAGGGATGGAGGGAGGGAGGGAGGGAGGGAGGGAGGGAACAGACCAGGACGAGAGCTGAGAACCGATGAATAAAGTGTTATCTGTCCTCCTGTGCAGATGAAAATGAGAGGGAGAGAAGACGAGGAGCACGAGGAAGGAGAGGACGACGGAGATAGCGCCAACGGAGACGAGTCCTAAACGCTACACGGGCAGACACACACACACACACACACACACACACACACACACAACACACACACAACACAGATTGTGTATGGTCGTATCTCCACACCAGACTTGTACACAGCGTTCATGTGCTCATATCTGCCGAATTGAGTGGACATTTATAAACAGCGTATTGTAGATAATGCTTTCTCACACACACGTACACACATTCATAAATATGTCTAGTAGTTGTTTCTGGATTTTACAATGTTCTCTCGAGTTTGATTTTTCCTACTTTTGTTCTGACGTTCTTTTATTTGACTTTTTTTATGGATATGTTCCGCCATTGGATAAATGCAAACCGATGTGTTACATTTAGACAAAATGCAAGTTCAGTTGAGGATACATGTCACGTTGTATAACATTGTACGTTTGAACTCAGGGCTTTAAGCCACTCCAATATATTAAAATAAAATGACAGAAAAACTGTTTTTTAGATGACTGTGTTTACTTGGATGTCAAAAAAATTTAACAAACGATCACCTGGCAGGATAAGAAATATGCTACGGTTTGAATTTAAGGTCATGCTTGAGACAAAGCACCAGACGCTGCTTCCTCACCAGCAGGTGGCAGCGCATCATAACAACTGGCCACACAAAAGACCACAAGGTTTTCTTTCTGTTCCCCTTCAGATTAGCATGTATAAAACCTCACATCAGGCTGCAGCGCAACAGAATCCCCATTGCTCTTGTTTGTTGCCGAGGTGTTGTGACCTTAACTGATCTTGACTTGTGTAATGCAGTGCTACTCCATGTTTGTCTTGTTTCTGTTGATGTTTTGTCATTCGACTGCACTGGTGAAAGTAAATAAACATGTTTTCCAAGTTGGAACCTGTACGAGCTTTTGGTTGAATCCACATGGATCCATTCAGGTGCAGAGTGAGGCTGTGGGTCGTTCGCGTGCCATTGACGCATCAGTAGGCAGCACGTTTTTGGCATCAAAAATTCCATAATAACCTTTCAGCACATTGTAATTCAAGTGTTCTGAGAGAAAGACTTTGGCCAATCACAGGTCATTTCAGAGAGAGAGCGTTCCTATTGGCTGTCCTCCGGCAGGTGGGCGGTGCTTGGTATTTCCTCAATTGATCTCAACATGGCTGCCGGGTCACAAACTTTCTCATTTTACAGCTAAACAGTACACTGCAAGATGATTCTGAAAACATTTTATGTGAGAAATAGGCATTACAGTAACAGAATATTGATTCATATTTGATCAGCGCTGCCTAGTTTGACCGTTTGATCGGAGTTCGCGAGTGATTGACAGCTGCGCAGAGAGTTATTACCTCATCAAAACCTCTTGGCAGGCCAGTATTTTCTCATGTAGCCTACCTTTAGATCCAGCCATGCAGATAGTTTTGCTTTATTTGCCCAGGTCGAGATGGGTATCTCTAAGATTTCTGTAAAATTACTCTTTTTTTGACAGTAGATTCTTCATTGAGTTGGGTAGAGGGCAAAAGTCTAAAACATTGATATCTCAAAACAGACACCCCCGATCTAGTCTAATGTGGAAAAAAAGTATTGCAACATGAAAAAATTATTTATTTACTTATTTGTGTATTTATTATTTTATTTTATTTTATTTTATTTTATTTTGTTTTATTTTATTTTTATTTTTATTTTTATTTTTATTTTTATTTTTTTTCATTTTATTTTATTTTTTTTTTTTTTTTTTGATTATCACAAAGACTTGGGGGATAATCATGCTCAAATTTTGGCACAGGTCCCATAATGCTTTGGGAGATGTAAACAGGAAGTGTAGTGGGGTCAGTTTGTTAGCTGTGGGCCACAACTCGAGCCCTGTTATTTGTTGCCTATATTTCTTTAAATTTTTGGCAAATTAGCACCATTAAAAGTATGCCGAATGAACTATTATCAGTTCCTGTTTGGAATACACCTATAGTTGTACACACAACTATCACTGTTTTACTTTGACACTGAAGAAAACTTCAAAACGTGATGATTCTCAGGCAAGTGTTGGAGTTTCGGGAGCGTCGTTTTTTCTACGATTTCTAAACAGATTTATGGATGTTTATCCACGATGGACATCGGAGACAATGACACTCTGTTGAAAGTGTAAGTAACAAAGAATATAAAAATGTGTGTATCATGCATGTGTGTTCACATTTGACGGAGTTATGAATCCTAAAAGGAGAATAACTTTTAATCGGAGTTAGTTTTAAGAACCTTCTTGTCTTTTCACCTCATGCAGGATTTACCTCAAGTCTCTTCCTCGCAGTTTGAAATCCTCTGTCTCAAAAAAGAAAATGGACAGGTACGTGCAACCTAAAATATCTGCATGCTAAATACCATTTGAAGTAAGAAAATGTGTTGTTTTTTTGCTTGTAATTTGGGGAAGAGTGGGCAAAACATTTCCATTCAGTCTACAAGCTAGACAAGGGCTGAGCCATACCAAAATCTTATATCACGATATAGGTCATCATTTTATATCTCGATAACGATATATATATCACGATATAGCATGTTTTCCGGTAATTCAATAAATGAATATATGAAATAATCACATAAACCTGTGTGAATTAAATACTTGACAAATGAAAAGTACTGAGTATTTTCTCATTTTAAGATGTGAGTGCAAAATTAGTTTTTAGTGAAATTATAGAGAAATAAATGGGCCTAGCCTATAGCACGATAGAAATTATTTACAAATATATACGTAATTCAATAAATAAATATATGAAATAATCAAATAAACCTGTTTGAATTTAATACTTGACAAATGAAAAGTACTGAGTACTATTTCTCATTTTAAGAAGTGAGTGCAAAATGAACATAACCGTTTTTAGTGAAATTATAGGGAAAAAATAAATAAATATAGGCCTGGCCTATATTAGGATAGAAATTATTTAAAAAAAAAAAAATACAATAGACATTTTATATCATTTTGATGATATATATCGTCATATTGCCCAGCCCTAAGGAATAATTAAAATAAATGTACTTTAACAAGTAAAATAAGCTTGTTCGTCCACAATTTCATTAACAATGACCAAACCGCGATCAATACACAGCTTCCTTATTAATTGACATTATCCTGCCTGGAGTCTTGTAGCTCGGTAATGAAGGCCAGGAGACAGAGCTGGCAGGAAGAAAGAGGAAAGAGGGAGAACTAATCAATAAGCAGCTATCTTCAGGGTGAACTGTGATTAACGGGGGAACAACGGGCAGGCGGAGGGGGGGGGGGGGGATGGATAATGACAGTATGGAGGGTAGGATGGATGGAGAGTGGATGAACAAGCCACAGAAGACTGGAGACAGATGGAAGGAGTAGCTGACAGATGGAGAGATGACAGGACGAGTGGAAAAGATTTTGTAGCTTGCGCTTGGGAGGGGGGGGTCGAAGGATGTGGGAATGGTGTGTAACAGTTAAAATGAGTGATTGCAGAGCCGTACCTTTTGTTTAAACGTTGTCTGAGCCTTGGTGGTGTGCGGTGTTTTATTGCTTGTTGCTGAAAATATGTGTGCAGTTCCAAGGAAACTTCAAGGAAGGATATGGATAGGCCTTTTTAGACTGATCAAATGAAAACATTATGTCATCGAGTCACATTCCACAACGGGCCTGAAACACTGCCGCTCTTTATTCTCTGCACAGAGAATAAACTTTCAAAGAAGCCATCAAACAAATCTAAATCAGATGACGGTCTCGACCGTGAAACCCATCCACATCATATACCATACGATAAGGATGCATCATGCACGACTGTGGCTAAATGAACATTAATGAAATCACAGTGAGTACAGTGCAGTGGGAGGTTAACGTGCGACCGTGGTGTGATTACTGTTATGTGGGGAACGTTGCCCAGTCCAGCGGAATCAATGGGGCTCACACACACACACATACACACACACATGCTTTTTCTCGCTTTCTGGCTTTGTCACATATTTTCACACATATATATGCCCTGATTTTAGCACCCTTTTTCCGAAAGCAAAACACTCCCTATCTAGCTTTTAAATTGTATAAATATCTAAACACATGGTAGAAAGCTGTGGACATTTTGCACACATACATAGGCTGTATACTAACACTGACATGAGCAATGCAACAACATGTCTGTCCGGTAAACGACGCGTATCTCCACAATGTATTAGATTTCTTTTGATAAACTGAAGAATTTCTTAAATAAACTATATAAAAATCCATTTAATTATCAGAAAAACACAGTGTCACAAAAGTGAAAACAGGCCTGTTTTTGACCTTTTGGAGATACGTGGTTTTCACGGGACAAAGATCGTTCATTGAAGCAATGGAGATGTTTCAGCACGTATTAGCAGCCGGATAATCTTGTTGTTACGGAGCAACCCGATATTACGCCAAATTGTGTAATAGGTGTGAATATTACACGTGTGTATGAAGGTGCAGTACCAGCAGGGGGCAACAAAACCACTTAGTTAGGTTGAGGAAAAACGTCATGGTGGGCCTTAAAATAAGTACATAAAATACGTCGCAAATTAATCACACATTATTTTATCTGTTGAAAATGAACCTTAAAGGGAGATTTGTCAAGTATTTAATACTCTTATAAATATGGGAGTGGGCAAATATGCTGCTTTATGCAAATGTTTGTATATATTTATTACTGGAAATCAATTAACAACACAAAACAATGGCAATTATTGTACAGAAACCAGATACTGCATTTAGCATAAAAAATATGCCCCAGATCATAACATGGCAAACTGCAGCCCAACAGGCAACAACAGCTGTCAGTGTGTCGGCACGTCTGTAAAGGGGAGACTCGTGGGTACCCATAGAACCCATTTTCTATATTTCTATAAGGAGTAAACAGAAGTGTGCACAGGTCAAGATCGCTGCAACAAAAACAGCACGTGCTGGAAATAGACTCGTGGTGGTCGTTTTGTCACGTCAAGGCAGGAAATAGCTTTAATGACATTAATAATGGCTGCGTTCCATTTAGGTTTGCCAGCTGAGCTGAGCTCTCTGTGTGCACGCCGGCTCAGCTGGCACAAGTGAATGTAGCCGAGCAATTAATGATGTTATTAGTTACACCTGTGCGACTAATAATGTTTCTAATGGCCTCATTATGTGACTAAGTCTAAACGTCCACCATGAGAGCAGTTTGTAATTGTTGAAATAATTATTGTTGCATCACCTGTAGACGCATTTTTTTAAAAATACAGTGCGAGTCGACTAACTAACAGCAGTAGTTATTGTCACATAATCATTTTGTGGTGGACATTAGGGCTGCACAATTATCGCCAAAATGATAATCCCGATTATTTTTGATAAATATTGATAACACGATTATTCATCACGATTATTCATCGATTTTAGCGACAACATATTTTTATCGCACTTTCACATTCAAATAAACAGAGCGCTGTTTTCGCTTCAACGCTGTGCTACATTCCTGCTTATGTACAAATTGTTGCTGCACGATGTTGGAAAAAAACTGACATTGCAATATTTTTTTCTGCTATATATATAGCAATATGAAAAAATACAGGAATATTCACCCTACCCTTTTGTTAGCTACATTTTAAAGTTAAATGCATCAATCTGGTGCACTTCGAGAGCAAAATTAGCAACAATAAGAGCTAGATAAACAATTTTATGCTCTCAATTTAATCATAAGCACATCGGTTGTATGGATGATATCTATCCTCAAAAGTGAAGCCAAAACATCTCGATCGCCGGCCGGTTGCTGGTTGTCAGTTTAGGAAGCGCTTGATTTGATATGCAGCGGCGTTTTCTATGAGCAGAATGCGCATTTTCAAACATCAGTATCGCAGGCGATCATGGTCATTTATAGTGGACATTATTCTTGTTCACGTAACATAGTCAGCATTTCAAAGTGTGTGCGCTTTGTAGAAGCCCTATAGTGTAATGATACACTAAAGAGATGGATGATTTTGGTGTCTGCGCTCTCAGACCTTAAAGAAAAAAAAACAGTCTAAAACTCAGCTTTGAACCATTAAAACACCAGATGTAAACATCAAAATGAACAGAGGTGTTTGAGGTGAAGGAGGGAGGGATGAGATGAGAGGTCACCGCCGAGACGAAGTGAGAGGAAGAAGAAAGCGAGGGAGGAGAAGGGTGTGAAAGAGAGGAGGAGGAGGAGGAGGAGGAGGGAGATGAAAGGGAAGAGCACCACAGAGGTCGGCAGGGAGGGGAGATGGAGCCGGAAGCCTCCGGGGTGGTTTATCAGCATCACAGATGGGAACTCTTTGTGTGAATGACAGAGACAGCGGAGACAGAAGAATTGTGAAACAAAAAAAACACGATGGAAGAGACACATGAAAGTAATTGGAGCCAATGTACGAACTATAAACAGAGGAAGATAAATTTAAGCTGCCTGCGGATGCGTTTCAGTTTGGTTTCAAATAGAATGTGTGTGGATGCATAAAGGAAGCAACAATAGCAAAAGAAGGAAATTTATACCTGTTTTAATGTCAATTTGCACCTAATTCCCCGTCCATTAACTATGGTAATTACTGATGGACTGCCTGCTAACACACAGTCATGGAGGGTAAAACCATCAGTCCTTAAAACAACTTTGTTTGGGTTTGGAGATGCTTGTATTTCAGGTGTTTCTTTGTTTTACTCTCAAGTTAAACTGAATATTTTTGATATTGTTTCGGATGCAGTTTGCCTGTCGTGACTCGTAAAAACGCTGACATAGATGCAGTGACTAGTAACCCTAACCTTAACTACAATATAGTGATTGTTTTTTGTATTAGGGCTGTCAATCGATTAAAATATTTGATTGTGTCTTGATTAATCGCACATTTTTTATCTGTTCAAAATGTACCTGAAAGGGAGATTTGTCAAGTATTTAATACTCTTATCAACACAGGAGTGGGCAAATATGCTTGCCTTATGCAAACGTATGCATATATTTATTATTGGAAATTAATTAACAACACAAAACAATGACAAATATTGTCCAGAAACCCTCACAGGTACTGCATTTAGCATAAAAAATATGCTCAAATCATAACATGGCAAACTGAAGCCCAACAGGCAACAACAGCTGTCAGTGTGTCAGTGTGCTGACTTGACTATGACTTGTCCAAAACTGCATGTGATTATCATAAAGTGGGCATGTCTGTAAAGGGGAGACTCGTGGGTACCCATAGAACCCATTTTCATTCACATATCTTGAGGTCAGAGGTCAAGGGACCCCTTTGAAAATGGACATGCCGTGTGGTAACTTAAGTACGGAAGTTACTGAAGTACGAACGCCGGTCTCCTGGGTGAAAGTCTGGTGTTTTTTGACCCACCCATCCAACCCGACCTCCTCCCCTATATGGCACTCTTTATACTTCCTGGTTCATGATTACGAGGATTACACACACATTGATTTTGTAGGATATATTTACGAATTACAGTGCATTACTTTTCGTAGATGCAGTTACGAACAATATATGAGAACAGCCTGTATATAGTCGACTAATCATTCCAGTTATAGTGCCAGAGTTTGGCAGCTTTTGGGCCTATTTTGCCTACCTGTAAACCCATCCCTGTTGCTCATTTAGATATATTCAGTTATGTTTTTCTTCTTCTTTCGGCAGTGCATACTGTATGTGAGAGCTGTGGGACACGAACAAAATACCACCCTGCTGTCAAACCGTTTAACACGAGCATGTTTGTGATGAAAGGAACGTTCCTGTTGTGGCTGCACTTGGTTGCACTTCATTTTAGCCTCACAAAGAAGAGCCCGACTGTAACAATGTGTGTTGTGCAGCGGTTGCCCTGTGACTAGCCCCATCGCTGGTGTGAATATAAATGAGAGAGAGAGAGAGAGAGAGGGTTTCCACCGAACACAAAGGGGGGAAGAGGAGGAGAAGAAGAGGAGGAGGAGGAGGACGAGGTCGAGAGGAGGAATTGTTGCTTCAGGCTGTTTTGCCTCCTGTCTCTTTTTCCTCCCGATGGCCATGTTCACCAAAGGGAGGAGAAGTTGGATTATCTCCCTCCCTCCCGTCCTCTCTTTTCTCTCTCATGTCCATCTCTCTCTCTTCCTTTATCTTTTTTTAATCTGTGCAACCTTTAAACGTCTCTTCTCTATTTACCTCCCTCTGTTTGGGTCTATCTCTGTCCCTATATCTTCTTCCTTCTCACGCCTCTTTCCTCATCCATTAAACTCTATCACTTTCCCTCCGTCCTCGCCTCCGCCCCCCCCCGCCGCGGAGCGATTGTTGTCTGATGTGACGGTAGCCTCAGATTAGATGTGACCCCGCGGCTGTAATCAGCCTTCAGCCGGCCCTGCTCCTCGCAGATAATCTGCTTGTGTTCAGGAACACAAAAATCTGCCGGTACATCTGTTTTCCACCGTAATACACTTATACTATACACCACAGTGCTGCTGCTGCTGCTGCTGCTGCTGCTGCTGCTGGCTGAGAGCTCTGTGTGGGGATAAAAACACATCAGTTGTACAAGTATATCATAATGTGAAAATACCGGATGAGAAGTGCAAATCCTGCATTCTAAATCTCACTTAAAGGAAGAGTTAAACATTTTTGGAAATAGGCCTTATTTGCTTGTTTTGCTGAGAGTTAAATGAAAATATTGATAGCACAATAATTTTACATCATCATCTATAATGATCTACTGTTAAAGCTTTGCAACTACCTCACTACCTTTCTCTTATTTAAGTCTTGATTCTAAGTCTGATTCATTAATCACTTAACCTAGATATCCCGTATACCAACACATTCTCATTCCAACTCACGTCACATACCGCCGCTTTGTCACTTCCCCTTGGCGTCACGCTATTTTCCACATCAAAACCACTATAGTTACCCTTGGCGTCACTTTAGGTTCAGGCAACAAAACCACTATAGTTAGGTTTAGGAAAGAACTACATGGTTGTGCTTAAAACGACTACGTTTGTACAGTGAAAATGACGCTGAACGTTTTGAAAACGGAACACGAACGAACGGCTAATCGTAACGTGGAAGTGAAACTTAACGTACGGGGATGTACGGGACACAAACAGCGGTCTCCTGGATGAAAGCCTCGTGTTTGTTGGGCCCATCAACCTCCCCTCCTGCCCGCCAGGTGTGTCTTTTTGCTCTTTAAACAACGACACCACACTCCTGGCACACTTTCTCAGAGCCTTTACTGTTGCCGTGGATGGGTTTACATCGTAGTTAATGGAACGCCCGGTACGTTTCATACCGTTACTCAAGGGTGCCTTGTGCGGCGGAACCGAAAGGCGACGGCCGTGACTAAACCTCAGTATTTGATGCCCTGGGAATGAGAACGGGCTGCATATACAAAACTGCAAATAGCTTTCATTCCCCCGTCAGATGTTAATCTGAAATTGACTTGGGACTTGTAATTGTTGTAATTAGTTCCATTTGCTTGATTGTTTGTTGCTGGTTGTTGTGGTTGTCTGACTGTAATTGCATTTAGTTCTTTGGTCTCGCTTGAAAAAGAGATCTTTATTACCTGATTAAATAGACTTACTAAATATAACCACTAATTCAAACAGCATTTAAAGGAACAGTGTGTAACAATTCAGGGGGATCTATTGGCAGAAATGGAATATAATATTAATAAGTACGTTTTCTTTAGTGTATGATCGCCTGAAAATTAGAATGTTGTGTTTTCGTTACCTTAGAATGAGCCGTTTATATCTACATACAGAGCGGGTCCTCTTCACGGAGCTGGCAGCCATGTTTCTACAGTAGCCCAGAACGGACAAACCAAACACTGGTTCTAGAGAGGGACATTCACGTTTTCACATTTTCACGTTGACCACCGTAGTCCTCCTACACGCTTGGCACACAGGAGAAGTTTCAGTTGGTTGCAGTCTGCAACCTCACCGCTAGATACCGTCAAATGATTTTATTTTATTTATATATATAATAAACAAAAAGCAATCCAAGTGATAACATTACAAGTGTAAACACTTATTTCCAACATGGTCCCTGATGTCATAGAAAACAGGACAGACAATCACACATACCACTCAAAGAATCCCTAAATAATGAACAACCAAACCAAGGACATCCCACCAATGCAAACAACAGAAATAAACTTCAAAACTCTGTCCTAGTATTTTTTATTTTCTTTACTATCTATGTCCTAAAAGCATTCACAAAATCAATAATCACTAGAATAAAAGCAATAAAAGCACTAAAAGCATACACAAATCACAACAAGATGCCCAAGACCTGCCTGTCATATTTTAATTGGTCAACTTACCCCAGAGGTGAGCCCGGACATGACCTTAAAACTTTTAAAATTTGAATTGCTTGATGTTTAACAGACGGCTATTCAATAGTGTGGTCCCTGTATAAAAAAAAACAAGTTCCGGGCTATGCTGTTAAATCACTGCACCTTGCATGAGCGCACACTTTCCCTGTTATTGTGACCATGCTGTGTATGTATTTCATACAAACCTTTGAGAGAGAAATTACATAAAGCTGGTGCAACAGGCTGCTGGGGCTCGTTTCACAAAAGCAAATTGCGCCACGTCCACCGAAAATTATGCATCACAAATCATTATCGCTAACAAATGCGGATGGATTTGTGAGTCCGACAGAGCTCTTGCATGCACATGTTACAAGTATTTGTTTGGATTAGTGAGTGTCAAGATTAACATGCAAGGAAATTATCTTGTGTTGCAAACTGCAGCTTGCGTGTTGTTAATTTAGTGAATCAACCACCTTTTCACATCTAAAACATATCTAAAAACAATTAACTACATTTATCCCAGTTTTAACCCCGACCTTTGACCTGCAAGCCACCAAATCAGTGCTTACTGGGGCCGATATTGGGCATCCCCTTCATATTTTCATGACCTGATGAAATGTCCTAAAATCCTACTTTATACAGTCAGTATATAATCTTTGCTCACAAGAGCACACCCTATGGTCGTATACTCACAATTTGATTATACTCATGATGTAATTCTAATAGATGCACATGTATAGTCAATGCACCAGATTAGATTAGTTACTTAACTGAAATTTTAAGTACATCCCAGGATTGTTTACACCAGCAATGCGTTGGTATTTTTTGCTTACTTATGCACATCTAGATACTGTATACGCTTCAAAAAAACCACCGCGATCAGCACTAAACCCTGTCTCTTTTTGGGCCCACAGAGCCTTTCTGTCCATATGGTGGAAGCATGTCTTCCCATTTTGTCATGTCGTCGGGGGCCAGCGCTGCTTTCCAACGCATTAATATTCATCGATGTAGCTTTAATCTGTAGAAATTGGGTTATTGGCAACGGCTGATGACTCTGCCTCTTCCCTTCTCTGTGTCTCTCTCTCCTATTTAACTCTATTCCTGTGTGTTTGCCTCTGTATGATGGGGGAAGAAAAGGAGAACATAAATACAAAAAAAAAAAAAAAAAATTGGAAAGAGGGGAGAGAAAGATCTGAGATGAAAAGAGGCCGAGAGAAAGGAGTTTTATAAGAGAGGGAGGAAGGGGACAGAGCGTGAAAGAGACGGCGGTGACGTCACGGCCCCTTTAAGTAGGTCAGGTACGAAGTTGTGATGTCACATACACTGGAATCGGCCCACTGGGCCAATCGCGTGCAGGGACACACCCCCCCTCTTTCCACTGGAAAATAAAAAACTGCAACCCCCCCCCCTTTTTTCTGCAGCTGTCTCAAATCCCAGACACACAAACACATTCCTGCTGCTATAAAGGCCGACATCGACAGTAACAGTAGACTACTATAATCCCCGAGGAGATGCAGCGACTTTCACTTGTTTCCCCCTCTTCTCTTCTTCGTCTCTTCCCCCTGCTTCCTCTCACAAACATCAGCTCTCACCAAAGCCTCTTCAGATGGTGCTAAAGAGGACGTCTGCGCCGCTCGCTACAGTGGAGCTATTTCTGACGTGCTTTTGATTTTCAGCATCAAACGAATCCACTCGTCCTTCATCGAGACTTGAGTGTAGGAGTGTGTGTGTGAGTCTCAGCAGCGTAAGGCACATTTATACTGATGCTGAGGCGACGGGGCATTAACACGAGAACAATGTGGAAGGTGAGAACTTGACAAAAGTCATATATTGCCAAATAAATTTTAAAGCAGCAGTGGGTAGAATTGGAGCAAATACGATTTTAAAAAGTTATTTTTATAAAACGGTCACTATATCCTGACAGTAGTGGATGAGAATCTGAAATCTGAAATCACGGACCGAAGGAAAACAACCAATCAGAGCCGAGCAGGAGCCTTGCCGTCTCTGAGCAGCTGTCAATCACTCACGAAGTCTGATTAAACGGTCAAACTAAGCAGCGCTGATCAAATATGAATCAAGATTCTGTTACTATTTCTGGCGTCAAATGTTTTCAGAATCATCTTGTAGTGTACTGTTTAGCTGTAAAATGAGAAAGTTTGTGCCAGAGCAAACTTTCTCATTTTACAGCTAAACAGTACACTACAAGATGTTACTGCAAACATTTGAACCGAGAAATAGGCATTACAGTAACAGAATATTGATTCATATTTGATCAGCGCTGCCTAGTTTGACAGTTTCGGAGTTCGTGAGTGATTGACAGCTGGCTTCGTTGAATGAACAGCCAATAGGAACGCTCTCTCTCTGAAATGACCTGTGATTGGCCAAAGTCTCCCGTCACGGGCTAGATTTTTTAAAGATTTTCTCTCAGAACACTTGAATTACAATATGCTGAAAGGTTATTATGGAATTGTTGCCCAATGATGCCAAACCTTTCTGCCTACTGCCGCTTTAAGGTACAGAAAAAGTAGCAAAAAGATTTTTTTAAAAAGGAAAACATAAAAATAATAAGTGCCGTTAGAACATTATCTTCAGTATTCTGTAATGAAAGAGGAAATAATGAGACGCTGACACTAACTGTGAACTTAATTATCGCTCTAAATGCACAGCTGAGTTGATGTGCTTTTAGTTTACAGAGAGCTGAGCGTGTTCACATTTTCACCTCAATGAATCAGAGTAATGAACAATCATGGGATTCGCAAAGGTGCAATAATTAGTGTTATTGTCTAACCTAATTGCACAACCTTGGAATACGTACTGTAAATAAATGAGATAATGGTCGAGTGGATTGATCGCCAGCCTGAAAATTAACACCGCATTTCCCACAAACCCTGGTGTTTCCAGTCTCAAAGAACTCACACAGTACTTACTGTACTTCAGTCTCGCATACAGATATGTTACTTGGCTGTCTAATAGTGGGACTTTTCATTTAGTTTCCAAAAAAATACATAAGATATAACCAGCCCGCATGAAAAGGCGTATGAATGCCAAGATAATGTAAAAGGCATTAAGCGTGCAATAAGCATGCCTTTGGCGTGTCATTTTTACGCCATGTAGTCTGTGTTGAGTCCAACAAACGCATCCGCATAAATATGCTACGCTCAGAGCTAGTGACGTAGAATAAAAAGTGACAAAGACCGCTTATGGCGGGCGGGTGGGGAGGTGGGTCCAACAAACACATGGCTTTTAACCTGGAGACCAGTGTTTTGTTTGTTACGTTAGAGATGTTTGTCACGTGTTTCCGTATAGTTGCCTTTCGCCGGGATTCCACCGGCTGCGACACAGTTTTGTTCCATCCACCACAAGCCGTTATACCACACCGGGAGCGTTTCAGAAGTGGAGCGTTTTGCAGATTTCATTGATTTGGTCATTTTTCCTAGATATTTGTGCTTCTACCAGTAGGCTACATAGTTAAATGGTTTCTATTTTGTCTGTTTTAATTGTGGTTATCGTCGCTTGTGGCTTTTCGCTGCACTGAGCAAAGCGCGAGCGCAGCATGCTGCTCACCAAGCGCGTTGAATTTAAAGCACAGCGCGCCGTAATTTGCGGCGAGCGCAACTCAAACCACGTTCTGTGTAAAAGGCCGTTTAGATTCTCAAGTTGGATCCCAATGCGCAGACCAATGATCATGACTGTATCAGGTCACTTATTTATATTTTGCAATGATGATAATCAAATTAAATAAGGCACTTGAAAGTAAGTGGGATCAAATGTGCACAAGGACGTGAACTGAAACATTACACATACCGTATAAAATGTCTGGACATGTGTGTGCATATTTTTGTAAGTGAACACAAGGCGTGCAAATCACAAACACTGAAAAACAGCCAACTCGTAACATTAAGGCCACATGTGTAAATTCACCCTGTTACATAAGGAAACAGTTAAAGCCTTCGTAGCGTTCCTAACTATTCATCGCCGTTTGCATTAATGAAATCTGCTTGTGTTTTAAGATGTACAACTACTGAATCTTTATTTGTTTCCGTTGCACTATTTAATTACTTCTGCATCGGATAAAGTTTAGGGGAGAGACTTGAAGTGTGTTTGACATTCTAGGGTAATAATGCAGTGAGAGATGTCTGTATCCTCTGCCGGTGTCAGCGGAGCACACAGTGTCCCCATCTCATTACTATCAGATCACAAGATCAGTCAGAGAACAGAACAAGGTGTCCATCAGAGGAGGATGTGCCAGGTGAAAGCGTCCTCGAGCAACACGCTGATTATCTTCCTTCTCTGTGTCTATTTGCATTTCAATTACATCTTCCCTAATAATATAAATAAGAATATACAGTACAAGTTGTGATTGGTCCATTAAAACATGAAAAATATAGTTCTACTTGTTTAATTCTTTTAATATATGGGCTTTTTCTGTGGAGTTTTGAACAGCTTTCATGCACCCAGTGCAACCTCTGGTTCTGAAAAGTGAAGCCAAGTGCCTTAATCTTGCATTCTATCTAATAGCCAGCAGGGGGCGACTCCTCTGGTTGCAAAGAGAAGTCAGATTGTATAGAAGTCTATGAGAAAATGAGCCTACTTCTCACTTGATTTATTACCTCAGTAAACATTGTAAGCATGAGTTTATGGTCTCAATCACTAGTTTCAAGTCTTCTTCAATACAGCATGATGTTCATTTAGTAAATTATGGTCCCATTTAGAGTGAAATAGACCATAAAGCAGGGGATGCTTTAGGGCGTGGCTACCTTGTGATTGACAGGTCTCTACCACGCCGTTGTCCGGTCTGGGTGTTGTCCGTGTTTTCTTCTTACAACTTTAACCCTTTCACAGTGTTTTCAGTGCATTAAAGTAAATATTAACATTTTGGTCGCATGAAAACGTCTAATTCAGCGTTAATTTTGCACTTAGCTCCACACCCTCTCGTGTCACTCCTGGTTGCAAAAAAACAAGAACCAAAATGCCGAACTCGAGGCATCGAAACCGTAGTTGACGTCACGGTGAGCACGTCCATTTATTATATACAGTCTTTGCATGCACCAAAAAATGTTGCATTCCTTTTCATTTTAAATCCTTCAGTTTAAGATAAAAGGTGCAAATCGCCTGACAGCAGCAGTATGTTACTGCGATTACACCCACTCCCTCTGGCTGAGAGCATAATCTCACCAACATAATCAGAGTATGGTGTGAGTATGTACGGGCGTGGCCTCGCTTAAATGTGTGGGTCTGTTGTGGACGCCGTTAACCACTCTGGATAAGTGTGTCAGCTCAGCGCCTGAGAAGTAAATGTTTGTGTTGTAATGTGTCTGTATTAGAGGATTGTGGAGTGACAGTGATGTTTTATGGGTACAGATATGAGAGGAAAAAGCAGAGACTTCACAAGCAGAATCCAGTGCACATAAAGCACTAGATGAATGAAATTAGGGTCGCGATGTACCGGTATTGACGATAACCGTGATATTTAAAAATGAAATATTAATTGTTAATAATACACATATAATAATATCGTGCAAATAATCCAGCGCCTCTTAAAATCATTTTATATTTATACAGTTATATCTCTCCACCTACCTATACTCGTATTTTGAGAGTAATTCGTTTGCCAAAAAATTAGATAAAACCCACAATAAACAAAGTTAAAGATGAATTTGACTGACGCTGATTTGCCTTATTTATTTATTTATTTAAATTTTCCATAGATATCGCGATAATATCGATATGGTGAATTCTTTTGGCCACGATAATCGTGCATTGAAAATTCGATATTTTTGACAGCCCTAAATGAAATTCTGAAATGTATTAGGCCGCCTTAAAAACTTTTAATAAAGCGTCTTTTGGCCAAGTTCAAGGTATTTCTTTACTTTAAAGAGAAGATTTTAAGCGAAATGTTGGCAAGAATGCACAAGAAACATGTTAAGATGACGTTTAGAGAAAAATCCTCGTGAAATCTATTTCTGTCCTTTCTGCAGAGCGTTGTATCGCACAGCCATGTGTAAGCTGTTATATGCATTTAGCGAGAGTCCTAATTTGGAAAACAGAAAGGAAGCCAGGCTTGCTTTGGATCATTAGCATCAAGGTTTTTTTTTCCACTCTTATTTTCTTATCCTTCAGTCAGCATTAACCCCGGTGGACTGCTGCCAGCAGGAGGGCGGCTGTGGAGGGTGTAAGGATGTGTGTGTGTGTGTGTGTGTGTGTGTGTGTGTGTGTGTGTGTACAGAGGGCAGATGGGGTCACGAGGTCAACGGCAGTGATTAAAAGGAGCCTGGTTTAGCCGACGAGGGCCACCAGTGACCAACTGGCACATCCAGTCTGACTTGAAGTGATGGAGAGAAGAGGAGGAGACAGCAGGGAGCAGATCAAAGCAACTTTATTCACAAAGAGCTTTGTGCAAAACAACAGCAGAATGAGGACAAAACAAAAGTGCTGAAGAGGAGCTGACATGGAGGATATGAAAGTTTAAAACTCAAAGATTTCAAAATCGTTGAACCAATCGGAAATCTTTCATCTTTGAGTCTGTAGCTCGAAAAGAGCGACGCTCGACAAGAGGACGCAGAGGAGCTGATGATGATGAAGGTGATCGTCGCCCTCAGGCCGAGGGTGCTGCTCATTGTGGTGTGGAACAGGAGCACAGAGTTCACCGATTTTGAACTAGCAGTGATCGTGTGAAGAAGACGCTAATTTTAAACAAGAGACAACACTTAAACTGAGTGGATTATTCAGGTAAAACATGTACATGTTTGGAAACGACTGCTTCAGATCTTTGGAGAATTCCTTGCTTTATGGAAGATGGAAGCTTGGTAGCACATGCAGGATCTATCTCATCCGTCCGTCTCAGGATGCGAGAGAGAAACATCTTTGCAACAGCTGCATCCTGAAAGAAAGACATAGGAGATACATGGATGTATGCAGACTTAGAGGTCATGCGATCAGGAATGTTTCAGAGAATTTGGGGGTTTTAAAGGTTCTCTATACGATATTTAGAGTATTAATATAGCAGCAAACAACTGTTGTCTATGTAATGATATAGAGGAGTAATGTCTACCTGAGCAGAGAATGAAGTCGCTCTCCCTCTGTGTGTGTTGTAATCTGAGTTTCTCCATGATTTGTTGACTTTGCGCTCATACGGCGGTTACAGCTGATAACGCCGTCACGGAAGCATATCATCCACCCTCCAGTTCCCACCCAGGTTAACACTGTTAGCTCTGTTAGCACCGTTAGCTGTGAGCCGCTGGCTCAGCCGTCGCCATGTTGAGAAATGCTCCCAACCTTATATTTAGCACCTTTAACAATCTGAGAAAGACATTATATTCTACAATTACACACAAATTAAAAATTTTTACAGGCTGATTCAGTTTTGTTTGTTACAGTATCTTTGAATTTGACTTTTGTAGCAGTGTGTCAGTTTGGAGAAGGCTCTGAAAAATCATTTAGACTGACATCGGGAGATTAACTTTACAGAATATAGAAGTTATAAACCGTAAGATTTACACTATTTCAAACCCCATTTTTGATACTATTGATGCTCGGTATTTTTTTTTTTTTCACCTAACGGCCGACACACAAAATTAGCGACTAGCTGGTGAACATAGTGGAGCATTTAGCAGCTAAAGAAGCAGACATTTCTCTCCAGAGTTGGTGGAGACCAAAACAGAGCAAAAAGGAGAGTGAATATTGGACTTACCTTCACCTGGTGGCCATAGACATGTCTTCAAATGAATGCTAATGCTGCTCTGCATTTGCTGGATGTGTAAATAGGCAACTGTTTGCTAAAAAGTTCCCCATATCGACTTAAAATAGTGTTTATTGCTTGTTTCTATGGCCGTCAAGAGGCAAAAAGAAAGTAAAAAAGTGTCTTACTCTGGGTATTGCTCTGGACCTGAGTATTTCTAAAATCCTGAGCTGGGAGCAAAGAGGATCTCATGAGAGTGACTCAGCCGTAAATGAGGTGATAAAACTTCATTCAATACATCCACTGCTGGATTTGTGCTGATATTAAAGATGTGACGGATCCTTTCCCTGCCCCGTGGTTTGATTACATCAGCGGCTATCTGAACCTCCCACGGCGCCGTCCCCGAGGTTCAATTATGATTAAGCTCAAATCTCATCATTTTAATAGCACTATAGTGAATTACACCTCGCGGCGCTGGTATTTGATTTGACACAGTGGGTGATTATAATGGAAGGGTGGGCGGTAGCAGCATCCTGCGCAATCAAAAGCCCCAAATGAGATGTAAACTGTTTCTGAAAATCTACTCGGAATACAAACTGATGACGTTAGATAGCTCAGGTGCAGCTTGATCCTCTCTTTGTGGTGTATTAAAATCTTTTGTATGATATTGTATGCGGTGCCGGTTAAACGCTCGTAGCGTTTGGCTTGTCTTTGCAGCTCAGGAGCCAGTATTTTATCAGAAAACAAACAAAATCATTTCCAGGCTCATTGTTTGTCATGTGATTCATTTTGTTTTTGTATGGTATTACAGTACGAAGCCATAATTCATTCCTCTTGCCAACCTTTTTTTTATTGGCAGCAGTACAAAACAAAGTCCACGGTACCACTAAATGACATGTTTACACTTGAATGTTTGTTCCAGCGCTGGCTGACTTGAGCCGTGCCAAAAATCCTCACAGACCACACACACATTTTATGTTCAGGACTGGTAGATATAATAGAGAAGGAGACTTTTCATCAATCATTCAACCTGCCATGACCTCAGAGGCAGACATATTGTTTGGTAGAGTACAGGCGCTCCATCACTGCCTCCTGCTGTGTGTCACAGTGATTTCTCACACAGTAGCCTTGGCCCCCAGGACCGATTTAAAGTTTGAGGTTGTTTCGGGTCGCACAGAGTTCAGGACAGATGAAGGAGGTATAAACTCTCACATATCTTAAATGAATCTCAGCTGTCCGGCGATGATAGCGCGGCTGCTTGTGGTTTTGAGAAGCTGTTGATGGACCTGGAGATACAGATTAGGAGGCAGAGCTTAGCATGTCTAAATTTAACTTTTCATGTCACAACACATCCCCAGTATTTGTTTATTTAGAGACCGCCGATTTGAAGCCTCGAGTTCGGCATTTTGGCCGTCGACACGTGAGTGGTATCGATCTTCTCTCAAGTAAACAAATAAGCGTATGTTCCAAAATATCAAACTATTCCTCTTAGCAAACGTATAAATTATATGATAAACTTAAGTGTGTTATTTTGAATGTTCGCAATAAATTAATGTGCTGCGGTTTTGCACTAACAGGAAATAATGCGATGCACATCAATCAAGTTGTGAACACTACTGACAATTGTATTATTTTTTCTTTTAAAGATAATTTTTCTGCATTTGTGCTTTATTTCATAGTGAGAGAGACGGACCGGAAAGGCAGGAGAGACAGAGGGAACAACACACAGCAAAAGACCCTGGGCCGGACCCGGACCCGGACCTGGGACGCTGCGGCAAGGACTCAGCCTTAATGGTAAGCGCTCCTCCTGATGAGCTACCAGAGTGCCCCACTACTGCCAATTTTAAGCTTTTTAAAGGGACTATTTGTAACTTATCACGCGCATAAATCCTAACGGGTCGCAATCCCATGCGCGCTCGCGTGTGGGTACGCGCTGCTCCTGCTGCCTGCTGCCTGCTTGCAGAAGCGCTCGTTCTCACCCGTTCGGCTCGCTCCCACTCCACGTGCACGCGCGCACACTGCAGAGAGTTAGTTTAGCTCTGAGAATATCTAGTGAATGTGCAGTGGACGTTTTTGCAGAAATAAATGCTGCAGCTCCTCCAGACCAACAGAGGTTTCCCGTGTCTTGTGAAGTGACGGAGCTCCGCAGAGAGTTACGTTATCCCGACCGGGTGTCGCGCTCCCCCCCCCGTTCCCTCCGCGGTCGGCAGGAAGCAGGAAAAGCCAGCACTAGGATCAGCATTGATTCATGGAGAGACCTTCGTCTGGTCAGCTAACATTACTGCCAAGCAGGTGAAATATAGAGTGATATTGTGTGTTAGCTGACGTGTGTCGCCTCACTGTTTAGACCTGTGCTCGTTCATGTCAATGTAGAGCGAGCACAAAGCGCGAGCACGAGCAACAGGACGCTGACTTTCGTTGACATTGCGGCCACAGGTGTCGCTGTGAACAAGCAATTTCTGATTCTTACATATAGCCCCTTTAAATGTGACACAAATATTTTATCTAACATCTTAATAACTACTTTTTAGTTCTCTGAGGTGTTGCTGGAGCTTTGGCACAGGCTTTGGCCATTTTCTAATTCTTTTAGGCAGCTGTGAGTGGCTCCCTTAATATAGCTGTGTTACTGATACTTGAAAATCAAGTGATTTTGGTTTGCACATTGGCATGTTTATAGAGTAACTCAACACCAGGCTGAAAAACAGTGTTTTGCTGCCCTCTCTGGTTGCAAGTTTCAAGCCACCTTTAACCACACCCGACAGTGATGTCACTGGGTCCTGAAGTACACCTGTACATCACTGAAGCGAGGTGAGAAGTTAGGCTGTGTCAAGTTACTCTTTAAAGAATAACAACAACAGGTTAAAAAGCAGTGTTTCACTTCCGGTTGGAGGTTTTAGCCGGTTTCACGTAAAACCACATCCAACAATGATGTCACGGTGTACTCCGGAGTACACTTCTATAATATATATATATATAATATAATATAATATAATATTAATAACTATGTTTTCTTTAGTGTATAATCACCTGAAATTATGAGTTGTTGTGTTTTCGTTACCTTAGAAGGAGCCGTTTATATCTACATACGGACTGGGTCTTCTTCACCGCCGTGTTTCTACAGTAGCCCAGAACGGACAAACCAAACACTGACTCTAGATAGGGCCATTCCCGTTTTCACGTTTTCGCGTCAGCGACAGTAGTTCTCCTACATGCTTGGCACACGGGAGAAGTTTCAGTTGGTTGCAATTTGCAACTTCACCGCTAGATGCCGCCAGATCCTACACACTGCACCTTTAAGTTACTCTTTGAGTAAACAATACTGTACTTGATTTTGTCAATTTTTCCAGTCTTGATAAATACACTTAAATCACTGTTTAAAGGTCCCATATTGTAAAAAAGTGAGATTTTCATGTCTTTTATAGTATAAAGCAGGTTTAAGTCCTATATGAATACTGTGAAAGTATCGAAACGCTCAATCCATGAAGAAATGCACACAGCCCGTATTCAGAAACTGTATCTTTGAAACAAGCCGTCAAGATTTCTGTAATTTTGTGATGTCACAAATTTACAATATATAGACCATTTCACAGTTTTAAACGTAAGTTTATTTCCTGTTTTAGTGGATATGAATGACATAAGCTGACAGGAAGTAAACATGGACCAAACTGTTGCCTTGCAATGCAATTACGTTGCAATTACGTTGAAATGTACTAAAACGGAGCGTTTCAGACGGAGGGTAAATACAGGCATATTCAGGCAGACAGTATGAGAAAAATAAAGTTGTTTTTTTTTAAATTACAGCATGTAAACATGTTCTAGTAGAAACATAAAATACAAGTATGAACCTGAAAATGAGCATAATATGGGTTCTTTAATTTCAAATGTTTGCACAACTTGGACATAGTTTGCTTTTTTGATAAAGCTAAAGCTATATAGATAGCTAATTATATAAGGGTTATTTTTGTAACGGAAAACATTAACACAGTTCTAAAGTTAATATTAATTCACATTAATAAAAGTATCTAGGAGATTCCTATACATACAATAGTGTGTAAATAACATGTATTAACATTGACTATTGCTACGATTACGGGAGGAGCTAAATGTAGCTAACAAATTGATTTAATATCTGCGTTGAAGGGAAGTGATTGCTTTCCGGTCAAAATCATCTTCGCCTACAGTAACAGTTGAGGATGATGAGTCATGTCTTGTCAGCAATAAGACATTCAGAGCTTATGCTGGACCTCCAGCGTGGCCGCCGGAGGTTGTGGTACGTCACCCGAAAGCCCTTTAATCCAGCCGGGCTGCACAGCTGGTGGGCCAAGATAAGGAACGACCACTGATGTATAACCTCTAACTGTCGAAGCAGCTGCTTCAGTGCATACCATTTCTGCTTTTAATGGAGCAAATAATGAAACAAATCACTTTATCTGGAGGCAGATGAATGGAAAGAGTTGCTTTTCTTTATCCATTTGGCCTTGTGCGTTCTTCTGAAGAGTTTGAGCATATGTAGTCATCTTTTAATCCGGCGAAGTGCGAGGGCGTTCGTACTGTATGTGTTGATTTGGACCGAATTATCGGTGACACAGTTGAAACTTGCGTCAGTGTGCTCGGGGTGGAACGAATATCTGGCTCATGACAGAGGCACGGGCTGCAGGATCATTATGTAAGGTGGTTAATTTAGGGCCCCTGGGAGATTTTAAACAGCCAACTATGATGCATAACATATTGAGGGAGTTGTATTCCAAATCCGAGCGCTGCAAAAACTGGATTCCACACAAAATAGTTTGATGGCTGGAAAATTTGGAAAGCCATTATTAGTTGTAGCATTTTGACTTTCCTGCAAAATCCTGATAATTCAAATAGTATGATAGTGTTCGGTAGGATTAACTGCTCCATTAAGAAATCATCCACTTGTCTGTTTCCGTTCTAAATGCAGCGGAGAAGCAGGAATACAGGAAACGGTGTGGTCATCCGATGGTGATACAAATGAGAGTCTGTGTGTCACTTGGGGAAACTATGACCTTCCTTACATAACACACAGAGCTGATGAGTGATGTTCTGCTTCTCAGCAGCTCCGCTCTGGGTCTGGAGCACAGTGCGGTACAGTTTGGGCTGGGATTACATGCGCCATGTTAATTTCCCCCTCTGCTCCCGTATAAAAGAGCTCATTATGCATCCCAGCATGGAAAACAGCATTATGCAAGTTCGCTACTTTATGGTGAAAGTGGAGGAGGCGGTGTGATCAAAGGCTGAGCGGACCGGAGAAGAAACTCTTCTTCTATGTTTATAGAAAATGTAGACTACCTCAATTCTTACATGTACCTTATTATGTGTCATTATACAACATTGGGTTACCTTAAAGTCCCTGTGTATAAACAGTGTACCACATAAACCTTTTTTATCATACCTGTTAATCCACGTTAAGTACCCAGGCTCAAGCTCAACTGTCTTTAAACTTTTAGCCAAAGTGGGAGAGCAAGTTGCACATGAAACACATATCCACAACTCAAATACAATTTATTGAATGGTTAGTTATGAGTAGAGAGATATTTTATTCACTTGTTTGAGCTACACTGATATCTCGGGCTGTATCACTGTCTGATTACGCTTAAACAATAATAAAATTTCACTTGAAAACTGGACAAAACCTTGTTAAGTAATAGCAATTTTTGATGTAGATATATGCAAGAAAATGACGAAGATTGTGCCTATATATGATGTAACACTTTTGCTGAATTCAATCTATTTCCTTATAAATCAATCCATATTTGGGTGTGCTTTCAACTTTACAACCAATATTCTATTACATCTGGGCAAAGTGGACAGCTGCCCAAATTATTATTTGATAATTGCTAATTTCATTGGGAATCTGCACCACTAAAGAACAATATTAACTAAAAAAAAAGTCCCGCGGTTGTGTCTTGTAGAGGGCATCTCGGTCAAAATCAAATTCAAAGATGTTACCATAGACTGTATAAGAAGTGGACGTAGTCACCGTGACGTCACCCAATGGTTTGTGGACATCCGTTTTGAAACCTCAAGTTTGCCATCTTGGTTATTGGCCGTCGTCGTCTTGGTTATTTTCAACCAGAAGTGACACGAGAGGGCGGAGCTAAGTACAACCGAACATTTAATAAGACATTTTTAGGCGACCAAACGGTTCAAATGAACTTTCATGAACAGAAAACACACTGTGAAAGGGTTAAAGTTGTAAGACGAAAACATGGACAACTCCCAGACCCAAAAACGACTTGGTAACAACCTGTCAATCACAAGGTAGCCACGCCCTAAAGCGTACCCTGCTTTATGGTCTATTTGACTCTAAATGGGACCATAATTACTAAATAAACATCATGCTTTATTGAAGAGGACTTGAAACTAGCGACTGAGACCATAAACTCATGTTTACAATGTTTACTGAGGTAATAAAGTGAGAAGTAGGCTCATTTTCTCATAGACTTCAAAACAATCAGACTTCTTTTTGCAACCAGAGGAGTCGCCCCGTGCTGGCTGTTAGAAAGAAATGCAAGTTTAAGGCACTTCCACATTGTAATTTGACTTTATACTGTGCTCACATGCTGCACATTCCTAAGTAAAGTTGTGTTTAGTCAAATTACCACCAACTAAAGCCATGGGACCGCTAGTATTATTTCAGCATGAGCACTTTTTGGTTTCTGGGTCTGTGGGTGTACAATTAAGCTGCCATGTGTGGTCTGCTGTTTGCACTGAACTTAAAGAGGAGCTATTATGCTTTTGTGCTTTTTCCCCTTTCCTTTAGTGTGTTATATAGTTTTTTTGTGCATGTAAAAGGTCTGCAAAGTTACAAAGCCCAAAGTCTACGCCAAAGGGAGTTACTCTCGCCCACAGAAACACTGCTCCTGAACTGCCTGAAACGCCTTGCTTGAAGTCCCGCCTTTTCTCCCGTATCGTGGTGATGTCACCAAGTAACACACTTTGCCTAGAGGCTAGTTTGGCACGCCCTCCAATAAAGCTAGTTAGAGCGGAGCTAAAGCGGAGTCTGAAGAGTGTGGTTCGGTTGACTATTCACAACAGTGGGCCGGCTGACCAATCAGAGCAGACTGGGCGCTTTTTTTTGGGGGGGGGGGCTTAAATAGAGCATTTCAGACAGAGGGTGAAAAGAGGTGCTGCAGCATAGCCGCTTTGATAGAAATAAAGGTGTTTTTTGAACATTAAAGCATGTGAACAAGTTCTGGTAGAAAACCAAAATACAAGTATGCACCTGAAAATAAGCAGAGTAGGTCCTCTTTAATGGGAATTTATAGGCGACGGGGTACTTTCACAGTGCGAGAGTGGGCGTTGGGGGATCAATAGAGGTCCAACAGCTAATTTTACTTAATGTTTTTTTTTTTAATGTTCATCCGGACTTAACAATAATTAAATTAATTCACACACTAGTCAATTTACAGTACAGTATATTGTAAAAAAATATATATATATATATATATTCATGTTTCACATTTTCTTTTTGTGTTTTTATTTTAATGCAATGGATTTTATTCCATTTTATTGTCTTGCTTGGTTTTCCACCTGCTTTCCCCACATGGACCTAAAAAAGTTTATCTTACATGATGTAAAGTGAGTTAGAAAAGTACCCAGTGTATAAAAACTAATTCCACCAGGGGACATGTAGACCTCCAACCCCCCTCCAGTGACCCCTCTGGAGGAGACTCAGAGCCAAGGTTTGGACCCCCCAAGACCTCTCCAGGATGGAGGTCACACTGCCGGACTCCTTGAAGTCCAAACATCCCCCCTCCTGTCCCCTCCTTCGTGACCGCGCTTTGACTCCAGGTGTGTTTATGTACCTGCTGGCTCGGGCCCAGGCGGGGGAACGCTCGGGAGTTCGGCTCAGTTCCATAAAAACTCAACAAGGGTGGACTGTACCATTGCGATTCCTAGGCGGAGGGGGAGCCGCGAAGATAAACACGCTATTTTCTCCCGATACCTCGTCTGCATTTAGTCCGTTCCAAACCCGGAGCTGTCAGACGACGCTTCAAACACAACGTGTCACTTAGTTAGATAAAATAAAACCGTATTTATTGTTGATATATACGCGGGGTAAGTTTCTCAACACCCCTAAAAAAAAAACTCCATCGCTACATCTTGCTCTTTTTGATTGACCGCTACATATTTTTTTCTCCTGTGTTGCTGCTGAATGTTCCTCCTGCTGGAGAAAAGGATAAAAAAAAAAACACAACAGTGTGGGGGAAACAGAGGAAGAGGGAAAATAAAGGAGGTGGAGGAAAGAAAAAAGTGAAATAACAGGAGATCAGTGGGAACATTGGTGGAACAGTTTGGGAAAGAGAGAACGAAGCGCAAGTGGAGAGACGAGACTTGCCATTTATATCTCTTTTTTTTGGAGAAGTCCCTGCTTTTGTGTGCAGATTTTTTTTGTTTCCAATCTGCTGATTTTAAAAGGTGAGTTTATCCTGTTGTTTATTCTAGTAGCACAACTGGGCTGTGGTTTATTTATTTTTTTTCTAAGTGTTTGAGCTCTTTGTGTGAGAAAGTGAGGGAGTAGCCTGTGCAGATTTGTCATGCAACAATCGTGCAACAAAAAAAAAAAATGTTTTTCTCGAGGGGATCTCTGTGTTGTGCAGGGATGCAACCCTCCTGTTTAATATTGCATTATTGCAAACCCATGTCAAAGTAATCAGCGCCCCCCCCGTGTTTTTGATTGAATCCAGAGACACGCTGCTGGTTCTGCCTACCATCAACACAAAACACAGTCCACTCTGCAACACATTCATATTTAATGTGTGTTTGCATGCACCGATTTTAAAAAAATGCAATTACATTTTGCATGCATGGGAGCTTGATAAGAGTGCGTTGTTATTGACGCGCACATGTGGCATAGCCAGCGGCTCTTTGTTCCTCTCCCTCCCTCCCACCTCCCCCCCTATAATAACCGACCCGGGCAATGACAGCTCAATGTCCCCTGCAGATAGAATATATAGGACAATATTGACATGCTGGTGTCGCATGAACTTGAGTCATACATATGAACCTGACCCTCCTCCTCCTCCTCCATCCCCATCCATCCGTCAGTCAGCCAACAGCGTTATCAGTGCTCTTCCTTTGTGTTGTTTATAACGGGGTGTCCCCCTACAGAGCTGCAGCGGCGTGCGATTTCACGGTTAAATACTTTTTTTGTTATCGTGATAAAAAAAGGTTGTTTTTGTGTCTTTCTGAGAGGAGTTAGTTGGGGCTGTTCAGGGGGGGGGGGTTGTGGGGTTGTGTTGTGGCTCTCCGCGTGCCAGAGGAAGGGTATATAAAGTGTGTCAATGTCAAATGGAGGTGTGTCTCCTTGTGTTTGCCGTTCACTGGCCTTGTGCTGGCTCGAAAAAAAAAAAAATCAGAGAGGAAATATAAAAAAAATCCTGCAGCAAAAGCCCCTGAAAAGATCCGTTTCGTAAGAGTCTCCCTTATGGAATATCTTATAGCCTGGCGCGGGAGGGGAAGTGTTTTGCTTCAGTGTGTCGTGCCAGACCAAGGACACGCGCACACACACACACACACACACACACACACAGTCGTGTTTTCGTGACTTTTGAGGACATTGCATTTACTCATATTCATTTCCCGGAGACTTACCCTAACCCTAACTGCTACTTGCCTGATCCTAACCTTAACCTAAACCTAACCGTAAACCAAGTCCTGTTACGGGGACGTTCATTTTTGTCCCCATTTGGAAGGCGAGTCTCCACAATGTGACTGTGTAAACAGGTTTATGTCTCCACAACGTGGGTAAAACACGCCCACACACACACACACACACACACACACACACACACACACACACACACACACAACTCCCCTCTGTCTGCACACAGACATCCAGGTTCTCACTATGCTGCAAGCTGCGCGCACGCACGCACCCAAGCGAAGCTCGCGCGCAGGTTCTGTGAGTCATACCGCATTTGGAGACTCGCTGCTCTTGGAGTGAAGTGGAGCCCCTGCTGATAACGCGCGCATGCAGACACATCACACATCACACATTGTTCAAGCAGGATTGTGCATTTATAGATGTGCAAATGCACGAGGACGCACGCGCGCACAGGCTCACCAGGAGCTATGTCAGAAATGACGGACTGTGTTGATATAGAAATGCAGCCACACACATACACACACACAGAGATAGTGTACTGTTTGTCTTTCTTTGTTGGAAATACTGGTGGGTGTGGTGTTACCAGCAGCCCCGAGTCCATCATTTTGGGGCTGTTTATTTCAAAATAATTGTCAGTATCATACCACTATGAAAACATAGTTTTGCTTAAATGACTACAAAATTGAAACATAACAAAGCAAAAACACAACACTTCTTCTTCGTTAGATTTAGACAACAAAACTACTTGGTTATGTTCAGTAAAAAACATTATCATTTGGCATAAATGACCACGTTTGTTACTTTAATTTACCTTTATATCTTAAATAATGTAAGTCAACGTTGACTTTTACTTTCACAGGATACGAACACCAGTCTCCTGGGTGAAAGTTCAGTGTTGGTTTGACCGATCCACCACCCCGACCTACTCCCTACACGGACTTCCACAGACTATCGTTAGAAACGTATTTGTGATATGTCGAAAGCAAACGTAATCAATCCGCGACAAAATACGTTTTCCTCGAAACGTAATTCAATGGTTACTCACTGTGGACTCTTTTTGTTGGGACTATTTCTTGGGAGAAAGTAGTTTCTATATGTAAACTTTAATTTGTCATGCCAGTGTCTCTTTTCAATGCTTTATGCAGCACAAACATAATTCCATTCAGCCCTATTGTTTTGGGGATGGAGGCAGAAATGCCAGAGGCAGATATATATATCAATTAGATAGAACCAGAACTATTTGCACAGCTAGATACCACTGTGCACAAGTAAAATATATGCTAGTCTAAACTGTCTTGCTGTATATTGAATAGTAGCACCACAAGGACCAGTTACAGCATTAAAACCCTGCTTACACATTAGCTAACTAAATATTTAACACTCTAAATGACCACATTAACTTCATTTGTTTGTATTAGGGTGTACTTTCAACTCTGACTGCAGGATGTAATTACTTGAAGTTTATATTTTGACATCACTGTCATGCTCCTTTTACTTAATTAAGATGATTTGAATTCCCACACTCAGCTACATCCCTGAAACTGACTAAACGTGTAGATCTCCATAGTGTCTCTGAGCTGATCGTGTTGGTGGCAAGTCATGTTTGTAGACTTCAAAGTCCCTCGCTCTAATCTGTTCCAGTATCATAAATCAAAAATCATGGGGTATTTATAGAGGTCAGGAGAACAAGTAGTTCTGCGGTGCATGCATTTTTTTATTTTAACTTGATTAGATGTTGAGCTGCAGAACCAATCTTGTGTAACGTGCCTGTTCTTCATATGGGTTTAGTGATGTTCTCAACATGAAGAAAATATAAGAATGAATGCTGCTTGATTCAGGTTATTGTGAATTGAAATCCCTTGGGGTTTTGTGCTGTTGATCAGACTAAATAAGCAGAAAAAACAGAAATGTGTCATTATTTATTGACATTTTGTAAACTTATTCATCAAACAATTTAACAAAAAGCAATAGATTAATCAACAATGCAACACAGAATTTGATTTTAAATACAGTAAAATGCCAATAGTGTGAGGCAGTTGTACGTCATTATACTGCCAAATCAAGTTGTCTGTAATCAACGTAATCATGAACCAAGAAGTACAAAGAGCGAGAAATGCTGTGTATGGAGGAGGTCGGGGTGGATGGGTGGTTCAAAAAACAACAGACTTTCGCCCAGGAGACCGATGTTCGTATCCCGTGTGAAACCCGAAGTCAACTTGATTTATTTGTCGCGTAACTTCCGTACTGAAGTTACACCACTTCTGGAGTTATTTTAACCCAAATCACAATCTTTTCCTAAACCTAACCAAGTACTTTTTGACACATAACTTCCGTACTTAAGTTACGCCACTTTCGGAGTTATTTTAACCCAAACTGCAATCTTTTCCTAAACCTAACTAAGTATTTTTGTTGTCTAAACCTAACCAAGCGGTTTTATTTTGAAAAGACTCGAACAGAGATTGACACGTGCGTCACGTGTTGATGGACATTTGTAGGAAAATGCACGAAAAAATGAGGAATGACTTTTCGTAAGAATTCATACAAACCATTGTATGAGGATACGTTGATCAACTCAAGAAAAAGACAAAATCCAAACAGTCTCTAGCATAACTTTTTGGACTGGTGGATGACGTCTGCATCAACTGTGTGACCACCAAAGGTTGCTACTGATATTCCAGCACGCAGACCCAGGTTGTAGTGAGGACACTGTTACTTTGAATGAGCTGGTACTGTCGACGTGTCACAGCGGTGATTTGTAGAGGTTTTTTTCTGGAGTCGTGTCGTATGCATCTGTCAGGATAAAAAATAAACTCTTCTGCTGGAACAGTTGCCCTGTGGTCTGATGCTACATCCCCCGAGTGTTTGTGTTCTGGCCAGACTAATAATCCAAGATCAACTTGTTGACATCATTAAATTGTGGCGTTTCAGTCTCCTGGGATGGAGCTTGCAGACATTTCTGAACCCACTGGCAAAACAGAAACATCCGCAAATGATGACTTGATGGTGCATTTGACTTCTTTTGACAAAAGGAGGGTTGTCATTGTTAAAGATGGCGATGGCCATGCTTGTTAACCCCATGTTTCATTGTCTCTGCACCACTGAACTTGTTGCTATGACGTCTATTGACCGACCTGACCTCATTACATACTAGTTGTGCCATCCTTTGAAATCGCCTGTGCTCATTTGGATTGTCAGTGACAGTTTGACCTTTTGCACTCCAGGCAGAGTCGACTGAAAGAACCACAAGGTTCCCGACACGTTTTTTTTATCTGTGATGTAAAGAGGGGAGGAAATGACATCTGTAGCTGATTAAAAATTGGATAAACTATACCAGAAGTGCTGTAAATATTAAACATTGCAATTGCATATTTGCTCCATCTGCCAAAGCACAAATGCACTTCCTCTGCTGTTGGTGTGGGGGGGGGAAACTTACTCAAGCATATTCAGCCTGTCACCTTGCCTGTTGACTCTACCAATATTAACATTTACTCCCGCAGTGTTTGCTAATCCATCAGTGTTGACTGCAGGGAAAGACGATATGCTTGACCTGTTAGGGTTGCAAGGTTTGTACAGTGTTGACGTATTAAAGTTCAAACCGTAGTTTATTTCTGACCTTCAGTGTTAGAGGTAGTGGACTCACATCTGGAGAGTTTGACACCACTTAGCTAAAGGTTAATTACATCAAATAAAAGCCTATTTTGATTTATTTTTCAAATTATGAGTCATTACCAGGTGGCAACCTCCGGTTCTAAAAAGTGAAGTCAATGCTGAAGTGCCTTAAACCTGCATTCTTTCTAACAGCCAGCATGGGGCGACTCCTCTGGTTGCAAAAAGAAGTCTGATTGTATAGAAGTCTATGAGAAAATGACCCTACTTCTCACTTGATTTATTACCTCAGTAAACATTGTAAACATGAGTTTATGGTCTCAATCGCTAGTTTCAAGTATTCTTCAATACAGCATGATGTTCATTTAGTAAATTATGGTCCCATTTATAGTCAAATAGACCATAAAGCAGGGGATGCTTTAGGGCGTGGCTACCTTGTGATTGACAGGTCGCTACCACGCCGTTGTCCGATCTGGTTGTTGTCCGTGTTTTCATCTTAGAACTTTAACCCCTTTCACAGCGTGTTTTCTGTTCATGAAAGTTAATTGTAAGATTTTGGTCGCCTAAAAATGTCTTATTCAGCGTTCGGTTGTACTTAGCTCCACCCTCTCGTGTCACTTCTGGTTGCATAAAACCAAGATGGCGACGGCCAAAATACCGAACTCAAGGCCTCAAAACCGTAGTCCACAAACCAATGGGTAACTTATACTTTGGGCAACATTACTTATAAAACAATTCATGTTTTGACAATAAAACAGTTTATTATATGACAATATTGGCCGATGGATGTAATTTCCTGACTTTAAATGAGCTACAAGGATAAGTTGACCAAATATTCTACATGTTGTGTCAACTTAGATTGCATGGCTCTAGGGTCCGATTGCGGCTTTGAAATAGGAGACACTGATAGCACTCGTGAGAGGTAGATGAATCTGTGGATATGCAGCAAACTAGGCCAGTAAACATCTATATTTGGAGGTGGATTCAGGTCCCAGAATATCAGGGAATCAAATGGTGTTGTCATCCCAACTGCTCAGAAATACTCTTTGTCCTTATGTTGAGGTGCTGACGCTGAAATGATCTCCTGTCGAAGTACACGCCAGCTGTTGGGTTCATACGGACCTGTCAGTGTTGAGCGATGCGTCTCAGTGCAGCTGCGGTGCCGAGCCACTGATTAAATGTGAAGTACCGCTGTAGTAAGAGGACTCTGTTACGGTGTTTGATGGTGCTGCGGAGCTGATGTTCATGTCTGTGGGTGTAATTGCCTCTTCAGAGATAGAGTTTTGTTTACTGCTCAGTTTGAGTATCGCTGTACATTTGTAGCAGAGGAGAGCTGATAGCCACTTTAACCCATTCGCCGTTGGAACAAACATGAACATTGATGATTTTGAAACAAATGAGAGGATAAAGTACATTCTTAAAGCTGTGATAATCTAGATTTTTACATTAAATATGGATCAAATGACCATGTGTAAAAGCCCAGTCGCCAGGAAAAAATGTTGGCATTGTACGTTTCTGCAAACCATGGACACGTTGAATGTGGACCCAACATAAACCATGATCTTTTTTCTAACCTTAATCAAGTAGTTTTGTTGCTTAAACCTATCAATCGTTTCACAACGTAAACCACGTAGCATTGTTTGTTTCTTCAAGCGTGATTCGAGGCTGATATGAAACGTATTTATGAAACAGTTTTTTGGTTGAGAAACGTCCACATTCAACGTATCCCGTGGTTTACAAAAAGGTACAAGGCTAACTTTTTTTCTGGCGACTGGGTTGTGTGTAATGTGAAAGGTGTTGCTCGTAGTAACAAACCCACATTTATCAGCAAACTCGGTAATTCTCCTCAGCTCAGTGAGGCGCTTTGACGTCTTTTAGCTTGTTGTTTTGTTACGTGTTCTGGCCCGCAAACTTTGCTCCAATAAACCTTGAAAAAGTCTCAGATAAACTTCCCTGTGTTCAGCATCAAACAAAGTTAGCGACTAGCTGGTGAACATAGTGGAGCATTTAGCAGCTAAAGAGACAGATATTCTTCTCAGGAGTTGGTGGAGACCAAAACAGAGCTAAAAGAAAGGAGTGAATATTAGAATTCCGATCATCACGTGACCAAAAACACGACCCAAATTAATGCTTATGTTGCTACGTATTTGCCAGATGTGTAAATAGTCAACCGTTTACTAACACAGTCGCCATAACAACTTTGACATTGTTGTGTTCTCAGCTTGTTGCGAAGCAACCAAGTGGCCAAAAAGATCTATGGATACTGCTTTAAAGCAGCTGTTTTATTATTTTATCCCGTCTTTTATAACTCCGTAGTTTAACAAACATATCACTGTTTCTGCGTGCCATCTGGCCGAATTATAAACTTGTACAACCTCATCTTTGGAGTGGAACCAAGCATCACATGATTGCCAATCAGCCAATTATTAGATTAGATGTACTTTTGACGTATATCCGCTGGTTCAAGCTTCTCAAATATGATTATTTGCTGCTTTTCTTTGCTATAAGTGAATATCTTTGTTTTAATGTGAGTTTCGGACTGTTGCTTGGACTTTGAGGAACTGTGATTTTATACAATTTTCTGACATGTTATAGACCAAACTATTATTTATTAATGAAAATAACTGTGAGTTTGAGCCCTAACTTCACTATATATTGTAATTTCTGACAGAAAGCCTAATCTAGATATATGAAAATACATTGATGAGTTGTACATATGAAGAAAGATCCCTCCTGTCCTTTATTTACATGCTCCCGTGGTGTCCTGTATGGTCCATTCGAGTGCAGCTACTGTAACTAACACTATCTAATGTTGCACTTCCCCTCTGTTGGCACCAACAGAAACATTGATTCTTGTCTGTTGACAGTAGATTCAGCTCAGTGTGTTTAAAACCCCGGCCAACGTGACACGAGAGACCGTCGAGAACGCAAAACAAACATTGAAATGTGTGCTCACGGGCTACTGAAAAAATGAATCGTTTGGATGGAAACCAAAGCACACCGAGTACAGCTGAAACGCACTCAGACCTGCATCTCTGACTGTGTTGAGGGGATTTTACTCAGTTTTGTAGCTTTTAAAGAAGAAAAAGAAGTCAAATCTGGCGCTGAGTCATTAAATATCCACAAGTACTTGACACAGCATTTTGGGCAGCCGTAACCACAATTTTTGTCATTAATTGTTCAGAAATTTGTTTTTCTTTACAGCCCAGAAATCCTCTAAATCAGACCGATTCTTCGAAATTTTGAATTGTCAGTTCTAATATTTAATACAGGGGGATATGAAAGCACTTTTGTTTAAACATTGCCTGTGTTTATTGAGCATAGGTCAGTTATATGACTCTGTTTGGCAGCGTAGCGTGAGCTCAGATTTATTTTTACTGTCAGTGTACAGTGAAGAGGAGCCCATTAGCTGATGACTGAGACAGTGTGGAACAACGCTTCTCACTGCGTAGGTGTCCGAGATCAGTCTAGTCTGAATAAATCCTAACCATGCGAGTAACGTTTTTGTGTGTTTTTTTCATCCAAATTGTTATCATCAGAGTCTTGGCCAGTTGTAGTGTCTAGTGCATTTTAGTCTGGGTGTTAATAAAAAAAAATATATTTTTTGTATTCTGTGTAGGTGTACTAGAGCCTAACAGCATCTGGGTCAGAGCGTATGGATTTTATACAGTGTAGGTGTACGAGATTACAGCAGTGTTCTAGGCCAGTGTGTGGAAGTGTGTGTGTGTGCGTTGGCGGAGGGACGGCTCAGTTCTTTGCCCGATGGCTAGAGGCCAGATACAGATAGGGCCGGGCACCACAATGCCCTGTCTGTTCCCACAAGTCCAAACAGGCCTTCACAACACCCTATTTATAGACAAACGCTCTGCCCAAACTCCATTCATATTTCTCAGGTTGGATGTGTGGAGTAGTGTTTGCAGATGTTCTTTGTTTTTTTTTTACCAAAAAGTTAACCATGTGATGCAAATGTTACACTCCGTGACTGTGATTTTTGAATTGAAGCGACCCGAATGCGTCCAAATGTGCAGCCGGTCTGGTGCTGTCAGAGGCGACGGTTCACAATGTGTGTGTGTGTGTGTGTGTGTGTTATTCGCATTCCACGGCGCACAGTTACATAATCAGGAGTGTTTGTCAATAGATCCGCAGGCAGAGGAAGAGCTGAGCTGGGCAGAAAATAAACAGCAAATACATGTTCGCAGGGGTAACGTTCGCCCCCCCCCCCCCCCCCCACTCGTACGCACAATATCCATGTGAAGTGTATTTATACAGAGGAGGTCGTCTGCAGTTGTATCATAGATCTGCCGTCATTTAAAAAAAATATCTGTAGGCTAGCAATGGATAAATGTGGAACAACAGGAAAACAGCTACCTGAAACCAACACCGTCCTCCCAAGAAAAATTTCAGCCGTTGCCGCAAATGCCCCAAAATGATAAGCGTTGGAGGCGGGGCCTCGTTCATTCGTATGAAAGTTGCTCAGTGGTCAAAAATGTCAGTTGCAGCCTTAATACTGTAGCGATATCGATATGTAAAACGCACTAAAACTCTTGTTGCACCAGTGTCACCAGACCGGTGTGAAACGACATCAGTGATTGATCTTAAAACGGAACATTTGAGTCCTAATCAGGAAGAGTGGAGCTCAGGATATTGACACAACTTTTAAGTAGATTAACGATATTTCCTGTGCTGGTTGTACTGAAAACCAACATGAAGCCGACATCAATGCAGCCACAATGTAGTCTATTGTGAACCTGGATATAAGCACCCAGAGGAACCATGTTTTCTGACACATAAGCAATTAGCCGTTTAATAACTCAACAGTAATCAAAGCAATTAGGTGCCTGCAGTAATAATGGCTCATAATCATTCACTCCACATGGCTTCATTTGTATCTGCGCTGAGCTCCGTCACAATCAGACACTGTAGCACTGAGGAGGAGATAGTTAGTGTCCTTTTAGCCTTTTGAGTCTGGACATCTAATCTATAATTCATTTAAACATATTTAATATATCTGCATACCCGACCACCGACACTGTAATCCCCCTCATTATCATTGTTCACATTTGAGCTCGAACAGCAACAGTTTGACATCATTTAGTAATGTTTCAGCAATAATGGAGTAACTCTTTTAATAATGTTTTAATGAACTATGATAACATGTTCCTCTCATAACCATCCAGCCTCATCAGCTTGATTATAGAGACACAGGGAGTGTAAACAGAGGGTGTATATTACATTCTAGGGTGGACCAAGGCTTGTGATCAAAAGTGGGCAGTTCTAATGCTACAAGTCTGTTCGTCCCAAACTATTTTCAGTTAACATTTAAAGCTATTTTTCGAGCAAAAGTGCCAAACATTGTGTGGTTCTTGTTTCTAAAATCTGAAGATTTGATTTCTCTGTTTTATACACTATATGGCCAAACATTTTTTTACTAGTACTATACTTTTGTACTTCTGTACTTTTATTCTGAGGAGGGAAATCTTAATGTTGCACCATACAGTGATATTTTTTACACAATAGTGTTCTTCCAACTTTGTAGCAGCGGTTTGAGGAAGGCCCTTTCCTGTTACAACATCAACACAAATGCCCCCGAGCACAAAGCCAGGTCCATAAAGAAATGGTTTTCCCAGTTCGGTGTGGAATAACTTGACCTTGGCCTTATCATCAGACATCAGTTCGGATGCTCTTATGGAGAGATGAGATGTTCAGCAATCACATTATGGGTATAATGTTTGTCTGTCTGCAAACTTTTGGCCATGTAGCATAATGTAAATAAGCAACTATTTTTTCCATTTTTTGACATTTTACCAGTGGATAACCTCCGGTTCTGAAAAGTGAAGCCAGTGAGGAAGTGCCTTTAACTTGCATTATTTCTAATAGCCAGCAGGGGGCGACTCCTCTGGTTGCAAAAAGAAGTCTGAATGTAAAGTCTATGAGAAAATGAGCCTACTTCTCACTTGATTTATTACCTCAGTAAACATTGTAAACATGAGTTTATGGTCTCAATCGCTAGTTTCAAGTCTTCTTCAATACAGCATGATGTTCATTTATTAAATTGTTGTCCCATATAGAGTCAAATAGATCATAAAGCAGGGTACGTTTTAGGGCGTGGCTACCTTGTGATTGACAGGTTGCTACCACGGCGTTGTCCGGTCTGAGAGTTGTCCGCGTTTTTGTTGTAGAACTTTAAGCCTTTCACAGTGTGTTTTCAGTTCATGAAAGTTACTTGTAACATTTTTATCGCCTATAAATATCTTAATCAGCGTTCGGTTGTACTTAGCTCCACCCTTTCATGCCACTTCTGGTTGCAAAAACAGCTGCTCCAGCAGACCTGCTATGCGGCCAAGATTGAGTGATCGAGTCGCTGATAACAGTATTTGTGTCACAGAAGCCTTTCTTGGGTGATTACGGTTAAGAACGCGCAGATAATGTTTGCTAAGTGTAACTTTATGCTCTAATTATACACTAGAAATAGCAACGAGCAGGTTCTTATTAAATCTGAGTGTTCTCATGTTTGGCTGCAGCTGCAATCAACTCACTGTCACCAAGCCATTTATCTCCATCAGTTCTTAGCCAATAGCCTCCAACATGTAAATTTACCCTATAGCTTGAAGGTCAATTAGCGTATGTGTGTGTGCGATTGCATGGTTCTCCCTGTGTCTGCTATCACGCGCTCGTCTGTTGGCCTATGGCCTGAATCGGAAAAACAATCGATTCGACCGTCTGAGCCTCTTTTCGAGTCTCTGTCTTTTTTTTGCAGCTGAATAAACTCTCTCAGATCTGAGCTGAACAAAATGAACCTGCTGTCTTTTATACATCCACATAATTAGTCAAGGTAATTACTGGTTTCGCTTCATGCTTCACTCCGATGCACTCTCGCAGCTATCGAGTGAACAAACTGAAAGCTCATCCGCCGGCTGTCATGAGACGTTAAGGGATGAATGTCGCTGAAGGAGAGAGAATTTGAATTTCACAGATAAACAGAGAGAACAGGGCAGGAAACAAGGAACACATGCTTGTTCATTATCATCATCCAGACTATGTGTTCTTCTGGTCTGTGTATTAGATTTCCTGGAAGTTCACGTTTGCAGTGCACATGATTGCCATTATTGAATGTTATTACAGTTTGATTATTTTATGACTTCTCAATCGTCTATAAAATATCCAAAAATAGGCCTCTGGGTGCTTGCTTCCCATGGCAACGGTTGGTATTTGAGGGCTGGCGTTCCTGAGACGGGCGGTACTGATAGCCTTTAGCCTCCAAACATTGATGCAAGACGTGTTTTTCCCTTATTCCCTTATTAATTATAATTTCCATTCAACTTTAATAAATGGCTTGAATGATGAATTAGTAATCCAACCCGGTCTCTCTGGAAGGCGTATAAATACGACAACATTACACGAACATTCTGCGTGTCATGAGGACGCATTTTAGGCTTTTGACGTGTCATTTATACGTCACCCTACAAAACTATGGTAACGTCCACAGTTAGGTTTAGGCAACAAACCACTTAGTTAGGTTTAGGAAAAACGTCATGGTTGAGCTTAAAATAAGTACGTAAACTAACAATTTAACATAAGTACAGAAAACACAAACGTCACTAAAAAACATTTTACGTAACTAAGGTAACTTACAAAACATCGGTCTCGAACACTGCTTTTTCTGGTTAAAAGTCTTCCCCTCATAAGCGCTCTTTCTCGCTTTTTATTCTACGTCACTACTTCTGCACGTAGCATACTTACACGGAGGCATTTACATCGCAGTCAGTAGAGACTACATGGCATACAAATTACATGCCAAATGCAAGAAAGGCGTTCTTATTGCACGCTAAATGCCTTGCGCATTATTGTGTCATTCATAAGGCTTTTCATGCGACCGGGCTGAGTAATCAAACCTAATAATGACTCAAACTCAGAAACTGATATAGCTACAGTCATCATAATATTTATGAGGGTGCAATGGATCACCTTCTCTTTTAGCAAAATAACCTTTGTCACCCTCACCTTTCGAGGCAGACAGAGAGACGGGATGTCTGAGTGGAGGTGAGATCATGATGGAGGGAATAATAGGCGGCCTGAAAATGAAACGAAGAACTGAGCTGATGAGCGACAGAGGGTTCGAGGAGACAAGAGGCCAAAGTGATCTGCTGAGAGACGGAGAGAGAAAACAAGCTTCTCTTTCATTTGTGTGTCTTGTTTTGGAGAGACAAGGTGATCCACGTACAGTATGCCCATCCAACGCCGTGGGAAGCAGCACAGGAGATTTAAAGTTGGCGGGGGGGGGCGAGCAAAGGCTTGGCTCAGAGAGGAGACGAGGGGAGCTTTGGCTCCTCTCTGGGTCTCCACGGTGGCTGATGTTGTGCCTTTTTTCTCTCCAGGCATTTGTCGCTCATTTTTCTCTCTCTGACTGTATTTTGTCCAGCAGACCTGGCAACACACGCGCCCCAAAAAACCCTGACGTTCAAGCCGTCTGCAGGAGAGTGGATGTACTTAGAAATGCACAGTAGCAGTTGTTGATGCTCCACCACTTAAGTTACCTACTTAGGGTATTGCAGCAGTAATTGAATAAGAAACGTAAGCACTGAATCAATACGCAACAATAAAAGCAATAATATACAGTAGGATGTAAACAAATGATTGGATATGTAAACATATTAATCTGCAAACACAAAGTGTTTTAAGTGCATGTAAACAGAGTAGATGGTATTAGCTTGCGGTGAAAAGCTGGACCAGCTGGAACGAAAAAAATCAGCCTCAGCAGACAGTGCGCATGCCGACCTCAGGCAGAGCTGCACATCACTGGCTCGCGCGTATAGAACTGACGTAGCGGTACCCAGGTGTGACAGCGGTGAAGACGCTGCACACTAACACGATTTAGTTCAGGACAGAGAACAGATTCGGTCCTCAGAGTGTTTATGACCGCGACACCTGGGTCTCTCTACTGTGTGTGTGCATGTATGTGTGTGTGTATGTGTGTCAGCAGAATATTGCGATACCAATTTTTTTTCCCCCACCCCTAGTTATGACATCTACACCCACAGAACCCCAAACAAACAACTGTTGAAATGACCTGATGTCAGACTGCGATTACTCCACCACCCTCTCATGTTGTGCAGCCTTGAACATCTCGACATCAAAGCCCGCCACATACCGAAGCAGCCGCGCGTGCCGCGGGTTTAACCTTTCAGCGTTTCGGGCCTTCAGCCTACATTCTCAATATAGGTGACCTTAGTGCTCAGTGTCCTACTTTAGCACACTGTTGTTGTGTCTGGGTGTGTGTGTGTCTCGGGAGTGTCTGGGCGCGCCTCTTTGTTCGAAGCAGCAAACACTGGTGGCAGCATTGAGAGAAAGAGAGCAAATGAAAGAGAGCGCCAGCAGAACTGTTTTTCCTTTTCACTTGCTGTTGGGTGGAGAAAAAGAAAGAGGGAGAGACAGAGAGAGAGGTTGGCAGTGAATGAGACAAAGACCTGCAGTCAGACAGAGAATGAAGAGCGACGATGACTGGCGGAAACCGAGAGAGAGACGCAAATGAAAAGTCAGCAGCGTGACAAAAGACGGACGGATGGAGGGAGACGCGGACGAGTGCGAGAGCTGTGAGAAAGATTAAAATAAAGAGGAAGAGGGCAGATGGAGACGGAGGGAGAGAAAGTTCTCCTGTTTGACGGCCGCCTGTTATATCAGCTCTGCGAGCGACAATCTAGCGGTTGATTAAAGAAACATACAGGTGCGATTTGAAGTTGAAGGCCTTTTATTTCGGTCTGCGAGAGCTATTTTTCTTACTGAGATACAAATGCGACAAATGTCTCTTTCTGATGGCAAGAATTCAAGCTCTGATATATCAAACTTTGCTGGCAACGGAGTCTGCTGGCACAAGTTGAAGATGCTTTTTCCTCTTGCAGTATTGGACAGTTTCATATAGAAATGCTTTCCTGTTGGCAGACTTCATCCCCCGTAACAGCCATTTCAGATTTACTAAATGAACATCAAGCTGTATTGAAGAAGACTTGAAACTAGCGACTGAGACCATAAACTCATGTCTACAATGTCGATGCAAAAATCAAAGTGGCATCTTTGGTATTCTTGGCATGCGGGGAGCAGTTTAGTATGTGCAGGGAGTGTCGACTGCAGCTGGTTATGTATTGGAGTTTGTATCTGATATACATATTTGCAGTACAGAATGATCTCAGCAGCAGAGCACGGCTACGGTAAGGGCTCGGAAGGAAAGCATGCATCGGTCTGTCACCACCTGCACTAAGTTTGTTTTGGCGGGAGAAGAGAGCTTCGGTTGGTGTTGGACTCAGAGAGGGAGGCTGTCGCTATTTCCTGGAAGCTGTAGGCACTAGTTCAGACCCACTACATATAGAACTTTAATAAGTCTTAGTAGAAAAGAAACTTTCATTCGACTAATACCACTCTAGTACCACCTGTTTTACTCAGTGCCTTAAACTCCCAGCAGGTGGTGAGTCCTCTGGTTGCAAGAAGAAGTCTGATTGTATAGAATTCTATGAGAAAATGAGCCTACTTCTCACTTGATTTATTACCTCAGTAAACATTGTAAACATGAGTTTATGGTCTCAATCTCTAGTTTCAAGTCTCCTTCAATACAGCATGATGTTCATTTAGTAAATTATGGTCCCATTTAGAGTCAAATAGACCATAAAGCAGGGAATGCTTTAGGGCGTGGCTACCTTGTGACTGACAGGTCGCTACCACGTCGTTGTCCGGTCTGGGAGTTATCCGTGTTTTCGTCTTACAACTTTAACCCTTTCACAGTGTGCTTTCAGTTCAAGTTAATTGTAACATTTTGGTCTCGTAAAAATGTCTTATTCAGCGTTCGGTTGTACTTAGCTCCACCCTCTTGTGTCCCTTCTGGTTGCAAAAAGCAAAGATGGCAACGGCCAGAAACCAAGATGGCGACGGCCAAAATGCCGAACCTGCGGCTTCAAAACCGTAGTCCACAAACCAATGAGTGACGTCCGGGTGACTACGTCCACTTCTTGTACACGGCCTATGGTTTTACTAAAAGTTGTCATTATTAGTGGTCTGTTACTGATCTATGAAGCATAAATAAGTTATTTATTAACCATCAAAAAGCCATACAGTACACCCTCACCATGTAACCGCAACCTCAACTTTCTACGTTTATCAGCACGGAAAACATCATCTCGAGTCCGATTTGAGCATCATCATCATCCAGCAGCAGCAAGCCCAGCTCTGCTCTGTTTTCTCAATGAAACATCAACGTCTGACGTATAGCTCAAATCAGCTTCAGTTCAGTTAGTTACTGTGCGGTCACATCGCGTTGCGTCAAAGGACGAGGAGATGGAGTCAGCGTAACAGAAAAAAGGGAGATGAGGGTGACGGAAAGCAGATTGACGAAAACAGATTGTGACACTTTGGAACGAGACGGCGACTGAAATGCCGTTTTCTCCGCGTGATTACGAACGCGTGTGAAACGAGCGTGGGTTAATTCAGCGGGAGCAATTATGCAACGGGAGCCCGATATCTGAGACGTGGAACCTGTTCGGTGCAACAGATGAGCCGAACAGCTGTTTTCTGACAGTTGAAATGTGGAAGTAGAGTAGAGGCTAATTTTGTTTCCCCTTTTCTCAACCAGCAACACAGTCTCTTCCCTGTTTTTTTTTTTTTTCAGTCTTCTTCCCTTCTTGCTCTTTATGCAACCCTGCCTCTTTCTCTCCGTCTCTGTGTTTCTTTTTCCACGGTGACAGACGGTGCCGCCTGTGCAGTTTAGCGGTCATTACACGCTCTAAAACACACTGACTCAGAGAGAGGTGGAGACAGAGATGAAGAAAGATGGATGATGGGGGGGAGTTAAAATGTTGCAGCCTCAGGAAACTGTATGTGGAGGACAGAGAGAGCAGATTAAGTATAATAGGCGAGTTACGTGAGACCCGCGTCGATGCTGCTTAATGGGCTGTCTGTCATTTGGCTGCCTTTTTTTCTGCCACTTTGTCTTGTCTGCAAGCTTTGATAGCACATAATTGTCACTGCTCATATCACTGACCACTCTGTGATGTCTCACCAACATTCAGTCCAAGTGGCGTTTATGTCTATAACATTGAATAAATGATCGTAAAGTGTTCCCACGACGCTTTGTTAAAGTCTATAGAGTTGATTTAACTAATGAGAGCAAATTGCATAGTTTTCTGTTACATGCAAATATTCAAGCTCTTTTTAAAAAAAAAACCAAAAGTCAAAGTTCACGCGATAATAACGTGTTAATGCAAGTTTGATTTAACGCCACTAATTTCTTTCAACGCAATTAACGGAATCGATCTTTCGGAGGTTGTAGCGGCTGAGTTTTAAAGCCAGAGTGCAGATACTGGCATCACGAAGGAGGCTAAATAACGCTCCAAACTTGCGCTCGATTTGTCGAGGAAAAACTGGCATGGCCGTTTCCAAAGGGGTCCCTTGACCTCTGACCTCAAGATATGTGAATGAAAATGGGTTCTATGGGTACCCACGAGTCTCCCCTTTAGAGACATGCCCACTTTATGATAATCACATGCAGCTTTTGGGGCAAGTCATAGTAAAGTCAGCACACTGACACACTGACAGCTGTTGTTGCCTTTTGCCATGTTATGATTTGAGCATATTTTTTATGCTAAATGCAGTACCTGTATTATATTAATATTCACTGGTTCCAGCTACTCAAATGCGAGGACTCACTATTTTTCTCAGTTTTTTTAATCATTGTAAATTGAATATCTTTGCAATTTGGACTGCTCCCATCTGGATAAATTGTGACTGACGTTTTCATTGTTTTCTGAACATTTTTTAGGTTAAACAATGAATTAGTTAATTGTTGTTGTTCTGTGTTTTTTCATACTTTGAGTACTATTATAGTGCATTTTTATTAATGATATTTATCAAGATTTTCTTATCGAAGCTGCGAGAGTCCCTTGTTTAAATGATTTCATTGTGCGTATCACATGCTGTATACAGAAATGCCACAGAGATCCTGTTGCAGCATAACTTTCCCTTCCAAACATCCAAATGGTGTCATACCAGAGACATATTAATAGACACAGAGGAGCATGTAAACAAATTTACTTTGCAGTCATGTCAGGACATGCCAGGCCTATAAAAAATAGGGGGGGGGGGGATTTGGCTGTGAAACAGCAATCTACAGTGTCAGAGAGAGACTGAATGGCCAGGTTCAAGGATACGTGTCAGTAAGCAGCTTCAAGGCCCGCTGAAGCGACTTTGAGTGAGATACTGAAGTCCTATTGATGTGCTATTGTTGCTCCTGAGCTTGTCTACCGGCCTCGGTGTCAAGGTGGGGAAAACACAAGAAGTATCAGATTGTTAGGAGACAATGTAAATATACTGTATCTAATAAGCAACGTTAGAGTGATGGGGAAGTGACTTTTCTGTCAGATCAAAATGAATCACATACTGTAGTTTCAGCTCTGTATTTGCCAAGCCCCAAAACGTAATTGCATGTCACTTATAAACGATACATTCTGTGGCGTGCTTCAGAAACGACAGCCATTTGAATATAGATTGATTTCGGCTTATTCACATGTGACCCACAGACGCTCTCCCTCCTCCGTCGTTCATTTCAGTCACCACCGATTTAATAATGGGTATCCAGTCGGGGTTTGCACCCTGCATTTGCATCGTGCATCGTGCACAACAGATTATTTTCAGTATTATTAAAGGCAGGGTTGACGATGTTATCCAGAATACACTGTTTGTTATATTTGTTGAAATGGTCTTTACACCCCGACAGCGATCCATTACTTATGAGCTCTGAAAAAGGACCCGAAAAGAGCCGTCATCTGTAGCCGCTGTAATTCTGTAAAAACTTCTACCAATCACTGCCTCAAGGTCCGCTTGGAAAGAACTAATCAGTTCCTCCCTGCCTCCCTGCTCGTTCTCTACCCTTGGCGTGCACCAACCTGAACTCAAAGCGCGTCGCCGCCGCACGTTTACTGGAGAATGGAAGAGAAAACTCAGCCCTGCAGTAGCACTGCTGCGGTTACTTGTCATGAGGAAGCGTTGTTGAGTTGAGGTCCTCTCTCCGCTCTGTTGCTGTGAAGTATTAAATACTTGACAAATCTCTCTTTAAGGTAAATTTTGAACGGATAACACGTGCGATTAATCGTGATTTACTATGGACAATCATGCGATTATTCGCAACCAAATATTTTAATCGATTGAAAGCCCTAATTCTACTACATAAAACTGAATGAAATGCTACGTTTTGAACACAGAACAGCTTTTTTAGGTTTAGGCAACAAAACCACTTGGTTAAGTCAAAGTACTGTGATCTGTGTTCCATCCATCGCCCCTCTGTCTATACTACGTTCACTCAAGGTCGCCGTCATCTTCTTTTATTCCTTCTTTTGGTGATTTCCCATGTGAATCAATGATAAAACCTACTAGTAGGTGTAGCAGGCTCCTACTGACCCACATCTATGAGGCTGGTAACCACTGATAACGCCCATTTAATGACCTGATAACAGTCTAACCGGCTGAGCAAGTGGACATACTGTGTACATAATAGCACAGCATATGGAATATGTGACCAAGAAAGGACTTCCGTGCCTGTTTGAGGCTCTGTTCAATTGGTTAATTGATAATGAAAATAATAGTTAATTGCAGCACTTGGAGGAAATTTGGTGGATGTTGGCCCAAACATCAGTTGATTGAATTTTTGGTGTAATCTGGCTACAGGAATTTCCGCCACTTGATGATTAATTTTGTGTTTATTTTTGTTGTGTTTTTTTGCTCAAACTATTAATCTCTGTCCTGTGCTTGTGGGAAACATCCAGGACCAACCACATGGCCTGCACATCTCTGAAAGCTGAACCCTGAAGATGACTCAGAGGATGCAGCAGCTTTGCAAAAAAAAATAAATAAATATGATGGAGACAAATGACGGAGTGAGAAACTGACAAATACAATATGTGCAGACTAATAACTAGATGTATGTAGAGGGAGGCGGGGTGGCAAACAATTGGAGCAATGTGTGTGTGTTTTGGTGGTGGTGGTGGTGGGGGGGGGGGTGCTTTGGTGACTAGTCATGGCCGTTTGCGGCCCAGAGAGACACAGGCCTCCCCGGGGGCCGCAGTTCATTTTCGGATGAGTGCACACACGCACGTAAACACACACGCACCAACTCGCCTGATGTAACGCCAAATCTGCAGATAGAAAACAGTCATCGGTTTATGAGGGCTTGAATTGCGCACACACACACACACACACACACACACACACAACAAGTGATGTCACAAGGGCCCATATTTCAGCTTTAAATGTCACGATGCTGTCAAACAGACACAACAACAACCTGTTCGCTCGCTCACTGTTGATATTCCCTTTTAGCTTTAAGGAATTCTGATGCTACACAACTAATTAGTGGTTATCTGTCAGCTAAGCTTTTACGTTGACATTTTATCCATCCATTTATATGTCTAATAAATGACTGCAAATACTGCTATGACAAATAAATAACACAGTTGGTGTGAAGCTATACGCTAGTTCTTTGGCCACCGTGTCTGTAAAAATCATTAAAGGGATAGTTCGGGTGTTTTGAAGTGAGGCCGCGTGAGGTACTTATCCATAGTCGGTGTATTACTTAAAGTATATGACGGTCGGCACGCCCCCAGTTTGGAGAAGCAGACAGGAGTTACCGCACGGAAGCAAAGCAATGTACTGCTGTGGACGGGGCCGGCAGCAAAACGTATTTTAGACACCTAAAAGAAGTTTAAATCAGTTTAAGTGTACGATATATTTAAAATATTTTTGCTCGTTTACCTTGACGTGAGACAGTCTATGTTTCCGACGTGGAACTGAAGCCGTTATCCACGCTCTCGCCAAAGCCACCAGACTCCATTGAAAAAAACTGTGATTTTACCTCGCTTTCGTGTGAATTTGGTGAATCCAAACTAACCAAAATCACACAATAACACAAACAAACAAACTGATCGAGGCAGCGGTAGACCAGCCACTCCTGTGTTCTGCGAGGTAAAAATTACTGTTTTTTTTCAATGGAGTCTGGTTGCTTTGGCGAGAGCATAGATAACGGCTTCAGTTCCCCATCAAAAAAGGATGTCTGACAGCAAGGTAAAGTGGTGAAATTATACTAAATATAGCGTACACTGACTTTTAGGTGTCCAAAATACGTTTTGCTGCAAGCACAGCAGTACTTTTCTCCAGTGCTGGTACTCCTGTCTGTTTCTCCAAACTAGGGGGCGTGCCGACCGTCATCTACTGTAGATAATACACTGACTTTGGATAAACACCTCATACAACCCCACTTCAAAACATCCAAACTATTCCTTTAAACCTGCATTAGAACCAACAGCCACGAAGCGGCACTTTAACATGGTAAAGACGTACGGCGTGTCTGCAGTTCTAATTGTCAAGGCTTCAGTTTGAATTCCCCAGACCTGTGGAGAGATCAATGTGGCGATGTCAATGCCTCTACTCTCTCTTTTGTGATGCCCTCGGGCATCAGCGTTTAACTCCCGGCTGCTCCGGTGGACTCACAGTGACACACACACACACACTGTGGCTGTAAAGGGGTTGAAAATGAGGGACACGCTCGACTAACCTCCCTCAGATAAAAGTAATGCAATACGAATTGTTTTTTTCCTTCGCTTCATCCTTATCGGTCGTTCTGCCCTCAGGTGTTTCTCATGTCTCACATCCGTGTTTCGCCCACCCTTCGTCTCTCCGTGCTTTTATTCCTCGTAGTTATGTCATCACACATGTTTTTTTACCCATCCCAAAAAAAGGTGTCCACCCCTCCTCTCCTCTTCTCTTCTTTCTGACCCACAATCCTTTTCTGCTCGTCTCTGCCGGCACTAATTACTAATTAACTTTCAGAAGGTCCCAAAGCTCCTACAAAGTCCCAGAGGAAAACAGCTACATGCAGAATTTAATCACTCGGTGGTGTGTAGGTGCATGCTGTACACGCGACGTGTGTCGGCCTCTGTTTGGCGCACCTGTTCCCACATGGCGCTCGCTGTCGAGTGTTTGTGTAAGGATGCCAGCGAGAATAAGATGTATTCATTGTCACGGTGCGGGGAGCAGATACAAGATGTTCATGCTCTGGTCTCTTCTTAACCTGTACAGGAGGTGACGCCATGACGACGGAAATGCAGGAGATCGCCATCACGGAGGAGAAGCCTTTACTCACGGGTCAGGCTGATGCCAAGGTCAGAGACGATGCCACACACACACACATGCATAGAAAATATGCACATATTGTACTAGTTTCCACAAAGGATGCAAGCAGGCTGACTTTAATGTTATCCAAGCATGAGCTGCATTAATTGCATGGTCGCCAGTGTGTAACGTACATAATCTAGATAGATGAATGGCGGGATGTGTCTGTGTCCCAGGGGACAGAAAAACAAGGGTTGCTTTGTGTGCGTGTGTGTGTGTCTCCTCTGTGCTGTGCGTGAATGCGAGCGTGTGTGCTTTTGAGTCTGAGCAAAGCCAACAAGGTGTGTTTCAAACACATGTGTGCATGACAGTGTGTGAGTGTGTGTGTGTGTTTGTGTGTGTGTTTGTGCACAGCTGCAGCGCTGGCTCAGATCTGCCGGGCTGACGTCAAAGCCCCGCGGGAGCGAGAGCGGCTCCTCTGCTCTGCTGCGCTGATGTTGCCCGTGTGGACGCGGCGCTGCAGAGCAGAGGAGAGCAGAGCCGTTTGTCTCTCGCTGCTGACACCTGGAGGGCAAACAGGGAGATACAACACTGAAGCACAAACAACACAGTTTAACAAAGGGACAAAAGAATACGTTTAACTGGCATCCAGCGAGTCAGCAGGTAGAAGTGTAGTGATGTTTTTAACAAGAAACATATATTAATGTCAGAACAGGAAGTAGGAACTCTTTATTAATACTATTCTCTATTACTTTAACTCAAAAGCTTGTTGTTGAAAACCTTTTGTCTCCCAAAAAATATGGTGAATATGATGACCAAACGAGTAGAATGACTGTAACACAGCGTTAAAGAACAAGAAAAGTTCACATTTAAATGATAAGGCTGGTGTTATTCTTTATTTTACTAAGTGTCAACCAATCCCATGAAAAGACTAAAACTTTGACCGTTATCAGGCCATTAAATAGGCGTTATCAGCAGTTATCAGCCTCATAGATGTGGGTGAGTAGGGGCCTGCTACACCTACTAGTAGGTTTTATCATTGATTTCACACGGTCGATCACAGAAATAAGGTGTGAAAGAAGACGACAGCGTCCTCTAGTGACCGTAGTAGTTATGACAGGAGCAAAAGCGGAAGTCAGGCGCTGTAGTGTAGACGGCGTGAAACTAATGAGGTCGGGGGCGATGGATTGGTCACAAAACACGGAGCTTTCACCAAGGAATGAGTCCTAATACCTGGAAACGAGTTAGTATTTTACCATTTCTGGTTCCCTCGTCTGGAAGTCAATGGGTTTTTAGTTAGATGGTTGAAATAAGATCTGTTTCTTAACACAAGCTGAAGAGATTTTAACGTTTTGTTCTACGATATACAGTAAAATACGTCAATAATATCCCACTCATGAATTTTGAAGCCTTTACGTGTCTTAAAGAAGGCGGTTGCTAACAAGTGGCTAAATGAGACTACTAAACGTCATCACGCTGCCTCGTCCGCCTTTACAGCCTCGTTGTGTTTATACTCGCGACCGAGGCTTAGTTCGTCTATAGCCCAACGTTAGCTTTTCACTTCTGGCGATTGCACTCCCGCTTCAAAAATCCTAAAAGCGGTGTTCATTTGTAGAGATTATTTTGCTGAAAAAACTTGTAAGTATCGTAAACGCTTGTTTTCCACAGAGCTTATTTTCTGCATTAATCCAAAACCCAATGGAAAAATCCCGTTGGTTTTTTTTGTCGAGGGAAGCAGAGCGATGCTAACTTCCTGGTTTGCACTCTATAGGTAAATCCATGGCGCTGTCCGAGGTGCTGAAGTAGCAGGCGGATTTGTAATCATGACTTTCCCTGACTAAAAGAACAGTTCACGAGGCAGTTCACTAGTCGTGGATGAACGAAACGAACTGGGTCCGTCCCCCCCTGTAAAAACTCAACAAGTCGCCAACTGATATCTGTATTATATTGATTAATTGTCCAGTAGTACAACAGTGGACCACACTGTCCTACAGTGGTAATAAAAATGTGAAAATGTACGTGAGTAAAGAATGGGAAAGAACCGAGCAAGAGCTTGTTTTTTTAGCAATGAATCTAAAATACTCACGTCTGAGTCATCACTGCAGCGTCGGCTACAACGTGACCCATGGGGGTGTGAAGGGCGATTCCGAGCAGGAAATGTAGTGAAGCTTGGGAGGTTATATCCCAATCTCCATCGTTCACTGCGACACACCCTCATGTATTTAACATCCAGCCTCTGCGCCATGCTCTGATGGAGAATATGCTTTATATTGATTAAACCAGTGACCTTTACAACGCAGCCATGTGCCTCCTCTCCATTCACCAAACCCCCGGGACGCCCATCTACCGCACGCCCACCTCCACTTCAGCCTCACCAGACTGCTAATTTCCTAAGAGCTCGTGACGCTAGTAATTCATTAGCGGGGGTGAATGGATCAAAAGTTGCAGATGAACATCCCCTTTAAAGACTTTACCTCCGTGTAATCCTCGGTATCCCACAACCACCTTCTCCTCTGAAGTGGTGCTCCGCTGCTGTATCTGGGGTGTAATTTCGCCCCAACTAGGGAGCAAGACATCTTTCACATTAAAGGACTGTAAAAGAACAAAAAGCTGAGAAATTTCTCTCATATATGATTTTTTATTTTTTTTTATTTATATGCAATAAAAAGACGAAGACAAAAATAAGAAAAAATACATTTTTATCCGCAGATTCTTGAAATGAAATGACGCAAAATTACTCTAATTACAAAATTAGAACAATTTATCAAGATTAATGTTACGTTTATTTACAAAATATGTTACATCAAGATAGTTGTTGATTTGAGTCCTTTTAAAAGTCCCCTGATACAGAGTTGATTAATTGATTAGTTTAGTCAAACTTTTGATAGTTTCAGGTTCCCAAACGTGAGGTTTTTTTTTTTCTTTTTCCTTCCTGTCTTTTTATCTCTAGCATTTCTTGTTTGGAAATAGTATTCTTTTCTTTCTTTTTAGATATTTTAAAAATACTTATGTCCGTTAGTAAATTGTAATACAGCTGTTTTTAATTTCACTGCTAGGTGGGTTCCTTTTACATGCCCTCAACCCACTTGTGCGAAACAAGAAATTTGAAGGCGTTTCCGTGGACTCAGTCGAGAAAATAATCGTCAGATTAATCAGTAATGAAAATAATTGTTAGTTTTTGTTGTAGTATCTGTTGTAGTTTTTGTTAGTACTTTCATCTTTCACTTTTCCCCCCCTTATAAACAAACAAAAAAGTGAAGTGGCATTTAAAGAAGCATATATATCCAACAATCACCTGCACACCTTGTTCTAACGAGACTTCGTTCCTTCATCTCTCACAGGATGCTGAACTGGCTGCTAGGATACTCCTGGACCAAGGACAGGTGAGACTGTTTCCTTCCACATTCAGAGAGGTCGTGGGCTGCAGGGTATGGAGTACAAACACAATATTCAGTTAAGTCATCACAGAGCAATGGGACCAGTCAGGAATGAACAACAACATAGGTGACTTAAACAGAGGTAGAACATTCTTTAAGGAGGATGTCACACATTTACAAATAACATTTGACTTATCCGGCTGTAATAACAAAATTCATTTAAACATAGATACTTTGAATTATACTTTGGTAAGTACTTTTCCCTTTTACTTAAAGGGTAACTTTGGTATTTTTCAACATGGACCCATGTTTTTGTGACTAATGGGGGAAACCTAAGGAATATCCATTGGTACCAACCATGTCATGTTACGCTTGTCAGGAAGAATGCTACGAAGTTTCGCAAAATTTTAGCGAGGAAAAACTGTCATGGCCATTTCCGAAGGGGTTCCTTGACCTCTCACCTCAAGATATGTGAATGAAAATGGGTACTATTTTCTATTGGTACCCACGAGTCTCCCTGTAACTCCCCTTTTTTAGTTTGCTATGTTGTGATTTGAGCATATTTCTTTATGCTAAATGCAGTACCTGTGAGGGTTTCTGGACAATATTTGTCATTGTTTTGTGTTGTTAACTGATTTCCAATAATTCAAATAAAAAATTCCCCTTGTAGGCTTCAAAGGTGGTTATGAAAAGTTAGTAGTTTGCTTTTGAACAAAGAATGGAGTCAACCTGACAGTGGTTAAAATTCATTCAGATATCAAAAAACGTCTCGATGTTGTCTTGGAATAAAAATCGTGGTGTATTTTCATTTGATGCGGGCAGAAAATATCTGCACGCTCACTCCAGAAATGTCAACATCAGACTTTGTTGCTCTCTCTTCGTCTCTCCAGGAGCACAGTATCGAGACTCCCCACGGTGTCCTGCACGTGACCCTCCACGGCACACGAACCACCCGCAGGCCTGCTATCCTCACCTTCCATGACGCGGGTCTGGACAGTGAGTAACTCTCTCTCTCTCTCTGTCTCAGCCTGTTTTTGTTTCTCAACTCTTTGTCAATTCTGAGTCACTTTTTTTTTTTTCCGTCTCTGGCAGGTAAGAGCTGCTTCTCCCCTCTGTTCAAGTTCGAGGAGATGCAGGAGATCGTCAAGAACTTCACCCTGATCCATATCGACGCTCCGGGGCAGGAGGAGGGGGCCGCTGTCTACCCCACAGGGTACGACCTTCACCGCCTCGCTATATGTGTGTATTGACGTTCTGGTATTCCCTCGTCGTCCTGCAGTGAACTTGCTTTTTTTTTAAAGTAAATTTCTCAGAAACAATCTTCTGTGGCAGGCTTAAACCTAATCTCTTCCTAAAATACTCACCATCTCCCTCCTCGGCCGTCTCTAGTGCGCTCTCGTCAGAGGGTTTAAAGAAAATCTCTCTTTACGCACTTCTTATTTCCTCCCCCTGCACTTCTCTATCACTTCTCTTCCTCGCGTGATTATTCCACGGGCTCAGGAGGATTTTGTGTCATGTATTGTCACGGGCGGCATCTCCCGCTGTGACCTTTAACCCCTGCTGCTGGTTCTAGAAATTAAAGCTTATTCTCTTTTTGGTCTTGTTTTAAATCCCCGTTGATAAAAGTATCGGCCACTGTACGTATGTGCTTAAGATGAAATAATAAGTAAAATCTTGCATCATCCTGTATTGTGAGTAATTTCCAATAATTACAAATAGGTTACGTTTTTGCACTAATAATAAAACAAATGGATGTTTTCTTATTATGATGGAGGATGTTTTTGGTTCCTGTTACAGTTACCAGTATCCCTCCATGGACACCGTAGCAGAGATGATCCCCTCCGTCCTGCAGTTTTTCAAGTGAGTTAACGGTATTTATTTTGTGGTGAGAAGAAGCAGAATTTCATTTGGCTCGCATGCACAGAAGTTGATTGTGCATGATGTACACATACATGAATTTTAAAGGGTACATATCATGCTCATTTTCAGCTTCATACTTGTATTTGGGGTTTCTACTAGAACATGTTTACATGCTTTACGGTTAAAAAAAACACATTATTTTCCTCATACTGTCTGTCTGAATATACTTGTATTCACCCTCAGTCTGAAACGCTCCGTTTTAGAGATGCACCGATCCACGTTTTTCAGTAGCAATCCGATACCTGAATTTGGATATCTGCCAATACTGATATAATTCTGATATCAGAGCTCTTTTTGCATAAAATTTCAATCAAAGAAAGAATCTTAAGAGAATTTCAAAATGGAGTGCAAATTGACAACTCCTTTATAAGGGTCTCAAAGTGAATATTTGAAATAAAAGTGCAAGAACTGTGTAGAGAATTAAATATCGTTAAACAACAATGTGCGTGACTGCTTCTTTAATCTGCTTTAAACAAAAAGTGTGCGGTGTGACCTGATGTTTTTATAAGTACAAATTAATTTTGATCAAGTAATAAAAGGCGAGGCCGGAGCTCTGTTTGTGTCGGACGTTGAATAGAGGAAGTGGTGAGAGGTTGCTGTGGTTACCATGCATTGAAATCAGCTGGAATAACAGTACATATACGCCTAGAATATTAGCTAGCTTCAAGTAGCCTAAATGTTGAATGGGTTATTGAAAGCACTGTGATTGGCTCTCACCGTCTGTTAAATGAGCCGAAATACCGTCACTGTGAAAATATAAACGGCAGGTCGGCCATGGTTGCCCGGTTGAAAGCGAGAGGACTGTTACTGTGAAAATACAAACGATAGAAGTGTGTTGTTTATCATGTTTGTCTCCTGTTCTGGGCTTGAAAGCAGCCACTCGACCGCCGTGCTAAAGACGCTAGCGTAGCTAACTAGCTTCTTTACAGCCGTAACACGGCCGGAGGGACATTCTCCACCATTATTACATATTTATATGGATCGGTACGTGGATCGGTTTACTCTTCAAGGCCCCAAAACTGACTGGGTTGTCTTATTTCACTCCAGACACCCAAATGTATGTGCACAAGCACTGAACTCAGCCAGTGAGATTATCTCTGCACCCCTGCCTCAAAAAAGTTCCTTTAGAAGTAAAATAACATTTTCCTTCAAATATATACGAGTGATTTATGTGCTGTATTGTTTGAATGCATATGTAGAGAATTTTTTGTATGTGTTATTAACTTGTTCTGTCTGTCTGTCAGCTTCCGTACTGTAATCGGAGTGGGTGTGGGAGTGGGAGCGTACATCCTCTCCAAGTTCGCAGTGAGTGTCATCTTTTGTTTCAAGCTCTCGTGTTTCTGACAGCAGCTAATTATACTGCGCCATGTTTTGTTCGTCAAACGGCAGTGACACTCGCAGGCATTTTTAGATTTGTGAAATGCATTAAATCAAGGTTAGAATCGTGTTGAATCTTCAATTGTTTTTTTTTTATTTTAGTTTTGACTTTTAGATTTCATTTTATTTTAGTTTTAGGTAGTCGTCATAGTGTGTTGCTTTGTGTCTATTTGTAGGCATGTAGTGTCTCTTTGTGGTTGTTTTGAGTCCCTTTGTAGTTGTTTTGAGTCCCTTTGTAGTTGCTTTGTGTCTCTTTGTAGTTTCTTTTGGTCATTTTGTGTCTCTTTGTAGTTGTTTTGTGTCTCTTGGTAGTCATTTTGTGTCTCTTTGTAGTTGCTTTTTGTCTTTTTGTAGGCAGGTAGTGTCTCTTTGTAGTTTCTTTCGGGTCATTTTGAGTCCCTTTTTAGTTGCTTTGTGTCTCTTTGCATTAATTTTCTGTCTCTTTGTAGTTTCTTTGTGGTCATTTTGTGTCTGTTTGTGGTTGTTTTGAGTCTCTTTGTGGTTGTTTTGAGTCTCTTTGTGGTTGTTTTGAGTCTCTTTGTGGTTGTTTTGAGTCTCTGTGGTTGTTTTGAGTCTCTTTGTAGTTGTTTTGAGTCTCTTTGTAGTTGCATTGCGTTCCCTTTGTAGTAATTGTGTGTCTTTGTAGTTGATTTGTGTCTCTTTGTAGTTATTTTGAGTCTTTTTGTAGTTGCTTTTTGTCTCTTCGTAATCATGTTGTTTGTCTTTGTAGTTTGTTTTGATGTCTTTGTCAACATTTTGTGTCTCTTTGTGGTTTCTTTGTTTCTCTTTGTAGTCATTTTGAGTCTCTTTGTGGTCATCTTGAGTCTCTTCCTGGTTGGGACGTGCCTCTTTGAGTGACATTTTGTATGTGAAGGCCAGGGGCACCCTGAGACTTTGGGCCCCTGGGCCTGTGCCCGGTAGGCCCGTTCAGTAATCCATGCACGGTTAAATGTACAAAAAATTATATGATTACTAATTAAAATTTAGCAAAAACTTACAGTTAATAGGATGCAAAATAATGTGATAATAGTGATAATAGTGAGCAGCTTTAATAATTTACTAAAGTCTAGGATGGGGAACTGTAAGTGTTGTGTACTGATTTTATTAAATCTTATCTTTCTACACAGTGTTATTCATGTACATTGATAATGTTGACTACTGATATAATCTGAAAACGTTCTGTCTTGTGATGTTTTTCTCGTCATCTCACCATCTTGTCTCTCTGCTGCTTCCTTCCTCTCATCAGCTTGCAAACCCAGATTCAGTGGAAGGTCTGGTTCTGGTCAACATCGACACTAACGCTAGAGGATGGATAGACTGGGCTGCTCAGAAGGTACCTTTTCTTTCTTTCTTTCAGGACTGCATTGTCTTGTACACAGAAACATGTGGTATTTTAATCTAGTTAGTCCTAATGCGACTTCCCCATCAATTTAAGTTTAGCTGTGGATATGAAATTATGCGACTGCGTGCATGCTCTGTGTCTCAGAGTAGTATCGATTATGTCATTGTTTATCATATTAAACTGACAAAGTGATGAAAGGTCCTATTGATTCCTCTTCCTGTCCCTCTGTAGCTCAGCTCTGTGACGTCCTCCCTCACGGAGCAGATCCTGTGCCACCTTTTCAGTCAGGTACAATTATGTGTTTTTAAAATGTGTATGCCAAATGTATTCACTTATTTTGTGAGTGTTTTGGGTTGCAGGCGATAGGGCTGTAAGAAAATAACGAAAATATTGAGTATCGCGATATTATGTTTTGTGATACTGTATCGATTCTCAAAAACACTGTATCAATTTTTAATTAATAGTTTAAATGCAAAGATTAACTCAGTCAGTACTTAATTTTGTTTGCAAAGATACATGCTCCCTCTCAGTGTATGTGCCCTCTCAAAGTAGTGCTACGATGTTGGATGTTACAGGGACTGAGATTCATGTAAATGCAGATCCCACTGTTCTTATTGCATAACGATTTTATGCATATGGTGGCATATTCTTTATACCATGACACAGTTTTCCTAAAATTTTCTTTTTTTTTTAAAGGTCCCATATTGTAAAAAGTGCCATTTTCATGGCTTTTATATTATAAAGCAGGTTTGAGTTCTATATAAATACTGTGAAAGTATCGAAACACTTAATCCACAGAGCCCGTATTCAGAAACTGAGCTTTTGAAACAAGCCGTCAGGATTTCTGTCCACTTGTGATGTCACAAATCTACAATATTTAGACCATTTCAACGTTTTAAACCTAAACATTCTAAATGGGTCCCAGTTTATTTCCTGTTGCAGTGTATGCGAATGACATCAGCTAACAGGAAATAAACATGGACCCAAGCTGTTGCCTAGCAACGCAATTCTGTTGCAATTCCATTGAAATGTACTAAAACGGAGCGTTTCAGACAGAGGGTAAATACAGGTATATTCAAGCAGACAGCATGAGGAAAACAAAAGGGTTTTTTTTTAGACATTAAAGTATGTAAACATGTTGTAGTGGAAACCCAAAATACAAGTATGAACCTGAAAATGAGCACGATATGTCCCCTTTAAATCACAATATATCGCCTAGCTTACAGTGTTGTAATATATCGCAATATATTGAATCGTAACTCCTGTATCGTGATACGTATCGCATCGCCAGATTCTTGCCAATACACAGCACTAGCAGGCGAACAAAAAGTCTTATTTTCTTGCAGGAGGAGCTGTCATCAAACACAGATCTAGTGCAGTCTCACAGAGAGCGCATCTCCAAAGCGTCTAACCTGGTCAACGTAGAGCTCTTCTGGAAGACTTACAACAGGTGAACACAACCACAGACATCATTTCATGAACACAAATACACTCCGCATCAAACAACAGCCAACTTCGTTTTCTCTCTTTTCGTTTCCCTTCCAGTCGCAGAGACTTGAACATTGAGCGCAACAGCTCCTTCAAGTAAATCCCCTCTAAAACTTTTATCTTTATTTCTTGTTTTAAAATAAAAATCTCTAAACGCCACCCTTCCAATCTCCATTTCTGTCATCCCCAGGTGTCCAGTAATGTTGGTGGTGGGCGATCAGGCTCCGTATGAGGACGCTGCCGTAAGTGTTTCAGTCTATAGTGTCTCCTAATGGGAGCTTTAACGACTTGGCGTGTTTACTGTGTTTTCCTTCTGTGACCACTAGGTGGAGTGCAACAGCAAAATGGACCCAACGACAACTTCATTCCTAAAGGTAACTAACCCTCAAGTCTTTCTTTTTTTTTAATCTGTTTTTAATCTTTCTCTCTTCTTACTTACTCTATTCTGTCGTTCACTCTTAACACTTCTTCTCTCCGTCCTCCGCAGATGGCTGATGCTGGCGGTCTCCCTCAGCTGACCCAGGTAACAACTAACTAACAGCCTCTTTATGATACACAAAACGTTGATGTTAAAGCTGCAACAAGCAAGTGTTAAAGGATAACTCTAGTATTTTTCAACCTGGAAAAAAAAATCATATGCGTGATTCATGGCGCAATTCAAACGGGATCAAAAAAATGATTTATCTCTCTCCGTTGACAACCGTTCATATTTTTTCCGAAATAAGGTCCCATGTGGTCCACCGGAAGGGGCGGGACTTAGGCTCTTTATCTCCAAAATCCAAAAAAAAAAAAGAAAACAAACCACTCTGGAAACTGCAGATTTTACTGCTTTAGCAGAAATTCTGGGTGTTTTGGTCCTTTAAATTAAAACTGTTACCCTCGGCTGCAACCTGGGGTCGCCAGATTGCACTTATTATGACCTAGTTCAGATAATAATCAGTGATTGCACTGATGGAACCATTTCTTTTCTTTGTGTTCGCAGCCTGCTAAACTGACTGAGGCTTTCAAGTATTTCATCCAGGGAATGGGCTACAGTAAGTTCACCAACTTGGTCTTTTTCATAGGATGTGTCAACAATGAGAACAATATAGAATAACGCCTTAAAATGCTGCGCAGCGTTTCCAATTGATTTGTAATCCGTAACTTTTCTATCCGTCTCTTCCTACAGTGGCTTCGGCTTGCATGACCCGCCTGTCCCGCTCCCGCACCACCTCCCTCTCCTCCTCCTACTCCATGGATGGGTCCCGCTCTCGCTCCCGCACCCTGTCGCAGGGCTCGCAGGGCGGTCAGATGCCGCCGAGCCCCTCCCAAACGATGGAGGTGTCTTGCTGAAGAAGGAAAAAAAAAAAATTGATAGCGAGAGAGAGAGAGAGAGAGAGAGAGAGAGAGAGAGTCAGAGTGAGAGAAGAGGGCGAAGGCGAAAGGAAGGGAAAGATGAAGCGCGATAATAATGTAGGAACGAGACGAATGGGTTACTTATTTGTCACTAAACAACTCCCATCATTCCCCACAAGAGCAGGGTAGGACTAGAGGGAGGGAGAGGGAGAGGGAGGGAGGAAGAGAGATTGAGAAAGAGAGATTGAGGGATTTCAGAGGAAGAAACCTCACATTTTGCACCACATGTTGCACCAGTCCTTCTCCTCACGCCCCCCCTTTCCAGCTGCAAACAAAGTGGATTGGGCTGGTCTACAATGAATATGAGAAGTATAGACGAGGAGAGATTAATAGGTGGAGAAAGAATTGGCCACGGTCCTCTCTCCCTCCCTCTATTGTCAGCCAATAGAGCCCTTTAATTTAGACGAGGAGGCCTTTAGAGACCACACACCCTTGCGTTAACCAATAGTAATAATTCTGAAAATGTTGTTGATGCTGATGTTGTCGATGAAGCTAATGATGATGATAATGTAATAGAAAAAAAAAAAACACTTTTCTCTTTATTAAGTTTAATAGATAAAAAATTACAAAAAAAAAACAACCATACTATAGCAGAGATACTTATAACAATGTGTGTCTACTACTTTTTAAAGCTAGTTTTTATTGTGTTATTTTAATTTCTTTAATCGGATTTTTCATTTGCCTCAGCGAACGGCTGAAGCTCCTGATTGGTTGACCCGTCGTGTGGCAACAGCCAATGAGAGCCATTATAGTGACTACTTCCTCCTTGATGTTGCCAGGTTGTTTATGTCTTCCATTTGCCCCCTTTATTTGTTTTCCCATTGGATTTGATGAGGTGGGCAGGAAGCTTTTTTTGTTTTCCTTTTGACTTGGAAGTTGGTCTCAGCCCATGTGAATATCGACTGGATGATATTTTTCTTTTATATTCTGCTAATTAGTTGATGAGTGGATTTTAGTGCTTGTGCTGTTTTGTTCCCGCTGAGTGTAAAAGCGAACATGGCGGTAAGCATAGGTGAGACCGAGGGTGTTAGCTTTAGCTATCGTCAACACGAGTCGCACGCTAAATTGTGCTTCCAATACAGCTGGCAGTCCGGCACTGCGTGTGCTGATATCCACCCTTGTGTACTACTCAACAGGGTGCATTACATCGCCAAGTAGCATGCTGGTATGGATACTGCATCTCAAGTGTTAGGCGTGGCCAGAAGGGATCACACTGTGTTTATCACCTGGGTTGTAATCTCTTAGCCTTGCCCGTGCACGGATACCTCCTAACAAACCCAGCTAGCATACTTGAGTTTCTGTGCAACAAGCGGCTTTATTCAAACAAGAGAATTGTGTTGTGATTGTTGCGATGTGTGTGTGTCCGAGGAAGTGAATGTGAGGAAGCGCCCGTAAGCACAATTAATGCAGCAAAGAGGGCCAGGGTCCTGTGGAAAAGTTTAGTAATTTAGATTTGAGACCAACAAAACCCCCTGTGACTTATCGATGACAATGTTCCAGCCCCTTCACTGCCAACACACTCGAGGTATATAAATGTTTCCACCGGGGCTGCACCTTTTGGTACGACCTCGGTCCTAAGAGGCAAAAATATATTCGCCTTTTGAGAGTGAAAAATGACCAACCAATATCTGCACCTTGAAACAACTAATCTGGAGCCAATAAGCATTCTTACTGCCAAAACTACGAGCCCTAAAATACGAGGTCAAACTTCTGCCATCAGAAATGCTGTGAGCATTTATAGAGTCCCACTCCAGCCGGTTAGACTGTCATCAGGTCATTAAATGGGCATTATCAGTGGTTATCAGCACCATAGATGTGGGTCAGTAGGGGCCTGCTACACCTACTAGTAGGTTTTATCATCGATTCACATGGGCGATCACCAAAAGAAGGAATGAAAGAAAACGACCTCTAGCGACTGTAGTAATTATGACAGGAGCAAAAGCAGAAGTCAGGCGCTGTACTATAGACCACTGGTTTTCAAAGTGGGGTCCGGGGACCCCCAGGGTTCCTTGAGGGGGTTCCAGGGGGTCACCAGCAAAATAGGGAATCATTTATTTTCAATATAATTCCATCCATAAGTAACACAATGTATTTTGGTCATGGGTTTCATACACTTTCTGTAATAGATAGGGCTGTCAATCGATTAAAATATTTAATCATGATTAATCGCATATTAATAGCACATGCTATAGACAGCGTCAAACTCCATGTAGGGTGGAGGTCGGAGGCGATGAATTGGACACAAGGAATTTGCATCCCGTGTGAAACCAATGACGTGTAGTTGTCTTTGTGTTCACAACCTTAAGTTTCACTTTCTTCACACGTAGTTATTTTAAGCCAAAACACAATGTGTTTCCCTAAACGTAACCAAGTGGTTTTGTTGCCTAAACCTAAATAAGCTGTTTTGTTTCAAGACGTTTCATTCAAGTTTACAACGTGTTAGAATGTGTTGCTTTTAAGTTTCGCTTTCACTTTTACAACGTAGTAGGTGTATCAGTCCCCTACTAACCCACATCAATGAGGCTTATAACAACTGATAACGCACATTTAATGAGCTGATAACAGTCTAATCGGGTGCCTACTTAATCTAAATTCAACCCAAAGCTTATCACTGCCCAACAACATGTAGCCATTGGACTGACCGTACTTTTAAAAGGACCCATATTTGGACCCAATCCTTGGAGCGCATGTGTATTTGTAAGCGTGTCACTTGCCAGATGCAGCGTTGCATCCGATTTTTTTTTTTTCTTTAATAGCAGTATGATTTTTATGAGTCAGTTGGAGGCTGCCTATTTATTTCACATGCTGTCTAGCGCTCTTGTCCCAGACCTGTTTGATGAAGTAGAGATGGATGATGACGACAGAGATAAGAAAGTCAGTGGAGGGCCTCAGATTTTGAGCTTTCAATAGACTGGTACTTGGGAGATATTAATGATGATAGTGACGACTATAATCTGTTTTAAATCACTCTGGCCCATCACATCAGTGCAATTCACAACCAGCCTGTTGTGCTATAGGGTGTAAATGCAAAATGTGACGTCAAACCAGGAATGCCGCCATGTTTTAGGCACTTATGTCGCTGAAGTGTAGAATGTAAATGCTCCTCCCAGACTTAAATTAAAACTCAAGCAATCGGGCATGGGAGCGTCTACCAAATAAGGGATAATGAGTGGAGCCTAGAAATTGAAATTGCCAAATAAGGAACAGGAGTGATACTTACCTGTGGGGAGTTGAGCAGGGCTGTGTGATTGTAAATGCTCGTCCATTTTGTCTTTTGTTTGTCTCTTAATTTTTACTTCGATCATATTTTTCTTTCCCCTCTATGTTTTGGGATTTAATTTTTGTTTTGTTTATCTCTGTGAAGTGTTAGTTTACCGTCCAGGTGTGCTCACAAGTTAGTTAACCGTGTGATAGTTCTTGTGTAACTTTTTTAGCTTTAGCACTGATAAGGGAGAATAATATAATTAACAATAAAAAAAAAAGATTAAAGGTAAAGAGAATACAATCAATTTTTCCTGTGTGGCTAATTTCTCTGTGTAACACAATGAACATCTTAAAAAAAGGCAAACTTAAATATTAATAAAAGCTTAAGAGAAATATCCTGTCTCCTGTCTTGCGTTTTCAAGAGGGGTCGATGTAAGGAAAAAAAGATACAAGACTTTTATTTGACATTTGCTTGTTGAAGGGAAAGTGTTCAAGGGAATTGAAACTTGTGGATCTCAAACTTCCTCATTTTACAGCTAAACAGTACACTACAAGATGTTTCTGAAAACATTTGAGGCGAGAAAAAGGTATTACAGTAACAGAGTATTGATTCATACTTGATCAGCGCTGCCTAGTTTGATCGGAGTTGGTGAGTGATTGACAGCTGCTCAGAGACGGCAGGCTCCAGATCAGCTCTGATTGGTTGTTTTCCTCCGGTCTGTGAAATCTTGCAGATGCCATTAGGAGCACCGGAGGACACAAAGGCACATGATTTTTTTTTCAGATTACCTGTCTCATGCGCTATTGTCAAGATATAGTGACCGTTTTATAAAAATAACTTTTTTAAATCATATTTACTCCAACCTGCCTACTACAGCTTTAAATCAAGTACCACATGCATCTGTGAAAGTAAATATATGTATTTACAGTATATAGCCTATATTACACCTGATAGGTTTTTATTTTTTTCAACAATATGCCATTAGTGCACACTGTGGACAAAACAGGTGGGTTCATTTTTTAAGCAGAACATGACCTTGATAGGGCTAGCTTACCTTGAGGCTACAGTAGATACTGGATTGCTAATTAGCTAGCTTTCTTTTCATTACTCCAACAGTTAGATAAACTACTTTTTAATCTACAAACTTCCATTGTCCCACAATACTTCTGTAAATTCATCAATTTATGAACTCAAACAGACAAAGAATGGAATCACAACTGGCTGTAGCATCCTCAGTTCCACCAAGCTTTATCAAATGAACTCAGCATTTAACATTGTTCACACATATATACCATTGTTTTTCCCTTCGATGAGATGGATGATACTTTTACCTTTAATTCAACCTGTGTTGAACTAAAGACTTTTGTTTAATCTTGACTAAATCCCCTAAATCTTTATCCATCTTACTGTACCTAGCATACACCAAATACCCTAACCGTAACCAATTGTTTTACTTGCCTAAAATTAACATTGTGACAACTACCGTGTTCTAATATTTATGTATCTCACAAAATGCTATGATACTGTGCTAAACAAATGACTGTAACAAGCCTACATGACTCCAGTCGCCAATGCAGGCAAACTTCAGTACCACATTATACCACACAGTGGCAGTAATGAACTGATTATATTTAGTCCCTGTTCAGTCGTTATGCTGCAGTGTCTATTTGATGTTGTGTTCATGTAAAGAATGAACAATTCTGAAAAACAACATGCATAAAAGTTTTCTTACACCTCAAATACTGTGGAAATAGTTTTAGTCAATAAGTTATTACAATTTGATTATTATTGTTACTACAAACATATGTAAATACAGTGTAGTAATGTGTATTTCAAATGACTAGCCAATAACCATCAGGTTTCAAATGATAGCTTTTTATTATATACAGAATCAAAATGTAATACAAATGTCATTTGATAGCTCTCCAAAAAATATAAGCCTTCAGTGAATAAAAATGGAATTAATTCAGTGATATTAGTATCATATTAACACAAATTTTACACTGTGTTTTTAGGTGTATCTTTCAAAAAGCAAAATACTAGTATCACAACATTACTTTGTCATTGTCATTTTGGATCCAGTATATATATATATATATATATATATATATATATATATATATTTGATCTTTACAATACAAGATGTACAATAGTGATAATAGACAATAATTACAACAAAATGGAGCAGAAACCCTTTACAATTGCACAATATATATGCAAAAAGTACAATAAAGTACATTCATATTAAGACTTATGTGATTAGCAATTGTTCGATTGAACTGACAACAATTAATAGAAAAATAGACCATATTATATGTACTGTAACAATGGAAGGAAACCTGTACTGATTAACATATCAAAAATGCATTAACACCTGAAACTTATTCTTCTTCTGACTTTAATGTTTTTGGTTCAGTTAGGATCACATGGTTCACAAGGAATTTCCTCAAAACTTGCAGTGATGAAAGAACTTCAAAACCAAAAGAGGAACTTTAAAACCCACAGCAAGCTTTACTACTTGCTTAATTGTTTTGCTCAAGTGCTGAACGCCTGCCATCTAACCAAGATAAGATGGTCCTATGTATCTTTGAGAAAAAGCCACCCAGAGAGAACGGTGTATCTAAGGTATAGACATGAGTCAGGCCCAGAGATTCAAGACACCTAAGTTCATTGAGAATGTCAAAGTTGGGATGACTGATGAGCTGGAGCAACTTCAGAGGGTCTCTGGAGCGGATTAGAGTCAGTGACTCGGTGAAAAGGACTGCCAAGGGCAGAAAATAGACTGCTGGAACCAGGAAGTAGACTAGACTCTCCTCCACTTTTACATTCCCACCTAAGTCTCTGGCCCTGTCTACCTTCCTGATGGCGTCTGTAATCTTCCCTTTGAAAAACAGCAACACTTTGTGTCTGGTTATCATGTGACGGTCAAATCGGGTGACTGAATCGCTGCAGAGTTCCTTGTCCTGTGTGGAGTATCTACGAGTGACCTCAATTTGTTCAAGGTAGAGCTCAACAGACTTGAGTGCATTTTGCAAATCTTCCAGAGCTTGATCGATGCAGTTTGGATCCTGATGCCTGTTTTGCTGGGTTAGAGATGTTAAAGCACGGTTGTAGTATGCAATTGCTGCCCAACAGTGGTCCTCCTGAATGGCCTTCGTGTACATCTCGATACTCTCTCCAAGATGTCCCTTTTTGCGCAGATCATTGCCGAATGCAGTGTAGTGGTACAGGTTTGCTGAGGGGGATTCTCTCTGTCTGAGCTTTTGCCTGGCTGTTTTCAGGTCCTCAGATAGTTTGTTTTTTAAGTCCGAGATAGAATTGTTCTCATTGAAGTTCGTGAGTAGCCACATACCCCAGAATTCATTCAGTGCAGACAAATCTGAATCTGCTGGCTCGTAGTTGCTGCTTTCGTACACCTCATCTAGTGTGTCCAGATACTGACTGAAGAGCTCTTCCTTCTTCTTAATGTATGGAATGCCACACTCCAGGTAGCGAGCTAGTTTTTTAGCCGCTAAGTTATCTCTGACCTGTTTAACGCTCTTTATCCCTGAATTAGAGTTTGTAGTCAAAATATGTGACAGCGTTGAAGACAGGCAGACTGGCAGATGGTTGGAGCAGACGATGAGTTGAGCAGACCCAGGAGAGCCTTGTCTAGCAGTGCGTCCAAAGGCCTGCGCCTCCACACAAGCATTCTCAGGCAGGAAGGTCTGCACAACGAACAAACCGCCTGCTGTATTTACATCGTTAGAAACCTTCAGGTCCGTCCCACGACCTGCAAGGTTTGTTGCTACGATGACGTCTCCAGGCTTCAGCTTTTTAAAGACTTCGGAGTTGTCCATGTTGTTGCTTATGTAAAGCTTTTTGTTCTGGACTTTGTATCCTAGAGCACGGTAGAGAACCTTTGCTCGATTGATGGTCTCACAGATCACCAACACAGCTCTTTGAGCCCTGTATGGAGTAGGGTTGGTTTTTGCAGAGACAACATCGCAGGTTTTCTCAATCCATTCTTCTTCATCACTTACGATCACTCCTTCAACCTCGAACAGCTTTCTGCATTTGAATAAAGGTATCTGACAGGTCTTGATACCTTCATAGATTTTCTGCAAAGTCTCAGTATCTGCTTTTTGGCCAAGAGTCCCAGACATTCCAAAGATCTGATTTCCATACTTTAGAAACAAACCCACATTGGACATATAGTTTGTGATGGCTGTCATGTCCCTCAGCTTGGACTTATGTTTCATTTCAAGAAACTGTTGTAGTCCATCTGACAATGTCATGAAGTTTTCAACAACACCCGTGGAGCTGTAGTCAACAGGCACTACCCCATGTTCCTCGAAGATATATTCATGATCCATTGTCATGGTTTGTGCTTTGAATGCATTTTCAATCCAAACCTTTAGTTTTGAATCGAACAGATCTGAGAGGAAGCCCGGGATGTAGCAGGTTATTCCGTCTTTACTGAGCTCACAAGGTGTAAAATGCAGAGCACGTTTTATTTCTGCTTCTGCAGCCCTCAGCATACTCTCTGTATCAGAATACATGGACTGACAGAAGCCTCTATTGAGTAAAAGCAGTGGCACTCTTGGTCGTTGAGCCTCTTCTTGTGGCCCCTTGTTCAGTTCCACAATTGTGCCATCACTATTGGTGTAATGCAGAGCAAACTGGCAAGATGGAAATCTCCTCTCTACTGTCTCGAAGAACTTCGCCAACTGGTTAGCAGTAACACTTAAAGTTTTTTCAGTTAAAAGGCTCGGGTTCTTTCTAAGGTCCTTGACTGAAGCTTTTGCCAGTATACCTGTGTCCTCAGCCATTCTAAGGATGGTGAACTCGTCTACATTTTTGCCCTTTGTTATGTTCTCAAGCACAACTTGATGGAAGGGGTATTTTTGCCCCACAAATGCCTCTGTGCCAATCTTTCTGTATTGATTAGCAGTGGTCCATATGAATGCCAAGACTGGATTGAGATGTTGCAAAGCAGGCATATCACTACCTATATAGACAGAGTGATGACCCTTATCCAGCATCAAGGAATCTACTTCATCCACAATTGCACACTGGAATGTTCTTTCTCCAAATATGTCCATTCTTTCAAAAACCTGCTTTAGCCAGTGTGCAGCAAACTCATGGGCAGTACCATAAACAACCTGACACTTATAGCACTCTTTTAACTTGTCTTTGCCTTGTTTGTTGGTGTTGCAGTCTACACTGATTTTCAAAACTTTATAAAAATTTCTCCATTCATCCAAATCTCTCTCTGCAAGAACTGACGAACTAGTGAAGATGTCTACTTGTTCTCCTCTCATAGCTCGAAAAGCTGCAAACATCGCCACGATACACGACTTCCCCTCTCCGGTGCCAACCTGAATTAACCGGCCCGTTTTGGAAAGAGCCATAATGCACCAGCTCACCATCTGCGTCAGTCGTGGTCTGAACTTGTGAATTTCTTCCACTGCCTGACAGAGCTTCAGCAACACTTGTTTCAAGCCACTGCGCTGTGATCCATCATTGTGATCTTTAAGATCTTTATCAACTGATGACACAATGTCTTTCACTTCATCTAAAAGCTTCTCATCAATTTGGTTTAACTCTTGTTGGCGGATTTCCTCAAGATTTCCTCCAGTTGCTTTTCTGTGTCATAGGCTAAACATTCCTTGAGGTCTTCATCTGTTACAGTCTCGTCTCGGACCAAATCGATAAGCGTCTTTCCCGTTTCACTCTTCCAACTGGGAGTGATGTAATTAATCTCTATACAGTGCAACATTTTCATCATCCATGAGAGGAGATGGGATCTGTCATTTGTTGTTGACTCAAATCGCTTCAGAAGATCATCGATCAAGTGAGTGGCATCCGCCGGGCTCCATTTGATATTTGTAACAAGTCCTTGCAGCTTGTTGAGAAGTTCTTTTGTAGGCAACAAACTGCACGCGAGGAGTAAAGTTCTGAATGTGCTAAAAAGGTTTTCCATGCTGCTATCCATGTCTGGTTCAGCAATTTTGTGGACAAGCTGAAATCTGGTCTTAACAGGAAAAAAAAGGATTTTGGAGGAAAAAAAAGATATTTTCTTTAAAACAATACACAATTACCACACACTGTTTAATAGCTGCTATTCAGTAATACTTTTATAATAATTTCTACTTACATAATGTGTTCACTTGCTACAGCATTAAAATTTCATTCACAATTTATATTTAGCAGTTGTCATTCTCTGCACAGTATTATTACTCCGACAATCAAATATGAGCAAATATGTATCAAAACACAGGTATTATAAGTCTTCATTGTATTATGTAGCTTAACTGTTTTTGTTGTTAATATAGTTAATGTATTGTGTAGGGCTGCAACAAATGATTATTTTCATTGTTGATTAATCTGTCGATTATTTTCTCGATTAATCGATTAGTTGTTTGGTCTATAAAATGTCATAAAATTGTGAAAAATGTTGATCAGTGTTTCCCAAAGCCCAAGATAACGTCCTCAAATGTCTTGTTTTGTCTACAACTCAAAGATATTCAGTTTACTGTCATAGAGGAGTAAAGAAACCAGAAAATATTCACATTTAAGAAGCTAGAGTCATAGAATTTTAATTTTTCTTTTTCTTAAAAAATTACTCAAACCAATAATCGACTACCAAAATAGTTGGCGATTCATTTAATATTTGACAACTAATCGATTAATTGTTGCAGCTCTAGTTTATTAGTCTGATACTCATCCGTTAAGATGAAAAAGATGAGAAGCGATGTGTGTCTTTGGGACAGCTGAAGTGATCTGCCGCCCGAGCATTTCTTTCTTTCTTTTATATTTGTTTTTGTTTCTTTTTCTCCAACCTTGACTGCGCACCGCCCCGATGGAATTTCCAGCCTTCCTTTCGATTTATGTGTTGGATTTATTGTAAACCAAGTCATTTACTGTAGCTCAAGAGCAGCTCCACAGCAATTGTTACCCCCCCAAAAACAACATTTCTCCTTCAATTTCCCTCGAGTTAACCCATTTTTATACAGCTGCGACAAAAAGTTAATTTCTGGATTTTATGTAAAACGTTGTCCATTAGAGGTATCAATGCATAAAACCTAAGCAGATTTAATTGTTTCAATTTGAAGATACATTTATTTGATCAATTTCAATATAAATGTTGATAGAAGATAAACACACAGACACATACTAAAAAAGAGATACATTTTATCACCATGACCTACATAATTACAATATTCAAAATAAAGTTTATTTCCTTAAAACAAACAAGTCATGATGACTAAAACGAATGTGTTTGTAAATACAGCGTTAACCCTTTGTATTCTTTGAAGATAGTCAGAATATATTTTTTTCAATTTAAATTTATTTATATAACGTCAAATCATAACAGAAATAATCTCATTTTTCATATAGAGCAGGTTTAGACAGAGACATAATCAACCTGAAAGAATAGAATCAAAGCTTTACAACCTTTAAAACTTTTCTACGCCAAAACCTTTAACTTCACCTTAGTAGGGTTGGACCGGTACACATGACAACCATAAATAGAAATGCTGTGCGATGGTGCGGAACGCTGATTGTCATGCCATGTTTTGGTTCACGTCTTTGTTGACTGCACACACAGAATTCCCCTAAATTCACCAACGGTGTTTCTTTCATTTTCTTGACAATCACATGACTTCTTGGCTGAAACCTGAAACCTCTCTTAATACATCGAAGGCTGAAACCACACAGCGGCGAGCGAAGAGGGAAGTGCCCAGCGCCGAATCGCCGTCCGACGGGCGGATTGGGGAAATGTGGCCTGAGTCCTTCTGATGGAGGCTCAGCCCGTGGACGGTGTGAGGCCGGTAACGGCTCCCGTCGCGCATTTCCCCGGGCGATTCAACTCGGTTAGGAACGGCCGCTCGGTGTGGGAGGATCCCCTCGCGGATCTCCTCTCCCCGGCGCTGGCTGGCCCCCGCCCGGCGCATTTCATGCGAGGCGTTCGGTCGGCTTAGACAGTCTCGGGGCGAGGGTGGCCCACCGGCCGCGGAGCTTTACAGCGCCCCCCGCCCGGAATAAATATACATAGGACATGGGATGGATTGCAATCATAAAAATACAATACAGAACAAAAGCAGTGATGAAAAATGTCAATAGTGGGATTTGAACACATGATCATGTTAATGCGGCAGTAGGCAACAATTTTTTTGGCATAATTTGGCAAAAATTCCATAATAACCTTTCAGCATATTGTAATTCAAGTGTTATGAGAGAAAACTAGACTTCTGCTCCTCCTCATGGCTCTGTTTTCAGGCTTGAGAAAAATCTAGCCCCTTACGGCAGATTTTGATCACAGGTCATTTCAGAGAGAGAGAGCGTTCCTATTGGCTGTGCTCCGGTCATGTGACCAGAACTTGGCTTCCTTCAACAGATTTCTGCAATTGTGGCCGCATCACAAACTTTCTCATTTTACAGCTAAACAGTACACTACAAGATGATTCTGAAAACATTTGAGGTGAGAAATAGGCATTACAGTAACAGAATATTGATTCATATTTGATCAGTGCTGCCTAGTTTGACCGTTTGGTCGGAATTCGCGAGTGATTGACAGCCGGCTCTCATAGACTGCAGCTGGACAGCGGACCTTGTTTTCCTCCGGTAAGTGAAATCCTTCAGATGCCGTTAGGAGCACCGGAGGACACAGTAGGACACAGAGGAACATGTTTTTTTTCAGGTTACCTGTTTCATGTACTACTGTCACGATATAGCGGCCGTTTTCTAAAAATAACTTTTTTAAATCATATTTGCGCCAATATCGCATACTGCAGCTTTAAGTGTAGCCACTCTCCCTCCCCCCTTAGGTTGTGATGCCTGCATTTCCCAGAATGCAATTCAGAGGAGATATATAGTATATAGTATATATAAGCGTCACACCACTGCAAACAAAGTGAGTAAATGAATAAAACACCTGCTACCAGTGAGTAGAGTGGGTTTTATCACTTAGAGCAGATGAAATTAAACTCATTGTGGTCAAACTTTTCGAACCACTTATGTTGTCCTCCGCTGTCCATGGCTCCAGACATGTCACATTCATCCGTCTGTCCAGGTGAGTCCCAGTTCTTGTATTTGACTGCCTCGTCACTGATCCAGAACCAGAAACCCAGAGTGCCGTGGTAGTGCAGTCCCAGCCAGACGTGGGGAGTGTCGGCCATCTTGGCTTTCTCTTGGACCCATCTCTGCTCGTCAAGGTTAGTGATGACGACCAGGTCATGGTGGTTCTCTCTGCAGTAATATAAGGCCTCCTCCCAGGTCTTATTCTGATTGATCAGGATCACGTTATCTGCCATGGAAGAAATGGAGACAAACACAGGATAGTGTAAACAACAGGTGTAACATCACATTATATCAATGTATTATTATAATTATTAAAATTATGTATATAACTTTACATATTTCATATTTCTATTTCATGTATTACAATGGCGTATTTTGGCCATTGTAGGTTAGAAAAATAATAATTACGGAGCTGGGGGAGAGGGGTAATATTCTGAGAAAAAAAAAAATCAAAATTTTCGAGATTAAAGTTGTAAATTAATGAGAAAAAAAATTGGGGGATTCTCTGAAATTATAGTAGCAAATTTACGGGGAAAAAAAAATATCAAATTTGTGATATTATAAATTCATACATTTATGAGAAGCAAACTCGGAAAAATAGTGGAGTGCAAAACCGTGGTAACGCCAGCCACTGTCTGGATTTTGTTGCTCCTAATGTAGTGTTAATATGGTAAGGATGGCCTCTGACCGAGATTTTTTCTCGTAAATTTGAGACTTTAAGAAATTCTGAGTTTTTTTCTGAAAATATTACCCCCCTACAGAAGCCCTGAAAGGCAAGCGAGAAAAAAAGGTTTAGGCTGATTTTTTCTTTAAGTGTTTGTTGTTGTAATACTTGCTTCAACCACCAGAGCGCCCCACTACCCCATGTGCTAAGTAGGACAAAGCATTCAGAAAAAATCTCAAATGATTTTTCTTGTAATATTTCTCCCCTCCCGCAGCTCCGTGTTTTTTACTTTTTCTTTTTTACCTATAATGGCCCTAATATGGCGTTGTATATGTATTGTTCTACAATTTAAGAAATCAAATCTTGGTGTGTGTGATATAGTCCGGTGTGTCTCTTGGTGGGTTAAGTGTAAAATGTAAAGAGGATTTTTATTCCTATTCCGTCCCTGTAGCCAACGCAGGCTCTCCAACATAAACAGGACTTTACTTAATAGAAGATGCTTAATAGAAGACAATTATTATTAAAAAAACAAACAAACAAAAAACAATCAAACAAAAAAAAAAAAAATCATTAAACAGATGTTCATGTAGACAGAATCTAGATGTGAAAGCGAGTGTTTTTGGAAAAAATATACTCACCACTGAAAGAAATGTAACTTAAATACATGTATAAATACATAAATGCTAATATAAATTATTTCAGGTGGATCTTCAGACTGTTGCCAGTGCTGGAGAAAACTGTGGAGGTGTTATGTTCTCTTTAAAATATTCACCTTCATAGCAGAAGAAGGGTTTACTTTGATTGCAGTCTTCTTTCATCCATCTGCCATTCGACGTAGTCACAGCACATTTCCCTCCGCCTGACGGCTGCGTCCAGTTTCTGAAAGAGAAACTGCTCCCATCTGACCACCTCCAGGTGTCTCTGAACAGGCCGATCCAAAATCGTTCTTTATTAGATAAATTCAGATTCATGAATTCTTTGTCTTGTAACTGTTGGAGTCCACTGACCAGGTCAGTGTGATGTTCTCTGCAGTAGTTCTGAGCCTGTGACCAGGTCATGTTATCCTCAATGATATTGAATTTCGTTGCTTGCTTTGTTTCTGTGGAATAAGCAGAAAATTTGCACCATAAGAAATCCACATTTTTACACATAGTATTTTAAGTTATTTCATCTAATACAACCCTATTTTCTCACTTAAAGGTACAGTTGATAACATTGATAACATTCAGCCACTAGATGTCGCATTCTCCCTTCCCTGTTCCATTGCATTCACTTCACAGCAAGTGGTCGCCAGGCACTTGCTGTCGAAATCAGATCGCTGACTACACAGAGATACCACGCGATACCAACGCCGTTTTACTATTGGCTCACAAGCCTTGTTAGAAGTGGGAACCACAAGTCAGATATCTTCCACAGAGATAAACAAAACATTCATTTTGGACCCGCCAAAATCTTTTAAATAACAATAAATAAATACAAATTATTTCAGGAAAAGCCATACTTTCATTCGGAATCTTTTTACAAGCTCTGTAGATGTTTGTTTGTTTTTTTAGTTTTTTTAAATATTCATCTAAATAAAAATGTTATCAATAAGAGCTTTAAAACAGGTGAAACAGTAATGTCAGATAAATTAACATCATACCACTGGAGATATTTTCTAGATGAAAGTGTGGTTGGTATAATAAGGTAGATCATTAAAGGTAGGTCTATACTCCATTTGAATTAATTAATTATTAATTAATTATGTTTATAAACAAGTGGAATTGTATCCGTGAGTGATGTACAAGTGATATTACTTAAAAATAAAAAGCAAAAAAAATGCAATACCAGTTGACTTTTGACTTTTAAATATATTATTTCTTAACCATATCGGCCAAGTTTTTACTATGTAAAAAGATGAGGTATATGTCCACATGGAAAACTATAGTTAGACAGGATGATATGCTGCATACACATAATTATAGTGTTATTAGCCACATGTTCTCACCATCGTAGCAGATAAATTTAAAATGGCGGTTACAACCGATGTCGTTCCATGTGTTATTCTTCATCTCCACACAGTTCTCAGGAACATTGCCTACGTCATTCGGCTCATCTCCAGCCCATTGTGTCTCATTCTCATTGAACTCCACCCCTGGCAGAGACCAGTGCCAAGTCCTCTCGGCATTTATTTGGTTGTACAGCCCAATCCAGGCTTCACCTTTATTCTTCGCACGGAGTCTCTTTATGTCTGTCATGTTAGACACTGTGGCCAAGTCTTCATACTTCCTTCTACAGTATGTCTGGGCCTCACTCCACGTTTTATTTTCATTAACAAAGTGGTATTCATAGAGGTGACATGTGAGGAAGGAACACTGACCTAAAAACAGAGTTTCTTGATTATTTTACTTATCATTTGATGCGAGCTGTCCAAGTGTTATGTGAATCCATATTAAGCTGTACAATAATTTCATGACAGCGGCAGTAAGCACTGCCGTAGATCTGATAAGACGATCCACTTACCCATCAGAATGAGCAGAAACAGACTCCACTGCATCTTTGATCTGTTAGATGAAACTGATATTTTAGTGTGCAGTGAACCAAACACAATGATTTTAACAGCTTAAAGGGACAGTTTGGATGTTTTGAAGTGGGGCTGTATGAGGTACTTATCCATAGTCATTGTATTACCTACAGTAGATGACGGTCGGCACACCCCCAGTTTGGACAAACAGACAGTAGTTACCGTACGGAACCAAAGTGATGTACTGTGGACGGGGGCAGCAAAATGTATTTTAGACACCTAAAAGAAAGGCTCACCTAAAAGAATCAATATCAGGTTAAGAGTGCGCTATATTTAGCATATTTTCGCAGGTTTACCTTGGCGTCAGACAGCTGTATGGTCAATGTTTCCGACAGGGAACTGAAGCCGTTATCTATACTCTCGCCAAAGCAACCAGATTCTATTGAAAAAAAAAAGTAATTTTACCTCGCAGAACACGAGAGGTGCTGGTCTACCGCTGCCCCGATTAGTTAGTTTGTTTGTGTTATTGTGTGACTTTGGTTAGTTTGGGTTCACCAAAGTCAGACAATACCGCAACCATAAAAAGCCGCTCAGCAATAGTTAGGATTTAAAACATCCCTCTGACACAACAAAACAGGCAGTATTTACTGAACACACAGGCAATTATTATCATCATTAATGAATGGTAAATTGATAGTTAATAAACTTTAGTTAATAGTTAATTTACTATTAACAAGCAATTAAATGATGATTGATAATGTTTATTATTAGTCATGCTATAATTAGTTTTTTTAACAGTTTATTGTTGCACACATTATAACATTTTATATACTATATTAAGTATAAGTTAATGATTACTAAATGTTTTGTAAATCTTTAAGAAATTGTTTGTAAAACATTTGTAAACATTACATAGATAGATATTTGTAACACATTGTTAATGGTTAATTAATACATTGTCAAGCATCTATAAACATTATTTAGATAGATAATACTTTGCCAATCGTTAATAATTGGTTTCTGGTCCATCTTTCATCATTTATAGATGTTTTACGATTTTTTAAAGGTTTGGTAATCACTAACAAATACTTAATTTAGTATATAAAATGTTATAATGTGTACAACAATAAACTTTTAATAGATTACTAATGTAATCAGAATGTAATTGTTATTATCTCGTATCAGCTATGACACAATATTTAATTAATGAAGTAATTATTTCGTATTACACAACTAATGATAAAATAACATAAATCATAGCATTAGTAATAATAAGTAAACATTATTAATTATAATTTAATTGTTTGTTAAGAGTAAAATAACTCTTAACTCAAATTTAATTAACAATTTACCATTTACTAATTATAGTTATTATAAAGTGTTACCAAAAAGCATTGTATTTGATTGCAATATATTGCCAGTTGTTTTAGTTATTGTGTCTAAAATTATTTAAAAATACAAACATGCGCCTGCAAAACTTGTTTTCAGTACTACCAGAATTATTATTATTGCATAAATTAGATTTTACATGCACTGGGTTGAATAGAATATACTGGATAAACTGTCCAATATTAAAACTAAAATAATACAGTGGCGTCTTAACTTACATCTTGTGATTCCTGCTCTCCTCAGCTTCACTCTGCTCTGATGTCTCTCCCTTCTGTGCTGGTGAACAATAATGTATTAATACTGTTCATACACCCTGTTTGTCAAAATGTATCACCATTTGAATATCAAATTACCGCAGTGTCAGATCTATATCATTGCCAGGAAGCTGTTCACTGTGTTGACACGAATAAGTCCTCATTCTTTAGGACAATTCAGTATTATAGAAAGCAAACTTATCACAATATTAAATAGATAAAATGTACATTACACAAAATGCAGCCTGCAAAATGATGTAAATGGTGTTTGAAAGAAAAGGGGTCACAAAATCGAGCCACTTAAAAAATGAAAATATTGAATTCGCTTTACCTGTGACTCAATGTTTAAACTCTGAAGATACAGATTTTTGGGATCCTAAATAAACTAATTCAAAGACAATCCTACTGTCATGCAAGCAATGATTTTGTCCAATTTTTTTTAAATTATTTTATTAGGATTTAAATTTCAGACACATCTGACACAGCTTATGGCCGACACAAATAACTCACAGGCTATGTGAACAGTCACATCATTTTGCAGTGAAATAATCAAATATCACATATAGAATAATGTACTGTAAAAGCAAAACATTAAAAACATTATCAAGCTGGAGTCCAATTATTTATCAAAAAAACTAAAGAAAATTGATAGCTAAAGAAATGAATAAATTGGCTGTACAGTACAAGTTTAAACCACTTTTCCTTAGAAACATCCAAAGTTGAAATCTGGCAAAAGCTCAAAGGTACTCCAGCATGCTTACAACAATAATAAAGTGTTATGTCACATGTAAAAATGGCTCAGTAACTTGCTAAAGTTATTTTATGATATAGTTATTTTTTATCTATGTTACATTTCTATGCTACATGTCTGCCAGTTATTTTGCAATAAATGATGTACATGACCTTCATTTAATGTTCACACATACGGTAATTAGCGGTTTTTAAATACAAAATTCCAAATATGCAACGTAATTCTTGCTAAAATTCATTAACTTTGTCTCAGATTGTCATTCAATATTCTCAAACTTTCAATTTATATTCTCCAGATTCATTCTCAGATAATAGACACTCACAGCAGGCAATTTGTTAATTGTTAACAGGTGGGATGGACCCGGTTTGTTTCGTGTACCTGCGACTAGCAGGCTAAACAAGTGCACTGTATAGCATACATTTCATATTCATAACTAGGGCACTGAAATAAAATAGTGGACATTGTATATACTAATTATACTATATTATATAGTAATTATACTAATAAGTATCTCAAGCTTAGTAAATATCACTAACTTTACAAAAACAAGCAAGTTTTGAGAAGCTCGTTTCTCAAAACAAAGAGGACCAAGAATAGACCCTTGTGGGACATCTGTACAAACCTTAAAGGGTAACTTCGGTATTTTTCAACCTGGACCCTATTTTCCCATGTTTTTGTGTCTAACTGACTAATAGCGACAACCATTTCTGAAATTGGTCCAGTACTGAGGGAGAGCAGCTTACAGGCTGTAATATGGTTCTATAGGGGCAAGCTGGCACCACGTCATTAACGTCCACTAAAAGCGCTTGTTTTTGCCATGACAGGCTCTGATTGTTATTATAAGTGTCTGACATTATGGAAAGAGTCTTGCTCAAGGAGAAGTGTCATTGTGAAATCTGGTGAGGAGACGTATTGCCGGAAGACAACGGTAGAATAGTGGAATACATCCATGGTGGAAACGTGAGTGCCAGCCGGGCAGAGTTTGTTGTGTTGGAGTACAGAAAACTTAGCTTAGTGTTATCTAAAAGATTTTCAATGTCATGGCTGAATATTTAGATTATTTCCACAATGTGGATGAGGTCTTTGAAGTCCGTATTTATTTGAGCCATATTATATGGATATTCAGATTTCACTTCTCCTTGAGCGCGACTTGGACGCAATAACAAACAGATTGGATCAAGCAAAAGGTAAGAAAAATGTTTTATTTCTCTGTAGGGTCATTTCCATAATGTTGTCAGACACGTATAATAACAGTATGAGACTGTCAGAAGCAAAAACAAGCACTTTTAGTGAACGTAACGTTACATCGACGCTGCTCACTTGTTCTAGCAGTTTGTTTCGCTGCTGCTGTCTGCATCGTTATCCCTTAATACTTGTCCCCCTTTAATTAGTTAGACACAAAATTTTGTGAAAATATAGGGTCCAGGTTGAAAAATACCAAAGTTACCCTTTAAGAGCATTTGATTTGGAATCATTATAAACCACTGCCTGCGTTCTACCAGAGAGATAGTGATAAAATCATTTAATGAATGTTCATCTAGGCTACAAGGATAGTTTTACATATATATATATACTGTATATACATAATAGAGCTGTCAATCATTTAAAATATTTAATCGTGATTAATCGCATGATTATCTATAGTTAATCGCGATTAGTTGCAAATTGATCGCACATCTTTTTTTTTTCTGTTCAAAATGTACCTTAAAGGGAGATTTTACAAGTATTTAACCCTCTTATCAACACGGGAGTTGGCAAGTATACTTGTTTATGCAAATGTATGTATATATTTATTATTGGAAATCAATTAACAACACAAAACAATGTCATATATCGTCCAGAAACCCTCACAGGTACTGCATTTAGCATAACAAAATAAGCTCAAATCATAACATGGCAAACTGCAGCTCAACAGGCAACAACAACTGTCAGTGTGTCAGTGTGCTGACTTGACTATGACTTGCCCCAAACTGCATGTGATTATCATATAGTGGGCATGTCTTTAAAGGGGAGATTTGTGGGTACCCATAGAACCCATTTTCATTCATATATCTTGAGGTCAGAGGTCAAGGGGACGCCTTTGAAAATCACCATGCCCGTTTTTCCTCACCAAAATTTAACGGAAGTTTGGAGCGTTTGCGACAAGCTAGTATAACATGGTTGGTACCATGTACCAATGTAGTTCCATATGATACCAGTATCTTCTCTCTAGCTTCAAAACTGAGATCGCTACAACCTAAAAATCGCAAGTTGCGTTAATGCGTTAAAGAAATTAGTGGCGTTAAAACAAATTTGCGTTAATATCGCGTTAACTTTGACAGCCCTAATACATAATATAGTAAATAGGGAGTTATTTTGGAGCGATAAATTTCCGTTAACAGCATGATACAATATGTACAGTATATATACATAGATGGGAGACAAATTAAAGGAAAAACCTGGATAAACGACTAGAGAAGCATAACAAACACAGATACTTCCATTAATAAGCTATATGTAATGCATGACACAAGCTATGGCTCATATGCTAAGGCCTTCACAGTCACCAGATCTGAACGTTTGCGAAGGATTGTGGAGCGACGTGTTAAGACGGCGCCAAATGAGGGAATGTCTTTTGGAGGAGTGGTGCTCATCCCTTTAGTAGATTTCCAAAGATTTATACCAAAGAGCAATGTAGCCGTTCTGGAGGCTCATGGTGACCTCACTAAGAAAATCTCATATTGGTTTTTGGTGCAGTGTCAGTAGCTGATGATGAACACATACTGGCTGTTGCAGGGCTGGAACCTGTGAACAACCCAGGACAGCACAGTCTGCATAGCCACTAGGTATCTCAGACTACCTTACTATCTGGATGAAAGTCGTTCTCTTTGAGTCTGGGTGCGTCTTGTATCACTTTTTAATTCGGTGTCCCTGTATGGGTGGATTCACTGGCAGTAGAAAGTGAGCACGTTCTGCTGGTTTCCTCGTATCAGCACCGCGGGGCAGTGGAGGCCACATGTCAGAGTATCCAGCCAGGTCATGTACAGAGCACTCGGGCAGTCGCTGTGTGGCACAGGAAGGCTCCTGGAAAAAACATCATCATTTACATAAACAAATCCAAATGCAAGAACAAAGACTGCTCTTACTTGACTTACTGTATGAGGAGAATAATAGTCAAATAAGCGCACGCTGTTGTTTGCACCGAGCCCAAAAGAGACCTGATCTTTCCCCATCTCTTATCTGCCATGGACATTTTGCATCCCTGTGGACATCAGACAATGTATTGTTTTCATCTCCTAATGCCGATAGAGAGGCCTGTATACATGTTTCACCTACTGTATACTGTAATCACAACTTCATAGCTGTGTTCTATTTAGTTCCGCATTTTGGCCGTCGCCATCTTGTTTTTTTTGGAACCAGAAGTGAAACGAGCTGGTGGAGCTAAGTAAAACCGAACGCTGAAGAAGACATTTTTAGGCGACCAAAATGTTACAATTAACTTCCATGAACAGAAAAAAGACTGTGAAAGGGTTAAAGATCTACGATGAGAACACGGACAACACCCAGACCGGACAATGCCGTGGTAGCGACCTGTCAATCACAAGGTAGCCCCGCCCTAAAGCATACCCTGCTTTATGGTCTGTTTGACTCTAAATGGGACCATAATTTACTAAATGAACAACATGCTGTATTGATGAAGACTTGAACTCGCGATTGAGACCATAAACTCACGTTTACAATGTTTACTGAGGTAATAAATCAAGTGAGAAGTAGGCTCATTTTCTCATGCACTGGCTATTAGAAAGAATGCAGGTTTAAGGCACTTCCTCATTGGCTTCACTTTTCAGAGCCAGAGGTTGCCCACTGATTTAGACACTGGCTCTTAAAAAAAAAAAATTGTGCCCCACTGTGAAACAATATTCACACTTGCATGTCGGAAATGAGTCCTTTTCTCTTATGGTTTGAAATCTCCAAATAGTAGCCTACTCCTCCTGTGGGGCCCCATAAGAGGCTGCTGGTATACAAACAGATAATGAATGACAATATGGTAAAACACAGTTGCAATAATAATATGTCTTCATGGGAGAAAGTAACAAATGGTGTACGTATCTCCTTCTGTGAGGAGTTTGCACGTTCTCCCCTTGTTAGCGTGGGTTTTCTCCGGGTGCTCCGGTTTCCCCCCACAGTCCAAAAACATGCAGGTTAGGTTAAGGTGGCAGTAGGCAACATTTTTTTGGCATAATTTGGCAAAAATTCCATAATAACCTTTCAGCATATTGTAATTCGAGTGGTCTGAGAGAAAACTAGACTTTGCTCCTCTTCATGGCTCTGTTTTCAGGCTTTAGAAAAATCTAGCCCGTGACGGCAGACTTTGATCAATCACAGATCATTTCAGAGAGAGAGAGCGTTCCTATTGGCTGTGCTCCGGTCATGTGACCAGAACTTGGCTTCCTTCAACAGCTTTTACAATTGCGGACACATCACAAACTTTCTCATTTTACAGCTAAACAGTACACTACGAGATGATTCTGAGAACATTTGAGGCGAGAAATAGTCATTACAGTAACAGAATATTGATTCATATTTGATCAGCGCAGCGTAGTTTGACCATTTGGTCGGAGTTCGCGAGTGATTGACAGCCGGCTCTCATAGACTGCAGCTGGACAGCGGACCTTGTTTTCCTCCTGGAAGTGAAATCCTTCAGATGCCGTAAGGAGCACCAGAGGACACAGTAGGACACAGAGGAACATGATTTTTTTCAGGTTACCTGTTTCATGAACTACTGTCACGATATAGCGGCCCTATCTAAAAATAACTTTTTAAATCATTTTTGCGCCAATCTCGCATACTGCAGCTTTAACATGAGTCACACGCTCTTATCGACTGAGCTAGCTCATATAACTAACATTAGTAGTCCGTGTTTCTATTTGGCTTTTAGGTTTGTGAAGATAGGTGGAGTTGTGTTAAGGGGTTTCCTTTATTCCTTTAGTGTTAAAATTGATACAATATTATGTATAACATTATTTGAACAGTCTCTAACTGTAGTAAAGGAACCCTTAGTTAAATGTATCTGGTGTTTTTTGAAAGTCTTACATTATCATTATGCTTCACAAAGCAATAACTTATAGAATTCAGACTATAATATTGAGTTTGAGCCTTGAATTTAATTTCAATTCAATTGCATAGATGCTAACCATTTTAATGAGGTATTGTACTACTAAGTTACTGTAACTGTAATAGAATATATCATAAATGTAACTGCATACCTGCTACTGATCTAGAAACAGAAGCTGATTCTCATATAGAGTCCAGATTTACAGTCTTTACAGAGCTTCTGCCATCTGTTGGACAAATACTGTTACTCACAGGTTCTCTCACTGCCTGTCCAGCTGCTATCCATCTACGGTTGACATGAAAATATGTTTTGTGCTAACGATATGATTGATTTGCCTTCATCCCTAGCAGTTATATCACAGCTTGGTTTTAAAATGCTCTATAGTACATCTGATGCTCTTAATCCGCCCTGAGGCCACACCTCTGGTGTGACCAGGACAAACCTGATTTTGGGATAAGAGCTTTCCTACTTTGTTGTTTCAGCGATATTTTCTAGTATTGTTTGCATTGCCTGATTATATCCACTCTTGAACAACCATCCTTTTGTTTTTGATGCAATTCAATCTTATGAGAAAATCTTAAAAAAAACTCAGTTGATGGAATTAATGATTTTATTAGAATTTTATTTTATTTCATTTCATTTCATTTCATTTTATTTTATTTTATTTTATTTTATTTTGTTTTATTTTATTTTATTTCTGCAGGGTGTAGTCATTAAGAATATTTAGACTACTGTTACTGGCCTGCAAACTGGGTCAGGCTGATGATTTAGGCAGTTTATTTTTATTTAAATTTTAAGTTCAGAGATATCACACTGATTAGAAAAATTCATTTTGAATTTCAGTAAAGGCCCATTAGGAAAGGCGAAAGGCTGATTGTCACGCCATGTTTTGGTTCACGTCTTTGTTGACTACAAACACAGAATTCCCCTAAATTCACAAACGGGTTTTCTTTCATTTTCTTGACAATCTCATGACTTCTTGGTTGCATTTAAAGGAGTGCCCAGTGACCTGTGACACCTGAAACAAGGTATTCTGATGAAATAAATCAGCACTATGTGCAAACGCCTCATGACGACAAATCATCATACATTTGATATTTACATGTAAATTTGATCCAGACCTGTTTTACAGGGGCTATGGCATAAAATGTGACAAAAATCAACATTCCCCTCTTTTAATTTAAGAGGTTTCCTTTATTCCTTTAGTATTAAAATTGATCAAATATTATGTGTAACATTATTTGAACAGTCTCTTACTGTAGTAAAGGTGCCCTTAAATGTTAAATGTATTTGGTGTTTTTTGAAAGTCTTACATTATCATTATACTTCACAAAGCAATAACTTATAGAATTCAGACTATAATATTGAGTTTGAGCCTTGAATTACATTTCAATTCAATTACATTGGTGCTAATCATTTTACTGAGGTATTATAACCTGTAAGTTACTGTAACTGTAATAGAATATATTATAGATGTAACTGCATACCTGCTACTGATCTAGAAACAGAAGCTGATTCTCATAGAGTCCAGATTTACAGTCTTTACAGAGCTTCTGCCATCTGTTGGACAAATACTGTTACAGCATGTACTAAAGTCAACAGCTGTGAAAAACATTTAATATCAATTCCCACGTTACTCTTATTCACATACTGTATATGACGCATAAGAACTTAATATGTATTTAGGGTTAGAACTAACTATAAACCCAGGTTTATCTGCCATCACCATTTCAAGGACTCTTAAAAAATCATCGCAGGTGACAGATCTTGAAGTAAAGCACACACCATCACACAATACTCGCATACATAGCACACACACACACTCTTTATGTGTCTGAAAATTTATTGGCTTCTTGTAAATTAGATTAGACCATGGTGCAGATTAATGTAGGAATATGTATTTGATTTGTGTCTTTTTTGTATTTTATTTGTATGTTATGATTTTGTAGATATTATATATATATATATATATATATATATAAATATATATATATATATACTCTTTTTATTTTTTTATTTTTTATTTTTAATATATTAATATTATTTTGCATAGGAGTTATTTGATTTGTTGACCAAAATGTGACAATGTTCATGTAAAAAAAAAACAATAAAATACTAATTACAAAAAAAAAATCATCACAGGTTCTCTCATTGCCTGTCCAGCTGCTATCCATCTACAGTTGACATGAAAATATGTTTTGTGCTAACGATATGATTGAGGGCCTCAGATTTTGAGCTTTGAATAGACTGGTACTTGGGAGATGATTAATGATGATAGTGATGACTATAATCTGTTTTAAATCACTCTGGCCCATCACATCAGTGCAATTCACAACCAGCCTGTTGTGCTATATGGTGTAAATGCAAAATGTGACGTTCAAACCAGGTGGCCGCCATGTTTTAGGCACTTTTGTCGCTGTCCAGAGGGCTGAAGTGTAGAATGTAAATGCTCCTCCCAGACTTAAATTAAAACTCAAGCAATCGGGCATTGGAGCGTCTACCAAATAAGGCATAACGAGTGGAGCCTAGAAATTGAAATTGCCAAAAAAAGCAACGGGAGTGGTACTTACCTGTGGGGAGTTGAGCTGGGCTGTGTGATTGTAACTGCTCGTCCATTTTGTCTTTTGTTTGTCTCTTAATTTTTACTTCGATCATATTTTTCTTTCCCCTCTATGTTTTTGGATTTCATTTTTGTTTTGTTTATCTCTTTGAAGTGTTAGTTTACCGTCCTGGTGTGCTCACAAGTAAGTTAACCGTGTGATAGTTCTTGTGTAACTTTTTTAGCTTTAGCACTGATAAGGGAGAATAATATAATTAACAATAAAAAAAAAAGATTAAAGGTAAAGAGAATACAATCAATTTTTCTTGTGTGGCTAATTTCTCTGTGTAACACAATGAACATCTTAAAAAAAGGCAAACTTAAATATTAATAAAAGCTGAAGAGAAATATCCTGTCTCCTGTCTTGTGTTTTCAAGAGGGGTCGATGTAAAGAAAAAAAGATTCAAGACTTTTATTTGCCATTTGCTTGTTGAAGGGAAAGTGTTCAAGGGAATAGGAACTCTTGTGGATCTCAAACTTTCTCATTTTACAGCTAAACAGTACAATACAGGATGTTTCTGAAAACATTTGAGGCGAGAAATAGGCATTACAGTAACAGAATATTGATTCATACTTGATCAGCGCTGCCTAGTTTGATCGGAGTTGGCGAGTGATTGACAGCTCTTCAGAGACGGCAGGCTCCAGATCAGCTCCGATTGGTTGTTTTCCTCCGGTCTGTGAAATCTTGCAGATGCCATGAGGAGCACCGGAGGACACAGAGGCACATGATTTTTTTTTCAGATTACCTGTCTCATGCGCTATTGTCAAGATATAGTGACCGTTTTATAAAAATAACTTTTTTAAATCATATTTACTCCAACCTGCCTAATACAGCTTTAAATCAAGTACCACATGCATCTGTGAAAGTAAATATATGTATTTACAGTATATAGCCTATATTACACCTGATAGGTTTTTATTTTTTTCAACAATATGCCATTAGTGCACACTGTGGACAAAACAGGTGGGTTCACTTTTTAAGCAGAACATGACCTTGATAGGGCTAGCTTACATTGAGGCTAGCTTTCTTTTCATTACTCCAACAGTTAGATAAACTACTGTTTAATCTACAAACTTCCATTGTCCCACAATACTTCTGTAAATTCATCAGTTTATGAACTCAAACAGACAAAGAATGGAATCACAACTGGCTGGAGCATCCTCAGTTCCACCAAGCTTTATCAAATGAGCTCAGCATTTAACAATGTAAATACATTATATACCACTGTTTTTCCCTTGGATGAGATGGATGATACTTTTACCTTTAATTCAACCTGTGTTGAACTAAAGACTTTTGTTTAATCTTGACTAAATCCCATAAATCTTTATCAATCATACTGTACCTAGCATACACCAAATACCCTAACCGTAACCAATTGTTTTACTTGCCTAAAATTAACATTGTGACAACTACCGTGTTCTAATATTTATGTATCTCACAAAATGCTATGATACTGTGCTAAACAAATGACTGTAACAAGCCTACATGACTCCAGTCTCCAATGCAGGCAAACTTCAGTTCCACATTATACCACACAGTGGCAGTAATGAACTGATTATATTTAGTCCCTGTTCAGTCGTTATGCTGCAGTGTCTATTCAATGTTGTGTTCATGTAAAGATTGAACAATTCTGAAAAACAACATGCATAAAAGTTTTCTTACATCTCAAATACTGTGGAAATAGTTTTAGTCACATAAGTTATTACAATTTGATTATTATTGTTACTTCAAAATATGTAAATACAGTGTAGTAATGTGTATTTCAAATGACTAGCCAATAACCATCAGGTTTCAAATGATAGCTTTTTATTATATACAGAATCAAAATGTAATACAAATGTCATTTGATAGCTCTCCAAAAATATATGCCTTCAGTGAATAAAAACTTAATTAATTCAGTGATATTAGTATCATATTAACACAAATTTTACACTGTGTTTTTAGGTGTATGTTTCAAAAAGCAAAAATACTAGTATCACAACATTACTTTGTTATTGTCATTTTGGATCAAGTATATATATATATATATATATATATATATATATATATATTTGATCTTTACAAAACAAGATGTACAATAGTGATAATAGACAATAATTACAACAAAATGGAGCAGAAACCCTTTACAATTGCACAATATATATGCAAAAAGTACAATAAAGTACATTCATATTAAGACTTATGTGAATAGCAATTGTTCTATTGAACTGACAACAATTAATAGAAAAATATACCATATTATATGTACTGTAACAATGGTAGGAAACCTGTACTTATTAACATATCAAAAATGCATTAACACCTGAAACGGGGATCACATGGTTCACAAGGAATTTCCTCAAAACTTGAAGTGATGAAAGAACTTCAAAACCAAAAGTGGAACTTTAAAACCCCACAGCAAGCTCTACTACTTGCTTGATTGTTTTGCTCAAGTGCTGACCGCCTGCCATCTAATCAAGAGAAGATGGTCCTATGTATCTTTGAGAAAAAGCCACCCAGAGAGAACAGTGTATCTAAGGTATAGACATGAGTCAGGCCCAGAGATTCAAGAAACCTAAGTTCATTGCGAATGTCAAAGTAGGGATGACTAATATATTCAGAGTTCATTCAATATATTCAGGATTCATTCAATATATTCAGAGTTCATTCAATATATTCAGAGTTCATTCAATATATTCAGAGTTCATTCAATATATTCAGAGTTCATTCAATATATTCAGGATTCATTCAATATATTCAGAGTTCATTCAATATATTCAGGATTCATTCAATATATTCAGACTTCATTCAATATATTCAGAGTTCATTCAATATATTCAGAGTTCATTCAATATATATTCAGAGTTCATTCCATATATTCAGAGTTCATTCAATATATTCAGAGTTCATTCAATATATTCAGGATTCATTCAATATATTCAGGATTTCATTCCATATATTCAGAGTTCATTCAATATTCTCAGGATTTCATTCAATATTCTCAGGATTTCATTCCATATATTCAGAGTTCATTCAATATTCTCAGGATTTCATTCCATATATTCAGAGTTCATTCAATATTCTCAGGATTTCATTCCATATATTCAGGGTTCATTCAATATATTCAGGATTTCATTCCATATTCTCAAATTTCACATTATATATATATCATAATTTCTTAAACGGCTTGCCATAATATATATACATACTCTTTTTATTTTTTTATTTTTATTTTTAATATATTAATATTATTTTGCATAGGAGTTATTTGATTTGTTGACCAAAATGTGACAATGTTCATGTAAAAAAAAACAATAAAATACTAATTACAAAAAAAAAAATCATCACAGGTTCTCTCATTGCCTGTCCAGCTGCTATCCATCTGCAGTTGACATGAAAATATGTTTTGTGCTGACGATATGATTGAGGGCCTCAGATTTTGAGCTTTGAATAGACTGGTACTTGGGAGATGATTAATGATGATATTGACGACTATAATCTGTTTTTAATCCCTCTGGCCCATCACATCAGTGCAATTCACAACCAGCCTGTTGTGCTATATGGTGTAAATGCAAAATGTGACGTTCAAACCAGGATGCCGCCATGTTTTAGGCACTTTTGTCGCTGTCCAGAGGGCTGAAGTGTAGAATGTAAATGCTCCTCCCAGACTTAAATTAAAGCTCAAGTAATCGGGCATGGTAGCGTCTACCAAATAAGGCATAACGAGTGGAGCCTAGAAATTGAAATTGCCAAAATAAGGAACAGGAGTGGTACTTACCTGTGGGGAGTTGAGCAGGGCTGTGTGATTGTAAATGCTCGTCCATTTTGTCTTTTGTTTGTCTCTTAATTTTTACTTCGATCATATTTTTCTTTCCCCTCTATGTTTTGGGATTTATTTTTTTTTGTTTGTTTTATCTCTGTGAAGTGTTAGTTTACCGTCCTGATGTGCTCACAAGTTAGTTAACCGTGTGATAGTTCTTGTGTAACTTTTTTAGCTTTAGCACTGATAAGGGAGAATAATATAATTAACAATACAAAAAAAAAAGATTAAAGGTAAAGAAAATACAATCAATTTTACTTGTGTGGCTAATTTCTCTGTGTAACACAATGAACATCTTAAAAAAAGGCAAACTTAAATATTAATAAAAGCTTAAGAGAAATTTCTTTTCTCCTGTCTTGCGTTTTCAAGAGGGGTCGATGTAAAGAAAAAAAGATTCAAGACTTTTATTTGCCATTTGCTTGTTGAAGGGAAAGTGTTCAAGGGAATTGGAACTCTTGTGGATCTCAAGCTTTCTCATTTTACAGCTAAACAGTACACTACAGGATGTTTCTGAAAACATTTGAGGCAAGAAATAGGCATTACAGTAACAGAGTATTGATTCATACTTGGATCAGCGCTGCCTAGTTTGATTAGAGTTGGCGAGTGATTAACAGCTGCTCAGAGACGGCAGGCTCCAGATCAGCTCCGATTGGTTGTTTTCCTCCGGTCTGTGAAATCTTGCAGACGCCGTTAGGAGCACCGGAGGACACAAAGGCACATGATTTTTTTTCAGATTACCTGTCTCATGCGCTATTGTCAAGATATAGTGACCGTTTTATAAAAATAACTTTTTTAAATCATATTTACTCCAACCTGCCTACTACAGCTTTAAATCAAGTACCACATGCATCTGTGAAAGTAAATATATGTATTTACAGTATATAGTCTGTATTACACCTGATAGGTTTTTATTTTTTTCAACAATATGCCATTATTGCACACTGTGTGGACAAAACAGGTGGGTTCACTTGGTGAGCAGAACATGACCTTGATAGGGCTAGCTTACCTTGAGGCTACAGTAGCTACTGGTTTGCTAATTAGCTAGCTTTCTTTTCATTACTCCCAACAGTTAGAAAAATAACTGTTTAATCTACAAACTTACATTGTGTCCCACAATTCTTCTGTAAATTTATCAATTTATGAACTCAAACAGACAAAGAATGGAATCACAACTGGCTGTAGCATCCTCAGGTCCACCAAGCTTTATAAAATGAGCTCAGCATTTAACAATGTTAATACATATATACCACTGTTTTCCCTTGGATGAGATGGATGATACTTTTATCTTTAATTCAACCTGTGTTGAACTAAAGACTTTTGTTCAATCTTGACTAACTCCCCTATATCTTTATCCATCTTACTGTACCTAGCATACACCAAATACCCTAACCGTAACCAATTGTTTTACTTGCCTGAAATTAACATTGTGACAACTACCGTATTCTAATATTGATGTATGTCACCAAATGCTATGATACTGTGCTAAACAAATGACTGTAAAAAGCCTACATGACTCCAGTCTCCAATGCAGGCAAACTTCAGTACCACATTATACCACACAGTGGCAGTAATGAACTGATTATATTTAGTCCCTGTTCAGTCGTTATGCTGCAGTGTCTATTTGATGTAAAGAATGAACAATTCTGAAAAACAACAGGCATAAAAGTTTCCTTACACCTCAAATACTGTGGAAATAGTTCTAGTCACATAAGTTATTACAATTTGATTATTATTGTTACTACAAAAATATGTAAATACAGTGTAGTAATGTGTATTTCAAATGACTAGCCAATAACCATCAGGTTTCAAATGATAGCTTTTTATTATATACAGAATCAAAATGTAATACAAATGTCATTTGATAGCTCGCCAAAAAATATAAGCCTTCAGTGAATAAAAACGGAATTAATTCAGTGATTTTAGTATCATATTAACACAAATTTTACACTGTGTTTTTAGGTGTATGTTTCAAAAAGCAAAATACTAGTATCACAACATTACTTTGTCATTGTCATTTTGGATCAAGTATATATATATATATATATATATATTTGATCTTTACAATACAAGATGTACAATAGTGATAATAGACAATAATTACAACAAAATGGAGCAGAAACCCTTTACAATTGCACAATATATATGCAAAAAGTACAATAAAGTACATTCATATTAAGACTTATGTGATTAGCAATTGTTCGATTGAACTGACAACAATTAATAGAAAAATATACCATATTATATGTACTGTAACAATGGAAGGAAACCTGTACTGATTAACATATCAAAAATGCATTAACACCTGAAACTTCTTCTTCTTCTGACTTTAATGTTTTTGGGTCAGTTAGGATTACATGGTTCACAAGGAATTTCCTCAAAACTTGCAGTGATGAAAGAACTTCAAAACCAAAAGAGGAACTTTAAAACCCACAGCAAGCTCTACTACTTGCTTGATTGTTTTGCTCAAGTGCTGACCGCCTGCCATCTAATCAAGAGAAGATGGTCCTATGTATCTTTGAGAAAAAGCCACCCGGAGAGAACAGTGTATCTAAGGTATAGACATGAGTCAGGCCCAGAGATTCAAGACACCTAAGTTCATTGAGAATGTCAAAGTAGGGATGACTGATGAGCTGGAGCAACTTCAGAGGGTCTCTGGAGCGGATTAGAGTCAGTGATTCGGCCGAAAGGACTGCCAAGGCTAGAAAATAGACTGCTGGAACCAGGAAGCAGACTAGACTCTCCTCCACTTTTACATTCCCACCTAAGTCTCTGGCCCTGTCTACCTTCCTGATGGCTTCCGTAATATTCCCTTTGAAACACAGCAACACTTTGTGTCTGGTTATCATGTGACGGTCAAATCGGGTGACTGAATCGCTGCAGAGTTCCTTGACCTGTGTGGAGTATCTACGAGTGACCTCAATTTGTTCAAGGTAGAGCTCAACAGACTTGAGTGCATTTTGCAAATCTTCCAGAGCTTGATCGATGCAGTTTGGATCCTGATGCCTGTCTTGCTGGGTTAAAGATGTTAAAGCACGGTTGTAGTATGCAATTGCTGCCCAACAGTGGTCCTCCTGAATGGCCTTCGTGTACATCTCGATACTCTCTGCAAGATGTCCCTTTTTGCGCAGATCATTGCCAAATGCAGTGTAGTGGTGCAGGTTTGCTGAGGGGGATTCTCTCTGTCTGAGTTTTTGCCTGGCTGTTTTCAGGTCCTCAGATAGTTTTTTTTTTAAGTCCGAGGTAGAATTGTTCTCATTCAAGTTGGTGAGTAGCCACATACCCCAGAATTCATTCAGTGCAGACAGATCTGAATCTGCTGGCTCGTTGTTGCTGCTTTCGTACACCTCATCTAATGTGTCCAGATACTGACTGAAGAGCTCTTCCTTCTTCTTAATGTTTTGGATGCCACATTCCAGGTAGCGAGCTAGTCTTTTTGCCGCTAAGTCATCTCTGACCTGTTTAACGCTCTTTATCCCTGAATTTGAGTTTGTAGTCAAAATATGTGACAGCGTTGAAGACAGGCAGACTGGCAGATGGTTGGAGCAGACGATAAGTTGAGCAGACCCAGGAGATCCTTGTCTAGCAGTGCGTCCAAAGGCCTGCGCCTCCACACGAGCATTCTCAGGCAGGAAGGTCTGCACAACGAACAAACCGCCTGCTGTATTTACATCGTTAGAAACCTTCAGGTCCGTCCCACGACCTGCAAGGTTTGTTGCTACGATGACGTCTCCAGGCTTCAGCTTTTTAAAGACTTCGGAGTTGTCCATGTTGTTGGTCATGTAAAGTTTTTTGTTTTGGACTTTGTATCCTAGAGCACGGTAGAGAACCTTTGCTCGATTGATGGTCTCACAGATCACCAACACAGCTCTTTGAGCCCTGTATGGAGTAGGGTTGGTTTTTGCAGAGACAACATCGCAGGTTTTCTCAATCCATTCTTCTTCTTCACTTACGATCACTCCTTCAACCTCGAACAGCTTTCTGCGTTTGAATAAAGGTATCTGACAGGTCTTGATACCTTCATAGATTTTCTGCAAAGTCTCAGCATCTGCTTTTTGGCCAAGAGTCCCAGACATTCCAAAGATCTGATTTCCATACCTTAGAAACAAACCCACATTGGACATATAGTTTGTGATGGCTGTCATGTCCCTCAGCTTGGACTCTTGGTGCTTCATTTCAAGAAACTGCTGTAGTCCATCTGGATATATCATGAAGTTTTCAACAACACCCGTGGAGCTGTAGTCAACGGGCACTATCCCATGTTCCTCGATGATATATTCATGATCCATTGTCATGGTTTGTGCTTTGAATGCATTTTCAATCCAAACCTTTAGTTTGGAATCGACCAGATCTGAGAGGAAGCCCGGGACGTAGAAGTTTATTCCATCTTTACTGAGCTCACAAGGTGTAAAATGCAGAGCACATTTTATTTCTGCTTCTGCAGCCCTCAGCATGCTCTCTGTATCAGAATACATGTACTGACAGAAGCCTCCATTGAGTAAAAGCAGTGGAACTCTCTGTTGTTGTGCCTCTGTTTGTGGACCCTCATTCAGTCCCTCTGTTGCTCCGTCATTATTGATGTAATGCAGATCAAACCGGCAAGATGGGAATCTCCTCTCTACTGTCTCAAAGAACTTCGCCAACTGGTTAGCAGTAACACTTGCAGTTTTTTCAGTTAAAAGGCTCGGGTTCTTTCTAAGGTCCTTGACTGAACCTTTTGCCAGTATACCTGTGTCCTCAGCCATTTTAAGGATGGTGAACTCGTCGACATTTTTGCCCTTTGTTATGTTCTCAAGCACAACTTGATGGAAGGGGTATTTTTGCCCCACAAATGCCTCTGTGCCAATCTTTCTGTAGTGATTAGCAGTGGTCCATATGAATGCCAAGAGTGGATTGAGATGTTGCAAAGCAGGCATATCACTACCTATATAGACAAGGTGATGACCCTTATCCAGCATCAAGGAATCCACTTCATCCACAATTGCACACTGGAATGTTCTTTTTCCAAATATGTCCATTCTTTCAAAGCGCTGGTTTAGCCAGTGTGCAGCAAACTCATGGGCAGTACCATAAACAACCTGACACTTATAGCACTCTTTTAACTTGTCTTTGCCTTGTTTGTTGGTGTTGCAGTCTACACTGATTTTCAAAACTTTATAAAAATTTCTCCATTCATCCAAATCTCTCTCTGCAAGAACTGGCGAACTAGTGAAGATGTCTACTTGTTCTCTTCTCATAGCTCGAAAAGCTGCAAACATCGCCACGATACACGACTTCCCCTCTCCGGTGCCAACCTGAATTAACCGGCCTGTTTTGGAAAGAGCCATAATGCACCAGCTCACCATTTGTGTCAGTCGTGGTCTGAACTTGTGAATTTCTTCCACTGCCTGACAGAGCTTCAGCAACACTTGTTTCAAGTCACTGCGCTGTGATCCATCATTGTGATCTTTAAGATCTTTATCAACTGATGACACGATGTCTTTCACTTCATCTAAAAGCTCCTCATCAATTTGGTTTAACTCTTGTTGGCGGATTTCCTCAAGAATTTCCTCCAGTTGCTTTTCTGTGTCATAGGCTAAACATTCCTTGAGGTCTTCATCTGTTACAGTCTCGTCTCGGACCAAATCGATAAGCGTCTTTCCCGTTTCACTCTTCCAACTGGGAGTGATGTAATTAATCTCTATACAGTGCAACATTTTCATCATCCATGAGAGGAGATGGGATCTGTCATTTGTTGTTGACTCAAATCGCTTCAGAAGATCATCGAACAAGTGAGTGGCATCCGCCGAGCTCCATTTGATATTTGTAACAAGTCCTTGCAGCTTGTTGAAAAGTTCTTTTGGAGACAACAAGCGGCGAGCGTGGAGTAAAGTTCTGAATGTGCTAAGGGGGTCTTCAACACTGCTATCCGTGTCAGATTCAGCCATTTTGTGGACAAGCTAAAATCTGGTCAAAACAGAAAAAAGGAATTTTGGAGGAAAAAAATAGATTTTTTTCTTTAAAACAATACACAATTACCACACACTGTTTGATAGCTGCTATTCAGTAATACTTTTATAATAATTTACACTTACATAATTTGTTCACTTGCCACAGCATTAAATTTCATACACAATTTATATTTAGCAGTTGTCATTCTCTGCACAGTATTATTACTCTGACAATCAAATATGAGCAAATATGTATAAAAAAACAGGTATTATAAGTCTTCATTGTATTATGTAGCTTAACTGTTTTTGTTATTAATACATTTAATGTATTGTGTAGGGCTGCAACAAATGATTATTTTCATTGTTGATTAATCTGACGATTATTTTCTCGATTAATCGATTAGTTGTTTGGTCTATAAAATGTCAGAAGATTGTGAAAAATGTCAATCACTTTTTCCCAAAGCCCAAGATAACGTCCTCAAATGTCTTGTTTTGTCCACAACTCAAAGATATTCAGTTTACTGTCATAGAGGAATAAAGAAGCCAGAAAATATTCACATTTAAGAAGCTAGAATCATAGAATTTTAATTTTTCTTTTTCTTAAAAAATTACTCAAACCAATAACCGACTACCAAAATAGTTGGCGATTCATTTAATATTTGACAACTAATCGATTAATTGTTGCAGCTCTAGTTTAGTAGTCTGAAACTCACCCGTTAAGATGAAAAAGATGAGAAGCGATGTGTGTCTTTAGGACAGCTGAAGTGATCTGCCGCCCAAGCTTTTCTTTCTGTCTTTTATATTTGTTTTTGTTTCTTTTTCTCCAACCTGGACTGCGCAACGCCCCGGTGGAATTTCCAGTCATCCTTTCTATTTATGTGTTGGATTTATTGTAAACCAAGTCATTTACTGTACTTGCAGATAGCAATCAAATATTAAGCTCAAGAGCAGCTCCACAGCAATTGTTACCCCCCAAAAAACAAAATTTCTCCTTCAATTTCCCTTGAGTTAACCCATTTTTATACAGCTGTGACAAAAGGTTAATTTCTGGATTTTATGTAAAACGCTGTCCATTAGGGGTATCAATGCATAAAACTTAAGCAGAAGAAAAATTACCCTATGCTTATCATCTTGTATTTACCTGTAACAGCAAACCTAGCTTTGCACACGGACTAGTGGAATTTATCCAACTTGGTGATGTTAAACTACCCTCAAATCACATATTTAAATGTTTCAATTTGAAGATACTTTTATTTGATCAATTTTAATATACATGTTGATAGTAGATAAACACACAGACACATACTAAAAAAGAGATACATTTTATCACCATGACCTATATAATTACAATATTCAAAATAAAGTTTATTTCCTTAAAACAAACAAGTCATGATGACTAAAATGAATGTGTTTGTAGATACAGCGTTAACCCTTTGTATTCTTTGAAGATAGTCAAAATCTATTTTTGTAAATTTAAATTTATTTATATAACGTCAAATCATAACAGAAGTTATCTCGAGACATTTTTCATATAGAGCAGGTTTAGACAGAGATATAATCAACCTGAAAGAATAGAATCAAAGCTTTACAACCTTTAAAACTTTTCTTCGCCAAAACCTTTAACTTCACCTTAGTAGGGTTGGACTCGTACACATGACAGCCATAAATAGACACAGCTGTGCGATGGTGAGAAAGGCTGATTGTCACGCTATGTTTTGGTTAACGTCTTTGTTGACTGCAGAGACAGAATTCCCCTGAATTCACCAATGGTTTTTCTTTCATTTTCTTGACAATCATATGACTTCTTGGTTGCATTTAAAGGAGTGCCCAGTGACCTGTGACACCTGAAACAAGGTATTTTGATGAAATAAATGAGCACTATGTGCAAACGCGTCATGACGACAAATCATCATACATTATATATGTACATGTAATTTTGATCAAGACTTGTTTTATAGGGGCTATGGCATAAAATATGACAAAAATCAACATTCCTCTGTTTTAATTTAAGAGGTTTCCTTTATTCCTTTAGTATTAATTTATAAAATATTCCGATAACATTATTTGAACAGTCTCTAACTGTATTAAAGGTGCCCTTAAATGTTAAATGTATCTGGTGTTTTTAAAAGTCTTACAGTATCATTATACTTTTGTGCTAACGATATGATTGATTTGCCTTCATCCCTAGCAGATATATCACAGCTTGGTTTTAAAATGCTCAATATTACCTCTGATGCTCTTAATCCGCCCTGAGGCCACACCTCTGGTGTAACCAGGACAAACCTGATTTTGGGATAAAAGCTTTCCTACTTTGTTGTTTCAGCCATATTTACTAGTATTGTGTGCATTGCCTGATTATATCCCCACTTGAACAACCATCGTATTGTTTTTGATGCAATTCAATCACATGAGAAAATCTTGAAAAACTCAGTTGATGGAATTAATGATTTAATTTAATTTAATTTAATTTAATTTAATTTAATTTAATTTAATTTAATTTAATTTAATTTAATTTAATTTTATTTTATTTCATTTCATTTCATTTCATTTCATTTCATTTCATTTCATTTCATTTTATTTTATTTTATTTTATTTTATTTTATTTTATTTTATTTCATTTCATTTCATTTTATTTTATTTTATTTTATTTTATTTTACTTTATTTCTGCAGGGTGTAGTCATTAATAATATTTAAACTACTATTGCTGGCCTGAAAACTGGGTCAGGCTGATGATTTAGGCAGTTTATGTTTATTTAAATTTTAAATTCAGATATCACACTGATTAGAAAAATGCATTTTGAATATCAGTAAAGGCCTATTAGGAAAATATCATTCTGGAGACAAAGTGGAAAGGTTTATGGTTGGATGTGACCTGGTAAATGACATATGATCATTGCTTTTTTTTTTCTTTTACATAAAACATGTTTTAAGACTGCATTGCTGGAACCGATTAAGGAATAAAATGTTAATCTGTTTGCTTTCATGTTATTTGTTACACTTTAAGAAGCTGTTGTGTGTCTGTAGAAGGTGTCGAACATTGTGCAGAGTTTCCTCATCTGTCAGCACTGAGCTTCAGCTCGTCAACACACCTGGGCAGCACCACCCGGTTGAGCTGGGCGAGGACAACCGGTCGGTCTGCATTGAGATGAACACAGCAGGTGGAAAGGTACCGACAGAAAGACACCGGAAGTAATGTGGATTTGCCTTCAAAATAACAGCGCAAAATGTATCATTTTAAACAAATGTCAAATTGGTTATTTGAAGTATGGTTGTAAAATAATGGAATTTTCTCCCCTCCAGTTCCCAAATTTGGGCTCATGGTGGCTGAAAATCCTCTACGTTCTCTACGAACCAAATAACCCTCTCTGATGATTTCAAATGAACTGGTTCCACAATAAATTGCTTCTAGGAAATTAGGCTTCCCAAATCTTCTCCAAATCTTTATGATCGCGCTGCTTTGTTTTGTCAAGTTCTAAATTTGACTAGTGGTGCAGTTCTCAGTAGCCTACTACAGTGACCTCTATATCCTGATTTTGGTCAAGGCCCATTGAAAGAGGCTGGGACACGCGTCAACAACGCGTCATATCTTTGGGGTATAACACATGCGCAGTAAAATCTGGTCTGCACTCGCTGAAATTGAGCCAATCGCAACGCACGACCGCTGCTTCAGTTACACTGCGCATGTGTTGTACCCTATACCCCAAGACCTGTGTCCGCCCATGTCCCAGCCTCCTTCAATAGGCCTTGGTTTTGTTAATATTGTTAATTCTGTATCAGTTGTTTTGTATCTCACATTGGCGTCAAATAAATTAAAAAAATGCAACAAAAATAATAATAATAAATGGTGATCGTATGCACCAATAATTGTTATCTTGTACGTCACATTGGAATCAAATAAATAAAAAAAATTCCCCCAAAGCCGATCCCAGCTGACATTGGGCAAAGGCGGGGTACACCCTTCACAGGTCGCCAGACTAACACAGGGCTGACGCACAGAGACAGACAACCATTCACGGTCACAATAACACCTACGGGCAATTTAGAGTCAACAATTAACCTAACCTGCATGTCTTTGGACTGTTGGAGGAAACCGGAGAACCCGGAGAAAACCCACGCTGACACAAGAACATGCAAACTCCACACAGAAGGGCCCCAAGCCGGGTTTGAACCTTTGACCGTGCCACAGTGCCAACCACTGCCCACACATTGGAATCAAATAAATTAAAAATTTCAAAACAAATTTCCGATTGTATGCAGCTAATATTATTTTATACATATTAAATAAATATATATATTTTAAAATTACTTATTGTATGCAGTGCTAATTATTCTTTATTTCACATTGGAATCAAATAAATTATAAAATGCGAAAAAAAAAAAAAAAAAAGTGCTGATTGCATGCACCGATCATAGATTCGCTTGTGATGATGCGAGAAAGGCAATTACTTGAATATGCAAAGTAACAAAACTTGAACGACTATTATAAATAGGTCAATTTTAATCACAGCATTGTTTTTCAAGCCAGGAATATAGGTCAGAGCGAGACTGAGCATGCGCAAGAAAAGACTTTTATTTTGAAACTTTTAGTCCCGGATGTTGAGGAATTCATCGCGGCTGACAGGTGCGTCAAATGGGAGATAATTATCAACGTGAGAGTCCTGTCAGTCCCGATCACACAGAAACTTTATCATCCACAAATCTGAGCCTTGGAGAAAATAATCTGGTTTTAATTCACTTCACTGATCATGAGGGGAGATACAACTAAGGTAAATCTGTTTTTTCAAATTAAATCTCGAATGAACAGTGTGCGATTGAAGAAGAATAATTGGTTTAAAATACTTTTTACTATTTATTTTTCGTTTTTTTTAATTTATTTTATTAATATAAATGTTTATCAGGAGACTGAGGTGGAGGCGGACGACCACGGAGGGAGTGAAGCAGCAACAGAAAATGCATCCGCGTCTGAAAGACGACCTGTGAGTACTTTTAAATTGGATCTGTGGTGGAAAATGCAGTTGTAATGGTGGTTGGGGAGTGTTTCATTCTTAAATATGTCAGCAAACACTGCAACTTAAATTCCACCCTCTTCTTCCACGTGTTTCATATTTAAGATTTTATCCTGAAACAGGTAAAAACCTAATCAGTTTAGGACATGCGGGACGGTGACAAGGCAAACACTGGGTAGCCAAACCCAGAGTGTCATGATGTCAGCTGTTCTCAATGTGCTTCATGTCTCTGACTGATGGCTGTTTTTACCCAAGTACAGAACAAAAAGAATCAGCACTCCTCACACTGTGGTTTGACTTAATTGCGTAGCTTTTCTGTGCTTTCTTACTACAGATGGTACAAAAATGTATAATGTTACAAATACAATTAAATAATTTCACATTTGATTTGATAGAAAAGCATCAAAAGTGTTCATTCTGAAGAACCTTTCAGTTTCATAATGCTATATCTAACTGCTATATTAAACTACTACTGTGTTGAGTGGTTTAACTAGGGATGCACCGAGCTGACTTTTTCATAATGATAGTGATACCTGGGCTTCCAAAGGTCAACTTTCAAAGGGTATTTCCGGTATTGGCCGAGTACCGATACCAGTGTTTAATTAATAAGCTGTATGCCTCACTGTGTCTAAGTGACTGGGATCATTCCTTTATAAGGCAACTTCAGGTTTGACTTAAATATTGCTTTCCTAACTTTGAAAAACAAAATGTAACAAATAATAAACCGTACACCAGCAATTTGGTTAAAAAATCCAATCCAATCCAATCCAATGCAGCAACAAATTTTTAAAAATTTAAACGGGTATTAAAATTACAGTATATACTGTATATAGTATGTAAACGTAGAATTGAATTGAATAGATCGGCCCCATTGTCACAAATATCCGATCCAGCTATTTGAGTCAGTATCGGCCCGATATCCGATCCAGTACCGGTATCGGTTATTTTAAACATATTTTTTGAATAGGAATCCTTAACCTGCCGAGAACGAAAGCCCTCACATACTGTACATACAGTGGAATAAAAAGTACATCAGGCAATATGCAAAGAAATAAGTATGGTGATACTGTAGGGCAACAGCTGCTTCCCAGTCCACTTTTATGCCTACTAGGAAGTAAACCAGATTCTTTTAAGGTACACAAAGAAACAGTTCAATTTCTTTTAATATTGGCTAGAAAGGCTATTCTGACGAAATGGGTTGAGGATAGATCTCCTTCTGTTCAACTGTGGAAATCTCTGATATCTGATGTTGTCACTTAAGAGAAGTTGAGATACCATATTGGGGGGACAACTCATCCTTTTGAAAGAAAATGGAAGAAATATCTGAATCTTCTAGGGATTAAAGCTGCAGTAGGCAGTATTTTTTTTGGCACCATTGGGCAAACATTCCGTAATAACCTTTCAGTATATTGTAATTCAAGTGTTCTGAGAGAAAACTAGACTTCTGCACCTCATCATGACTCTGTAATGCCTATTTCTCGCCTCAAATGTTTTCAGAAACATCTTGTAGTGTTCTGTTTAGCTGTAAAATGAGGTAGGAAGTTTGCTCCGGCTGGTGGGCGGTGCTTGGTATTTCCTCAACTGATCTCAACATGGCTGCCAGGTCACAACCTTTCTCATTTTACAGCTAAACAGTACACTACAAGATGTTTCTGAAAACATTTGAGGTGAGAAATAGGCATTACAGTAACAGAATATTGATTCATATTTGATCAGCGCTGCCTAGTTTGACCGTTTGATAAGAGTTCACGAGTGATTGACAGCTGCTCAGAGACGGCAAGGCTCCAGCTCGGCTCTGATTGGTTGTTTTCCTCCGGTCTGTGAAATCTCGCAGATGTCATTAGGAGCACCTGAGGACACAGAGGCACATGATTTTTTTCAGATTACCTGTCTCATGCACTACTGTCAGGATATAGTGACCATTTTATAAAAATAACTTTTTTTTAATCATGTTTGCTCCATTTTTACCCACTGCAGCTTTAAGTGCTGTTTGGTATGAATATAACTGAGCTGAGGGATTGTTTTAGACCAATTATGCAAATACGCTGTATGATACTGAGTTGTTATTATTTTATAATAAAAATCAATAACAATAAATGTTAAAAAGAAAAAAGTAAAACAGGTACTCTCTGCAGTAAAGTCTCTCAAAATTGAATACAACCAATATCTCAAAATAACATACTTTCTAGACGTATTTTAGTTGTTTAAACTCATCTACGTCTAATTAAACTTTATTATAATACAATAGAAAAGTACCTGCACACTAGAATTAGAGCTCCGTTCAGCCTTTTTAGCGTTTGGTTGGTTTCCAACCATATTTAACTAACATGAGTGGAGCACAATGTGTCATCAGCATATATTGTATATTCATTTTAACTAAGGTACGACTTGAACAGATTTTTGTGTTTGTATCTTTTCTTTAGAGTATTGTGACGCTACAAAATATGCTAAAGAAAATCCCCCAAAGTTCTTTCCACAATCAAAACCAGGTGAGTTGCTACACACACACACTTGCTGCACAAAATGACACATACATCCACTCTGTTTTTACATCTCAAACACACCCTACATGCACTCAGCCCAAATACAGTAAGGGAGCGGTTTGACTTCTTCCCTTCCTACAATCCAGGATGAATATTTTAAATAAGGATCATATGAATTAGCTTCTTCCTCTGACTCCAGTGGATCATCTGTGAACCAGTCTTGAAACAGGCCACTGATAACGGCGGCTTTCAGCACTGCGTATACACAAAAGTGAAGGTTTGGGATCCTTGTTGAAAAGCAATACTTCACCTGCGTACTTTTAAGATTGAGGAAACAGCATCTTGGTTGTTGGAAAACCAACAACAAGTGTAGAAATGCCTGTGGTGTTGTTTCAACACTCCCAAATTTTTGTTTACATATCAAGTTACACGTGACTTTCATATCACGGCGAATCGGAATGCACGAAAAGCGTGATGCGTGACTTCCCAATCTTCCGTCCTTAAATACCTTGTTTTTGTTCATTTAGTGTAACATTTGTTCGGTCCGCAGGATGGTGAGTCCCTCCGTGGTCTCTCAGCTGCTGCTGCTGCTACAGATGTGACGGACAACCACCAGCTACACACAGGCAGACAGGTGAGACTCAACATCTGCACAGCATACATTATGACAACTCAGAGAAATTAGCAAGCAAGCAAACTATATTTATATAGCACATTTCAATAAAGAAGTAAGAATAGAATAAAATAATAATTAAGACCAGGAACAAGACTACTGAAAGGCGTAGTTTTAAAGGACGATAGCTTCGGGGCACACCTAACATGCCTGGGTAGGATGTTTTACAGCTGAAATGCCTCATTTTTAAGTGTGTGTTCAGCATTCATAACGCCACGGTTGAAACTGCTGTTTTCACAACGACTTAAGGCGGTTGAATCCACACCCTGTCTCTTGTTTTGTTCTTCGAAATACAATCTGATGAACTGTTCTTATGATGTGTGTTGGTAGGCGTGTTTGACTTAGTAATAGAAAAGTCCCGTCGAACAATCTGCTCATACAAGGTCTATTAAAAGTGGTGGAGTGAGTTCGGTGTGCGTTCTCATGTGAGTCTGCTGAGTCATGATGAGTCTGAAATTGATAAATGGGGCACTGGAAGCAGCCTGATCTGCCACATTAGCTGGGAACTCTTTGAAAAGACACTATCTGAGAGATTGGTTTTTGGTTTGTGCCTGTACTTATTTTTGGAAGATATACAATTTTGTCATCATTTATTTTTATTTTTTTTATCTTATATTTTTTATTTTATATATATTTTTTTATTATTTGTTTTTTTTATAATTTTTTATTTTTATTTTTTATTTTTTATTTTCTACAGAGAACGTTAATGAACATCAGTATAACATACAGGGTGTAAACATGCAGGAGTTAGCAAGAATGCTAATTTTCATCCTTAGTCCCTAGTCTTAGTCTTAGCCTTGAGCTAAGAGCTAAGTAGGGCTGCACAATTTTGAAAAAATATCTAATTGCAAATATTTTGACTGATATTGCAATTGCGATATGATTTGCGACATTAGAGGGAATGATCATTTTGACATTGTTATTCTCATTTCCATTGAAAATCATATAAAAATGATTGTGGTGGAATTTGTTTGCGGGGATCTGTACCAAACAAAGATGTTTTATTATAAGTCTGTAGAATATGACGTGCAGGCCGGGACATCTCTGCAGCACCACAATATTTAATTTAAAATTGTATTTTGGCACAAATTTTGCCGTTTACAAATATTGCCCCTCCTGCGATTTGAAAATTGCAGGAGGCCATATTGCGATTTCGGTAAAATTTTGATTAATTGTGCAGCCCTAGTTTACATTCTATTGTCACCAACATTTTAACCATCATGATGCCAGATTAAACAGCAGGGTTTTTCTTTACCATTATAAGACTTGGGCATTACGCATTTTTGTTAACAGAGCCCGAGAGTCCATTTTATTTACTGTTTTAGTTGTGTGGTTTTATTTTATTTATGTTTTATTTATTTTGAATATTATTCCAGTGTCTGATTTGAAAATTACATTAGGCCATATTGCAATTTCGATAAAATTTCGATTAATTGTGCAGCCCTCTTGAGCAGTCCTTGAGACAAAAAATTAAATTTCACATTTTACTCATGCCTCCTCCAAACAATCATTCAACTAGAGCTGAACCATTAGTCGAATAATCGATTAGTCGATCGACAGAAAATAATCGCCAACTATTCTTTTTAAAACTCTTTTTTTAGTGGTGTTTTTCCATTGTAAACAGAATATACTGACATTTTTGCATGTTTTTTAATGTGTTACATATAATAATTATAGTATATAGACATTATGTATATGGCAAAAGCAGTACGTACAAACAAGACGTGCTACAAATTTGTATCATTGGGTGATCAAAACAGCAGAATTAAAATGAAGAAAAAAAAAAAATCGCCAACTATTTTGATAATTGATTACTCATTAAAAGTAATTTGTCATGCAAAAATGGCAGAAAATCCTGTTTTCAGCCTCTCAAATACGGATATAATATTACTGAATATCTTTGGGTTTTGGAGAAAACAAGACATTTGAAGACATCACCTTGGAGTTTGAGAAACTGGGATGGACGTTTTTCACTGTTTTCTGACATTTTATAAACCAAATGATTAATCGATACTGAAAATAATCATTAGTTGTAGCCCTACATTCAATATGTAACATTTCTGCTGTATCGCTGTCTTATTCATTCAGAATGGAGGGCAGGAAGTGCTCCATTTAAATCCTCAGGTATGTTTTCAGATGCCCGCTTATCTTAGTTTTAGCTCTTTGTCAACAGTCCAAGTGAAATCTAACACCACTTTCTCATTTCCCTTTCCTTGATTATCAGAGTGGAGTCAACGGTGATTTGGCCAGAATGAACCCTTTTTATGCAAATTATTTGGTAAATACAAGGACTTTTTAAACCGGATCGCAACATTGCCTTGTAATTTTCATTGAGCACGTCCCTAATGACCTTGTGTTCTGTTATCAGGAATCTAGCAGCACAGGTCATGTAAAGGAGTACGTAGGGAGGACAACTTCAGAGGCAGTAAACCTTGATACCATCGCTGTCCCTCCACCTGAATTTCAAAGTTCTCCGGACCTTCAGCCTGAGATGATGACTCTTGCCCCCAGCCAGAACTCAACAGACTTATTCCAGCCAATGTTTAAAGATGAAGGGGTCGATCTTTTCAAAGCTGCTAAAGGAGAGGATTTACTCCATGCTGAGCGCACTAGGGTGGGAAACCCCTTTGTTCAATCTTCCAGTATTTTCGTGAACCCGTTCAAATCTCCTTCAAACAAGGAGGATGATCTGTTCCCGTCTACACAGCCGCTGATGGCGGACCCATTGTACACCACCACAAGCAAAGAAGCAGATTTGTCTCGGGCAGTTCCGACTAAAACTGGGGATCTCTTCCACAAACAAGAGGACCTTTTTGGCATGCCTTCTTTTAACGATGTATTTGCATCCTCATCCACAAACGCAGTCGACCCATTCCCGAGCCCAATCACAAGGGATTTATTCCAAGACGTTTCCAGTTTGGATGACCCGTTTGGCACTACGCCATCAAGACAGTACAACCCCTTCCAAGATGTTTCACCTGGGACTCCAGACATCTTCAAACCGCTTCCCCCAAAGACTAACAGCACGGATGTATTTGGGATAACCTCCAGCGATACTGCCTCTGAGGCCACCTACACTTCACCGTCACTCAACAGCCCGTCAGAAATGAAGCTGGACGCACTATTGGAGCCACCAGATCTCTTCAAGACTACGCCGCCAGAATCTGACAAGCCGCATGATCTTTTCCTGGCGACTCCTCAGGGAACCAAACAAGATATTCTTCAGCCGAGTCCCTTCACTCGGGCCAGGAATCGGTCCATGTTGCCCAGCCAGGCTCAAGCTAATATGGCTCATGTATGTAACAAGTGCCATTTGATATTTGACAACCATAAAATAAATATTTAATGCTAATACATTGTACTTTTAAAGGAACAGTGTGTAACATTTAGGGGGATCTATTGACAGAAATGGAATATAATATTAATAAGTATGTTTTCTTTGGTGTATAATCACCTGAAACTAAGAATCATTGTGTTTTCGTTACCTTTGAATGAATCCTTCATATCTACATAGAGAGCTGGTCCTCTTGCTCCGCCATGTTTCTACAGTAGCCGAGAACGGACAAACCAAACCAATCCTACACTCTTGGCACACGGGAGAAGTTGTAATCTGCAACATCACCGCTAGATACCGCCAGATCCTTCACACTGTTCCTTTAATTGTGCGTTGAGGGTCCAACTGTACTGTAGGACAAATCTGAATTATGATATGCATTTTATACCTTCTTTCAAAATCAAACTTGCAGGTGCCGTCCTTCAAACGTCCGCCAAAGCCACTTCCTCGAAGTAGACCACCAAGGACAGAAAAGCCGCCTAGGCCAGAAAAGCCAACAAAACCAGCAAGCCCTGTATGCAAAGAACACCGCTTAGCATAATGCTATTATGTCTCTGCTGCTGTAACTACTGTGCTGATAATTACCTTCTTTATTCTCTCTTTGGACTGTGTTTAGACTGAACCAGAAGCAACTGTACCAAAACCCTATCTTAAACCACCTTTGAGACCGCTCCCAAAACCAGCAAGCCCTGTATGCAAAGAACACCGCTTAGCATAATGCTATTATGTCTCTGCTGCTGTAACTACTGTGCTGATAATTACCTTCTTTATTCTTTCTTTTGGACTGTGTTTAGACTGAACCAGAAGCAACTGTACCAAAACCCTCTCTTAAACCACCTTTGAGACCGCTCCCAAAACCAGCAAGCCCTGTATGCAAAGAACACCGTCTAGCATAATGCTATTATTTCTCTGTTACTGTAACTACTGTGATGTTAATTACCTTCTTTATTCTTTCTTTTGGACTGTGTTTAGACTGAACCAGAAGCAACTGTACCAAAACCCTCTCCTAAACCACCTTTGAGACTGCTCCCAAAACCAGTTCTTCATCACAATCCAAAACCTACGGTACGCATGCTGTTGCAATTTTACGTAATTGGCTGTCCCAATTAGCTTGGGCAACGAGATGTTCTAGGATGAGGAACAAGGTCAAAGGTCATGCGAGGGTAGTTTGAGGATGGAACATCATCCTTCTGTGGGCATGTTTCAAATATTTATTTTTTCACAGGAAGGTAAACCGCTGGAAGCGGAGAAATCACCGGTCTTTGAGGACGTCCTGCTTATTGGACAGGTGAGTTTTAAGTTAAAGTGATTTTTCAATATGAATTACTAAATGCATAAATGAAATGTGTAAAAATGATTAACAAATTAAAGGTTAACTTTGGTATTTGACTCTATTTTTCCCATTTTTTTGTGTCTAACTGACTAATAGCGACAACAAATTTTGAAATTGGTCCAATTGCTCGTTACATGGACCAGTCAATTTCAGAAATAGTTGTCCCCATTAGTTACATAGACTCAAAATTATGGCAAAATAGGGTCCATGTTGAAAAATACCGAAGTTACCCTTTAACATTCTTTGCTAATCTCCAAGTAGTTGTAGGGCTTCAAATGTGAAGTTTGGCTTGAGGGCAATGGTGAGAGAAAGGCAAGGGATTAATTGAAATCAAATGGGTTTATCCAATAGGGTGTATGAATGTCCTCAGCAAATGTGATAGATAATAACAAGTTGTTTATGCAGAATTGACACCCTGACCTGACGTTGGCGCAAGACAAAGAGATTCCAAATTGGACATGAGTCATCCTCACGCATTAGTGGGGATTAATAAACTCAATCTGATTTTGACATATATGTCATAAAAGAGGAAATTATGGCTTGATGGTGATATTAGAGGAAATATCTAGACAAAAAATGGCAATGCAATATATCTCCTCTGGAAAAAAAGTTTTGGATGGATGGACATATTGATAAACCGACCATTATCGCCACCATTGGATCCTGCTGCTATTGATGCAAAAATGTACACATTGGATTATTCAGGTTGTCCGTCCGATTCTCGTGAACTTGATATCTCGGGACGGCCTTGAGGGGATTTCATCAAATTTGGCACAACGTCCACTTGGACTCAAGGATGAACTAATTAGATTTTGGTGCTCAAAGGCACCTGTGACCTCACAAAACACGCTTTTGGCCATAACTCAAGAATTCATATTTTGGACAGACATGGATGTAAACTGCAACTTGACTGGTTGGCGGCGGCATACAACCGCGAGTCGGTAATTCTTGTTTTTAGGAGAAGTAGAATTGTCTAATATAAATGTTCGTTTTACTAAAATCCTAAAACAGGAAAGGTGTGTTGAAGACTGGCCTGAAGACAGCCCTGAGCTTAACCCTGACTTTAAACCAGTAAGAAAACATTTTCATCACATTTTCTGTAAATATGTTGGCACAACAACCTCAAACTCTCTGCAACCTTCTCCATGCGAAATGCATAGATTTCAGCTGCTGAATTGTGTTTTTCTTTCTTTTTTCTACAAGGCTGGAACATTAAGACTACGGCGAGAATCATTGAAAGTAAGAGACAAGTCATTTCTCTAGTAAGCATATTTTTGTTTGTTAGCAGAAAATACAGTAGACACTAAAAACTTTTCTCTTAGCTGAAGGCGGACTCTGATGGAGGAAGTGGCGAGGATCAGGGTGGCGCTTGGAGTCACGGCAAGGTACAACCAGACAGTCACAGTTAGACATTCTGTGGTTGATATCAAGTATACAGTTCAACATTGTTGTTGTTTTTTTTTAACAGAAAAAGGACAGAAAATTCAGATTGTCCCTACTTTCCAGAAGAGGATCGAAGGTAATTGAAGCGATGCAAAATCACAATTTCACTGTTCTGTTTGTCTTTATAATGGTGATGATTTTCTGTTTATGGGAGAAGTTTCCTGATGACGCAAAGGTGGAGAGGAGCACGACACTACCCACCTCATCAAAGGTAACATTCAGGGTGTCTGGAAATCACATAATTGTTTAAGCATGTGCCAGTAAACCTAGTCTTAACATTATCCTACATATATATTCATATCTGTGATTTAAAACTGTAACGTGTCAGTCAAAGTACTGAACACCGGCTGCTTGCTATACTGTAAGTTGATCCAAGACAAAAAAACTATTGTTGCATTATGTCTGATCTCAGGGCTGTCAAAGTTAAAGTGATAATAACGCATTAAAACAACTTGCGATTTTTAGGTTGTAGCGGGCTCAGTTGTAAAGCTAGAGTAAAGATCCTGGCATCATATGAAACTAGAAAAACCTAAGGAATCCATTGGTACCAACCATGTCATACTAGCTTTTCAAGAAAGAGGCTAAATAACGCTCCAAACTTACACTTAATTTTTGCGAGCAAAAACTGGCATTTTCAAAAGGGTCCCTCGACCTCTGACCTCAAGATATGTGAATGAAAATGGGTTCTATGGTACCCACGAGTCTCCCCTTTACAGACATGCCCACTTTATGATAATCACATGCAGCCTGTTGGGCTTGAGTTTGCCATATTATGATTTGAGCATATTTTTTTTTATGCTAAATGCAGTACCTGTGAGGGTTTCTGGACAATATCTGTCATTTTTTTGTGTTGTTAATTGATTTTCAATAATAAATATATAAATACATTTGCATAAAGCAAGCATATTTGCCCACTCCAATGTTGATAAGAGTATTAAATACTTGACAAGTCTCCCTTTAAGGTACATTTTGAACAGATCAAAAATGTGCGATTAATTAGCGATCAATCGAGATTAACTATAGAAAATCATGCGATTAATCACGATTAAATATTTGAATCGATTGACAGCCCTAATCTGAACACACCAATGGTTTTATATTGACACTTTCTCAGTTAAAAAAATGAGCGCTTCTGTTTTTCAGGAGTATTTTTCAGAAGCGTCTGCAGAAAAGAATGAGGATGGGGAGAAGAACGGGATGGACCACTATGTATGTTATCTTGTTTCTGTACTTATGAACGAACGGTGTTAATAAAGCAGTGGCGGTTTAATAACACCTTCGTTTGTCAACAGAAGAATCATTTGAAGACAAAAGTCGGTCAGCTTAGCAGAGCGTCCACTTTTTCCGCAATGCCAGTGGGAAAGTACATGAATGGACATTTACCTCAAGAATCAAAGGTGAGTACTGAAGTACAAGTGTGTGGTTTTGCAGTAGGACATTGATTTCCTTCAAACCTTCTGAATCTGAAGTTTCATCCATTCTCATAGTGTGTCTGTAAAGCTTAAATACACGTGACTTCTTATATCTATACCACAGTGGTGATGAGTTTTCTTTGTGATTCCACAACAGGGCGACGACATCAGTAAGAAAAGTGTCAGCAAGAAAGACTCCATGATGCGCCAATGGTCAGAGGTAAAGTACCCGCAGACAAGGTGCAAGAAAACGGTTTCCAAGAGCTCTTCTTCTTTGAACCCTCAATTAAAGCTCCAGAGGTGATCTTGAGCATTAGCAGCTCAAATCCTCCCCAAAATGCTTTTTGCACATGGTGCATTAATACATATCCGTAAAGTCAACTCTTTGATGATAAGTAATAGATTTTGTTTCTCAATATATAAAGGGGAAGTCCTGCCCCTTGCAGTGGACCACCGTGGGACCTTATTTAAAGAAAAATATGAACGGTTGTCAAGGGCGAGAGACCAATACTTTTTTATCCCGTTCGAATTGCGCCATGAATCACAAATATTATGTTTGTCAATTTAAAACATAATTTTGAAAGTCAAGAAAGTCTCAGTTTGTTGTAAAACTGTTGACGTATCAGTGAAAATACGTAATGAGAAAGACCCAAAAGTTGCGTAAGTGACGACCAGGAGTCGCTGGATAAAACACATCAGGTAAGATAACGTTTCATTAGTGCGTGGAACATAGCTACGTTTTTTAGCGCTAGCTAGTGTTGGTGACATATATTGTGCGAGACGAGAGATGTAGTTCACTGAGCGGTTTCACACAAAACTTAATGATACTACGACAAACCTACGACAAACTGGGACTTTCTTGACTTTTCAAAATAAAGTTTTAAATTGACAAACATCATATGTGTTATTCATGGCGCAATTCAAATGGGATCAAAAAAATTAGTTGTCTCTCGCCGTTAACTACCGTAAATATTTTTCTGAAATAAGGTCTCATGGGGTCCACCGGTATGGGAGGGACTTCACCTCTCTATACAGTTTTGGGGATAAATTGTTTATATGCTTTCATTTCTCAAAGTCAGTTAGTCTTCCTTAAAGGTGCTAAATGTGAAATTCAGAGCATTTCTATTGCCTCTGCACGGCTCTCAACATGGTGACAGTTGAGCCGGTGGCTCGTAGCTGACGGTGCAAACAGCGCTGACGGTGCAAACAACGGCTACAGCGCTGACAGAGCTAGCAGTGTTAATCTGGGGGGAACCGGAGGGTGGGCTTTACGCTCGGGCGAAGATGCCGTCGATCAGGATGGCGTTATCAACTGTAACCTCGGTATGAGAACAGTGCAGAGCGGCGGCCATTAGTTAGCCAGTGGGGCACGCTCACATGCAAAAACATGCACTAAAAGGCATGTAAACAAAGCGCGGACAAGACGGAGAGTAACTTCATTCTCTGCTCAGGTAGACATTACTCCACTTTATCTTTACATAGCAAATAGTTGTTTACTGCTATATTAATGCTCTGAATATCGTATAGAGAACCTTTAATAGTAAACATGTTACAGTTTTTGATGCAGTGTTTCGTTGTCTACAGGGGCCAGTGGCGGATGACAGCACTGGTGAGGAGGAGGAGGAGGAGGAGGGAGGGGAAGCCCAGAACGAAGAGGTTGGAAGCCATGGAGGAGTATGCTTTTGTTCCACTTGGAATAATGATACATAGCAATAAGCCCATTAATGCCAGAGTTTTATCATGGTAGAAGGCAGGGCAAAATTCATGACCATTCATAGTTGTAGTATGTAGATGCTAATTTTGAGTGACATTCATGCATTGATGGGCAATCTAATGTTTTCTCTCTCCAGAAGAAAAAAAAGAAGGTGAAGATCAGGTTTGTGCCACAAAGAGGATTTGCCATCACTTTAGAAAAGGTATCACACATCTACTGTACTTAATATTTCACTATTTCACAGCATATTTCTTTATACGTTAATGAATGTGTGTTGTGAAACTTTTTCTCTGAACAGAAGGGAGCACACGGATACACACCTCGCAAAAGCTCAAAGGTATGACCGTATACATATTGAATATAGTGGGTTTGTGCTTTGCTGGTACATTGTATTTGAGGTAGGAGGACGTCTAAGCCGTGGAACATGTTTGGATTCTTTTTTTCCCCTCAGGAGAAATCACCAGATGAATTTTTAGGTGCACATGGCTACACGCCTAGTAAGAAGTACCAGGTAACAGTCACCTACAGTTCAGTTTTGTTTTTTTTTCATTTTGAAGAAAATCCACTTCCATAACATGAAACAACTCCACCACTTGTTTTATTCTGACACAACTTTCAACATCTAAGTTGTAATAACTTATTTCACTCTTAGGATGATGTTTTTGGGGATGTAGAGGAGAACGGCCACAGTCCTCAGTCAACTAGCAAGGTACGAGCTTTCTTATTGTTACCATTATATGATGTGTTGCTTGACATTGCAAAAATATATGTATTTATTAGGGTTGTCAATCGATTAAAATACTTACTTGCGATTAACTGCATGATTGTCCATAGTTAATCGCGATTAATCGCAATTTGATCGCATATTTTTTATCTGTTCAAAATGTACCTTAAAGGGAGATTTTTCAAGTATTTAATATGCTTATCAACATGGGAGTGGACAAATATGCTGCTTTATGCAAATGTATTTATATATTTATTATTGGAAATCAATTACCAACACAAAACAATGACAAATATTGTCCAGAAACCCTCACAGGTACTGCATTTAGCATAGAAAATATGCTCAATCATAACATGGCAAACTCAAGCCCAATAGGCGACAACAGCTGTCAGTGTGCTGACTTGTCTATGACGAAACCGCATGTGATTATCATAAAGTGGGCATGTCTGTAAAGGGGAGACACGTGGGTAGTTTTGATCGTTTTTTAGCCTCTTTTGCAAAAAGCTAGTATGACATGGTTGGATTCCTTAGGTTTTCTAGTTTCATATGAAGCCAGTATCTTCACACTAGCTTTTAAACTGAGTCCGCAACAACCTAAAAATCGCAAGTTGCATTAATGTGTTAAAGAAATTAGTGGCTTTCAAATGAATTTATAGCGTTAATATTGACAGCCCTTTTTACAATCAAAGCTTCTATTGAGGTTTTTGAATGAAGCTTCGAATGTCTGTCGTCATATTTTATTTTATGATATGAGTTGTCATATAAATGTAATTTGTGAGGCTGTTTGATTGCTCTTAGTCCGCCCTGTTAATACAGGTGCGCGCCTCCATTTGTTAGCTAGCGCAAACAGTTTTTTGACCGCAGTGAAAATGTTGTTTTTGAAAGGCTAAACGCCAACAAATATGGATTGAAGCAGAATATTTCGTTAGATAAAATCATGTTGCGAATTTTGGGAATGATTACATCTTTCTTTTCTCTAGGGCTGACCCCTCTTCGTCGGTTTGTTGTCTAATATGTTGTTTTAGTCTTAGTCTACTAAGCTTTCAGTCGATTAGTCATTTTTTATGCTTTTTGTCATGCTGAATTACTTATTTACATGAAACTTATGAGCACATCTCTGGTGAACACAGCATTTAAAGTGGTGCTTTGTGGAGAAACTCAGTTTTACAGAACTGCCGATTAAATCAACTAATCGATTAGTTGATTAGTGTTAGTCGACTAAGAATTTCTTTGGTCACGGACAGCCCTCCTTTATACAATACATTTTGACTTTTAGACTTTACAACGCTCTGGAGTTATTGGAAATGTTTGGATCAAACGAGTCTGAAACAATCCTATGCAGCCACCACTGGAATCTAATCCTACAAATAGTATAATACTGATAATATTATTGATCTTTATTTGCAACTGTGCAGAAATACCGGCTTTAAATACAATGAATAGACATGCAAAAAAAAACAATAACAGTGCAGCATTTGAATATTGATTTAGAATTCAATGTCAATGTTATGATGAAGCTTTGAACTATTTGGTCCAAGCCTGCTGTAGTTATTTGCTGACTTGACTCATGCTTAAAAAAATCATGTTTAAAAAATGTGGTTAGATGTTTTGAGGACATATCATGTTACAGTAACTCCTTTATGCAGCATTGTTTTCACTGTAACCTGTATGATTTTGTTCCTGACGTACGAAGAATAACAGTTGTTTTGGATCTGGTACTTAGGCTGCTTTCATGGACGATGAGCTCTTCCAGAAAACACACCACAGGTCTATTGGATTGAATGGAGACGAACATCCATATGGAATGGAAGACTGCAAACCTGTAACTTTATTTTCTTTTAATACTCTGTTTTTTCATTGAATATTTTGTCATCTGTTTTCACTTAATGGGTCTTTTTTCCCTTCATCAATAGAAGAAACCAACACAGAAACCGCTGCCCATGGGTCGTCGAAGCTCTAAGGTAAAAATGTTTGGTTGCACGGCGGTGAGAGATGAAAGAAATAGTTTAACTTCATTCGGATTTTTCCTTTTAATTAGGAGGACATGCTGGATGACACCAGTTGTCAGAAAAAGAAGAGCAGCTTCTCAGCAGAGGAGTTATACGATGAAGACTGGATGGAGGACTGCAAACCGGTATTTTTCTATCTGAAACCAGCATCTTTGTAACAGTTAGATTAGATTAGATTAGATGAGATTATTAGCCACATGACCAAGGCCGGTGGAATTTGTTTTCGATACAGTATGTTATTCTCTGCTGACACATACATAAATGGACAACATCAGACAATCATGGTAGTAAAGCATGTCCGTGGTGTGTGAGGAGGGAGGAGTTCAGTGATGGCTGAGTAGAACACTTGTGTTGCATCAGACTGTTTAGTTACTTCAGATTTTACGCAGACGATATTTTACTCCACCTGACTGCATATGGGGTTCTTAAACTTTACACATAAAATATTTTTCGTTTCTTGTGTTAGAAAACTTCCAAACCTAAAGGACCCACTCCCATCCCACGCAAATCGAAGACAGCCAATGAACACAGTGAACCGATTGGATTCAGCCACCAGACTCCTCAGCACGCAGCCAACGTGTTCAATGTTGGTTTAATGCACAACATAAGCATGGGCATTATTTAATATTACATAATATAATACTTCAATTTAATTGTTTTCTGTGGTATTTACTTTATTTCTGTCACCTTCTTTTGCAGGATCCCTTTGCTGAGGATCACTTTACCGAAAAAGGAAAACATTTCACGAGTCCCGGAGAAATGTACGACAGCGAAGAAGATGAGGTGGAAACCTGCAAACAGGTATTTTTGTCACTCTCATGTTCACTTTTACTCCTTTACTTTGAGGCTATTTAATGTGTGATTCTCAAACATTTTTTTTTCTTTTCAACAGAAGAAGTCGTCTAAATTTAAAGTCTTCAAAAAACACAAGGCTAAGGAGGTGAATCAGTGGGATCTAACGTATTTCTAATCACACGAGGAACGGAGGGTTTTGCTCTTATTGCTGTCAGATCTTTAAAAACATGCTCACTCTTCATTGTCTCTTCATGCCAGAGCAAAGCCATGCAGCCAGAGTGGGAGGATCCACCAGGAGCTACGTCAAGTGACTTCCTGTCAGAGGCCGCTAGGGTACGTTTGCAAGGTGGAAATGATCGATGTGTGGCTTACTGAGCCAAAACTTGAAAATTGATATGTCTTTGATCCTTACAGTAGGTCAACTTTTTTTATCTTCATCAAACCGGTTAGCATGATTGCCCTAATAATGACCTAGTGTTCAGTATTTATAAAACCCACAGCTTTACTTCCTTCACCTTAACCATCATGCAACTTTAACTCATGTTGTAAACTCACCGTTTGTTGATTCTGTTTAGGGATGGGACGATATAGGATTTTTATCGCGGATTGGGCTAAAAAACACTCACAATAAGTTGATCGCTGTGAATTTCCATTATCGGGATAATAGTGAATATCGTCACGAGTGACTTGAAAAAGCCGTCTAGCTCGCTATCATGGTAGAGAATTAAAAAATAGAGCTTTTTTTAAAAATACAGGAATTATGTAAGAAAGAACATCCTTGCACAATGTTGCTATTTATTTTCATTTAATTATTTTTTCCTTTATTTATGCAGGGGGACTTTATGATGTATGATTACTTTTTTTAAGGTTGTTTGTTTTTCACTAAAAAAAGATGTGTCCTATTTTAAAGAGGACCTATTATATATATTTTCAGGTTCATACTATTTTGGGTTTCTACTAGAACATGTTTACATGCTTTAATGTTCAAAAAGGCTTTGTTTTTCTCACACCGGCTGTGCTGCAGCACCTCTTTTCACCCTCTGACTGAAACGCTCTGTTTGAGCTCCTCCCCCTCCCGAAAAGCCCAGTCTGTTCTGATTGGTCAGCTTACCCACTCTGTTGTGATTGGTCAACCGAACCAAACTCTTCGGACTCCGCTTTAGCTTCGCTCTAACTAGCTTTATTGGAGGGCATTTCAAAATAGCCGCTAGGCAGGTATTATGCAAATGTGTTACTTGGTGACATCACTATGTTACGGAAATAAGGTGGGAATTCAAGCAAGGCGTTTCAGGCAGTTCAGGAGCAGTGTGTCTGTGGGGGAGAGTAACTCCCTTTGTTGTGACTTTGTAACTTTGCAGATCTTTTACATGCACCAAAAAAACTATCTTACACACTAAAGGACAGGGGAAAAGCACAAAAGCTTAATAGATGTTCTTTAAGTTTTAAGCATATTTTGATGATTATCAGGAATCACAATTATTTTGTCCAGGCTAATCGTGACATGACATTTTCATATCGTCCCATGCCTAATTCTGATATCAAATTTTGTTTTGGTCAGTAAGTCAGACCTGAATAGGTTTATGGAAAATCATTTCTTCAATCAGATTTACAGCATTATACTCTTCTGTGTTAATGTATTAAATCTTCCTGTCCAGCTTTTGAGATAAATCTGAGCTTTGTGTGGCATTTTTTCAACCAAACCCACTGTGTCCTAAAGCCTTTAAATGCACCTGAAAAAAAAAAAGAAATCATTGTACACAGAGGCTTATTAACTAAATCATGATTGTAGTGTTGTGACAGCCAGGATTAAATAGGATTAAATAAAAGGAAACTCTTTTGTCTGATCAATTACTGAGCACAAAAGACCATCTGGCATTATTTATACAAGGTGCCCTTTGTGTATTTCAACTGACAATAGAGGAACTATTAAATGTTGTTTTCCACTGTTGGCTTAGTTATCTCCAGTTCTCTGTTCCTGATGGGACACATTCCTTTGACATGTGACTTGGGCCGGTTCAGCAACATTACACGCTAGCTTACACACCAACCAGAGTGTAGGACGTAGTCTTACAATAAGCCACGCTTTTGATGACTAATCCATATGAATATGTTAAAGTATGTATCGAAGACCTATTGGCGTATTAACTGGTTTTTGTTTTTGTCACATCCTCCCCTTTCATTCAGGCTGAGTGGCTGGCTGCTCAGATGGATGAGCGCGCCATAGCAGGTCTGGAGGATGAGGACGAGGACGGGGTCAGTTTCTCTTTTAAACTGGCTAAACAGAAATATTCCACTTCGACACCATGCATTTCCTGTGTATGCAAGTGAATAACCTTTTCCAGTAGTGAAGTGCTCGGTTGTGAATCATCATGTTTTTTTGTTTATTGTCACAGGACACTGACAGTTTGATGGAATGGTGGCACACTGTGGAACGTGAGTCACAATCACACTTATAAAAAGTTAAAGTTACTATGAGGAACTTTTAACTGGTTATGAAACAGCCTCAACTTAAAGGTCTTATTGATAACATTTTTATGTAGACAAATAATTAAAAAATTAAAAAATACATCCACAGAGCCTTTAGAAAGGTGCTGAATAAAAGTATGGGTTTTCCTGAAAAAAAATATTATGATTGTGAATGAATCACTTTATACAAATTTTGGCGGGTCCAAAATTAATGTTTTGTTTATCTCTGCGGAAGATAACTGACGTTTGGTTCCCACTTCTAACAAGGCTTGTGAGCCAATAGTAAAACGACGTTGGTATCATGTGGTATCTCTGGGTCGTCATTTAGTGTGGAAAAAACGGATAAATGGCCGAGATTGACATTAAGTGTCTGGCAACGACTTGTTGTGAAGTGAATGCAATAGAACGGGGGGAGGGAGAATGCGACATCTAGTGGTAATGTTATCAATAGCACCTTTTAATACTGATTCCTCTATATGACCTACATAAGCAAACAAGACTATCAGCAAGAATATTGGCTATTTCTATATAGTTATTCTTAATGCTTGTCATCGGTGCCACCGGGTCAGATTCTGTGCGAAATCAGACGAAATCATGCAGGTTCACCAGAAACTTCTTAAGCGCAGACTCCAGCACCAACACCACGCTGCTGGAAGTCAAGGCCGTATTGCTGGGCCTGCTGGAGGGAAAGGAGGCACGGGAGAACCAGAAGCAGGACCGAGCGGGGCAGACTGTCAGACCCCGCTGCAGTAAAATGAGAGGTTTTCTAAAGGGACTCTGGTGCTCGGACACACTACCGTTTTTCCCCACAGGGGCCGCCAAAATCAACACAAAATGAAAGTTCCTCGTAGTAGCTTTAAATAACAGATTGAAGAAACTGAGCAATAAAAATAAACTTGAATGTCTTTTTTTTTTTTTTTAAACTTCATTTAACGCCCGTTGCTTTATTGTGTTTCAGAATGGGATGAGGTGCCATCAGACGATGAGGACAAAGTCCTAAAAGAGGACGAATCCAAGTACGTCTCTTTACATGAATTATGCAGACGTAAAAGTGTAGTGATCCGGCCAAGCTACTTTCGAAGTGTTGTTGTGAATCAGATCACTGGTTGCAGCAGGAAAAGTTATGCTACATGTATAGCTGAAACAATTAGTCGATCTAAATCGGTAAATATTTTGATAATCGATTAATCGTTTCAGTCATTGCTTGAGCATAAATGGTTTTATGCTTGCTTTAAACATTGTCTGGTTCTAGCTTCCCCAATGTGAGGATTTGATGTTTTCTTCGTCCTATGTGATACTGAACTGACTATCTTTTGGTTTTGCACTATTGGTTGCGTAAAAGAAGGGAAATTATATCTGGCCCTTTTGTATCATGAACCACATTTTAAGGTGCTGCTTCCTTACCCCTTACTGAACTTACCGAGCACAATAACTTTGCTCCCAAATAAATCCCAGGTCATTCACCATCTTGGCGGACAAGGTCTATCGCGGCCTGCGTGTCTTCAACAAAGTCTTCACAGAGCGAGCTGAGGTCCTCTGGCAGTCCGTCATCTCGCTCCACGCCATCGCCGACAACATCAACCACTTCCACCACAAGGCCAAGATCGCCGGCATCACCGGCGGCACCACCACGGCCGTGGGCGGCGTGACGGCCATCGCCGGTCTGGCCCTGGCGCCGTTTACCTTGGGCGTCTCTCTCGTAATCACCGCCGTCGGCGTGGGTGTGGCGACGGCTGGAGGAATCGCTTCGGCCTCTGCGGCCATCTCGGATAACGTTAACAACATGCAAGACCGGAAGAAGGTGAGCTATGATTTTACAATAGATGCAGTGTCTCCTATGGCAATGTGTGCAGCTTTCCCATTAATTTTTTTTTATGTCTGCCTGCAAGCCAGCACCTCACTACTATAGGTTTGCGTTTTCCCTTTCATTTCAATGCAGGAAGTAGTGTGACGTTCTTGCCGGCGATTCTGACCGACTTTACTGTCTTTCAGAGGCTGTAGCAGGCTTAGTTTTAGAGCTGGAGTGAAGGTACTGGTATCATATGGAAGTAGAATCCAGTAGTAGGAATCCATTTGTACCAACCATGTCATGCTAGCTTGTCGGGAAGGAGGTTAATTAATGTTCCAAAGCTAAAAAAAACTCATGGCCGTTTTCAACTGGGTCCCTTGACCTCTGACCTCAAGATATGTGAATGAAAATGGGTTCTATGGGTACCCACGAGTCTCCCCTTTACATAAATGCCCACTTTATGATAATCACATGTTTTTTGCATGCAGTACAAATGTGTTATTTTCGCCTATTCTAAAATGGTATATTTGAATATTTCTGCATACTGAGGTCCCTAAACAGTCTCAGAATTACATAAATTGGGTTTGACTGTAAAGCACAGACTGTATTCATCTGTGATGATGTTAGTCCCCATAGTAGCCGTTTCATTGTAGTGAGACCATTTTTTTAAAATTTGACCTCACTGTATAAAATGACCTGTGGTGACCTCTAGTATAATCACAGCCTCGTGAAACTTTACAGCCACAAACTAGAGTACGAGAGCATTCAATCCAATCTTTCTTCCAATTTCTCGCAGAAATCTTTAAAATGTCAAAACTTTTGGGCTTTTTCTATGGTGTTCCTCAAGGTCTCGGTGTCTTAATGATGTATTCTGGAGGGATTATTGATCATTTTTATCAATTCTTCATTGGTAAAAAATTGTTAAATTTAGCACCAAATCTGTGTAACAAATGGTAGCAACCCAAACATTGCTGCAACAACTTATGAGACATAATAGAGCATGGGGATGGCCATCATATACTTCTATCATAATGTTCTAAGCCCTTATACACTTTCCCAATTTATTTTAATTAGTTACTTAATAATTCATGTTCATTTCTAATTCATGACTAGAACAACTTGACACACAGTGCTGAGCAGCATCTCAAATTAATCTTCAGGTTCCCAGCATCCAGATGATGTACACCACTTCTATGTGACATCTACTGCTGACCTGCTATCTCCCCCTAAAGACCCCCTGTACCCCCCTAAAAAAAAGACAAAAACGGGTCTATGTGGGTCTCTTAGGGTTAACTGAAGACTGTGGTCTTTCCCTCTTCCTCCCTAGGTGGAGATAGTCCTGCAGGAGTACGAGGGTCACCTGCAGGCCATCGGGAAGATCCTCCACTTCGTCAATCAGGGCGTGTACAAACTCCGCGGCCATCCCTTCCTCAGGTCGGGCACCCAGCACTACTCCAAGGACTGGGAGACCCGCAGGACCGTCCAGATGATCAGCCTGGTGGACTCGCCCGTGATGCGGGGCACGGAGGTGACGGACGCGTCGCTCGCCTCGGTCCAGGGACTCTTCAAAGGCATGGACAAGTACTTCCTCAAGGACTCCCGAGAGCTGAGGAAAGGCTGCAAGAAAGAGGTGGTGGGTCAGATAAAGGAGGTGGCGAACGTGCTCAATGACGGGATAGTGGAGCTCAACGCCATCAGAGAGGAGCTGCAGGACGCCACCGGAAACCTGTGAGCAACTTCCTGCAGGATGCCTTCTTACTTTGATAAAAGTTTGTTTCTCAAAAGCACCACCAGCCCCCTCTCCTGGCTAAACAAGGGAACTGCTGGGGCCCAGTAGGTCAGTACCTGCTGTTAACTAGACTACATTAAAACGGTGGATGAGGCTATTTTTTTTAAATATCAGATAGCTTAAAACAGCAGACTCTGGAAGTTATAAGAAGTTTACACAATTTACAGTATATTCCAATAATTTTGCTGTTGTGCTGCAACAGATAAAACCGCTGTGAAGCCAATGACGGTCAATATTGGTGTTGTGGTTTTGGCAGAGAGGTGTTAATCCAACTCTGGTAACTCTTGAGGCTGGGCGGTGCAGGGATGACGTATTTTCGTAGGCCAACCAGGAAGTTAGCATCGCCACTGGTTCCCTTGACAAAAAGCCAATGGGATTTTTCCATTGGGTTTTTGGATTAATGCAGAAAATAATCTCTGTGGCAAACACATGTTTATGATTCTTACACGTTTTGTTGAGATAATCTTCACAAATGAACACCACTTTTATGATTTTTGAATTGTGAGTGCAATCACAAGAAGTAAAAAGCTAAAGTTATAGGCTATAAACGAAGTACACCATGGTCACATGAGCTTGAATACACACGAGGTTGCAAAGGCGATCGAGTCGGCGTGATGACGTTTTGCAGTCTCATTTAGCCACTTGTTAAAATTCACGAGTGGGATATTTACTGACGTATTTTATGTAGTAAAACAAAACGTTTCTCTTCAGCTTGTGTTAACCACGGACCTTATTTCATGCATCTTACTAAAAACCCGTTAAAAAAATCCACTGACTTCCAGGCGAGGGGGGCTGGAAGTGCTAAAATGCTAACTCATTTCCGGGTTTTAGGAATCATTCCTGCAGCACTCTATTTGTATTATATTGTAGAATATTTACTGTACACACAGGGACTGGTCAAAATAACAGGGAAACTGGCACGCTTCTTTGAGCACTGTATGTTCTGTGGTTAAAAGGTTTAAATATAAGGTGTATATAATGTAGCTTTGTGGTCACGGATGGCTTTATTTCAGCAGATTTGTTCATTGTTCACTTTAATTATAAACAGGAGCACCTCACAATAAAATGCATGAGTTCAATAACACCTCTCTGACACAGTTTCAGCATAAAGTGCATATAAATTCACAAAGTAAAGGGCTATTGTATTGTATTTTATTAAGTTCCTATTATTTTGTCCAATCCCTGTATCAGATATCAGTATAATCAAACAAATATTAGTAGTTGAGAATCTATGAGAGTCAAAAAGAGGAAACCGTGCAGACAAAATAACAGAAAAGTCATGTGCTGTTGAAGCTGTAGGTTGCTGGTGCACCAGTTACAGTCACAGTTGAATCGCAGCTTTTCGTTGCGGGTCTATTAGTAACGTATTTCTGCATTTAAATTGTGTTACCATGTAAAACGATTGTACAAAACATGTATTTTAGCTTCATAGAGATCCATTTATTGCTCTTCATATATTCTCCATACAAAAACTGGAGACACTTTTGGTCTTACCCTGTGGCATCCGTGTAAATGCGTTGGTGCATATGTGTAAATACTGTTATATGATATTCCTACCTGGATGATTTAGAGCTCTATAATATTCTATTTAATTGTCAAACGTAAAGCAAACAATTCATATGTTAATAGGCAGGGCCGACTCTAGCCCTTTTGGTGCCCTAGGCAAAATTCGGGTTTGGAGCCTCCCCCCCCCTGCAACCACTGGCGGCGCCGCTCTAGGGTTAGGGTAAGGGTTCAACCCCCCAGAACCCTAACCCTAGCCCCGTTAACCACAATCAGACATCACAATGGTTTTAAGACAAAAATATTTTTAATATATATTTTAATTTTATTATTTTAATTTTTGTTTTTATTTTTATTTTTGTTTTTATTTTTATTTATGAAAAGAAAAATCTACAAAAATTAAGATTTTTCTTTTCATAAATAATAGTATTTATTACAATATAGATAAACAATTGGTCCCTGATATTGTTGGCTTAAAAGTGTTTAGTCAGTTTCACTACAACGACAGTTACAGGGGTGAGAAGTGTATTCTTTCTATTCGTTCTTTATTTATTTATTTGTTCATTTGTTACCTCAATACGGAAAATGAGGAAGGGCGCCAACCAGCTTTTTTTTTTTTTTTTTTTTTTTTTTTAAGGAAGTCGACCAGCGCTTCCCAGAAGGTGGCGCCTTAGGCGACCGCCTATATGGCCTTGACCTTAAGCCGGCCCTGTCAATATGTTGTGATTGCATAAAGACTTCTTTTTACTGTAAGTTTTAATTGTCAAATTTTTAGTGTCCACTTTTGGTCTTACTGGATAAAGCTCCTGCCTTTATTTTGTCAGTGCATCTTCATGCATTATTTTAACCTGAATGGAATGAATCTGTAAAACATTCTATTTTAATATATTCAGATATTTTAGTGTAACACTGGATCTTTGAATAAAGACTGTTTGCCAACATGCCCTGTTTGATTATTTTGGTCTTGGGTGATGCTTTCAGCCTTCCTGTATGTGTGGAAAGAGGAGAAATTATGTTTATGTCACATACATTCATTGCTATTGTGTTTTTTACCCTGTAATTCAAACTATTCCAAGATCTAAATTAAAGAATTTTGAAGGCTCTTTTATGAAAGAAAATATGAGATGTAATAATGCGAATCATATAAGCTACTAAATATTTAATTATGACATTTATTTACTGCTGAATAAAAAATATTGAAATTTAAATAAAATGTTCAAATTTTACTTTGAAAATCAGAAATATGCATCTGTTTATGTGGTTTCAATTCCGCTCTTTCAATTTTAGATTTTTCTTAAAGGCACAATTGATAATAGTGATAACATTCAACCACTAGATGGGAGGGGGGGCGGGGAGGTAGGTCACAAAAATGAATTGATTTTCTTCAATTATTTTTTGTTATTTACATTCTTGAGGCCACTTTCCTTAAATGATAAATGACAATTTTGAGATGTGAATGATGACTGTAAGATGGTGAAAACGATGAAACATGGCTCTGTTTTCATCACATCACAGCTGTGTAAGTCAACTCGGCTATAAATTAATCAAATCACTTGATAATTTATCATTCCATTTTTCATTTCACATCCATTTTTACAGCTCCATTTTTTCAATTCACATGCATTTTCATCACCTCCATTTTTATCAATTCATTTTTGTTACTTCCAACCCCCCATAAGTCATACCCCACTCGACAAATATGAAACGAACTGGTAACCACTTGTTGGATGGAACGGGGGAGGGAGGGAGAATGCAACATCTAGTGGTTGAATGTTATCATTGTTATCAATTGTACCTTTAAGAAAAATGAAAAATTCAAAGAGGGGGATTCAAACCACATTGACAAATATATATATATATATTTCTGATTTTCAAAATAAAATTTGAACATTTTATTTAGAATTTCAATATTTTGTATTCAGCAGTAATTAAATTTCATGATTAAAAATTAAGTAGCATATATGATTTGCATTATTATTTATTAGCATTATTACAGACTCACACAGTCATGTCAAGTGATGAATCTTTCGTGGTAGCCTAGAGTAAAAGTTATTTTGCAACATTGGCACATAACCCTTGTTAGAACTGGGAACCAAACGTCAAATATCTTCCACAGAGATAAACAAAACACTCATATTGGACCCGCCAGCATTTTTAAAATGATTAATTCACAATCATAAGTTTTTTTAAGGAAAATCCATACTTTTATTTGGCACCTTTCTAAAAGCTCTGTGGATGTATAATTATTATTATTAATATTATTATTATAATTATTATTATTTTATTAATATTTCTACATATTTATATATAAATATTGTCTATATAAAACTTGATATTTGAACCCTGAGGTATTTGTTTTTAGGTCCTGGAGGAGTCACCCCCCCCCCCCTCCCGTCCGTCCAGGTAACACAGGTGATTTAAATGAGGACATGGACATGCGCTCTTATCCCTAACTATCCACAACTTTGAGGGTGTGTGGAGCATTGTCACTCGATCCTGTATCTATCTGTTCATTGTTCGCCTTCTAAACTCTATCGTTTGCCTGAAATCAGAGCAGGGGAAATATCTTTCAAGGTAACTTAACGCTTCTGAGGTCCGCCTCAGCTTTTTTGCAAAAACCGGTTTGACGCCTCTCTGAAGGGGAAGTGAAGGACTGTTGTGGTTGTAGCAGCCTGTAACTTTTAAAAACAACCTTTCTGTTGCTTTGCAACTCCGCGTTTTTATTGTCTTTTTTTGTTTTGTGTTTCTGTCGCAACACCGAGGTAGGTGCTCGTTTCATTGTATCATTGTTGGCGTTCTGTGTTGTCAAACATTCCGCTTGGAACTGCGTGTGACTTTCTTTCCGTGTGTGAGAGAATGCCACAGGCCCAAACTGTGCTCACAATTCTGCCAATTTAAGGGTTTGCTGCCTTTTTTGCTAATTTAAACGTTGTAGAACTTCGAATTTAAGTCTTATTACCACTAAGTTGGACGTATTGTTCAATTCGGCTAAGGTGTTGTTAACCAAAGCATTACTTTGTATCAATATATCGTAACTTTTCTAACTAACTTGCTCAGATTTCACACAGGCGATTTCATTGTATCGGTGGGCGCTAGCAGACGGTCATGTGACGTAAATACAGTGGAAATAGTACTGAAAAATGCGCTGCATGATGGGTTTTATTCAACCGATTTGGTCAATAACACCTAAGTTTTCATAAAAACATTCAACTCCTACTTGAGGGGTTTTGCAAGTTTACCAGTTATACATAATACCTTAAATTGTCAAATATTTGAATGGAGTTAGTGGACAGTAACGACCTTGGCAGCTTATGAAGGCTTTAAAACACGTGTTTTTTTTTTAGCACAATAGTACTATTGTGCTAAAAATAAAAGCAAAAATAGCATGGCCTATGTGGCTGTCAGAGATTCTATTTATTTAGGGCCATGTTTTTTTTGCCTCCTAATATTTATACATCATGTATATATATCGTGCATGGTGCACTTTAAACTTAAATTGTAATTGTACATATACATATATTTATTGCAAACTACACTTTTTTATTGACGGACGATAAACACCATGCTCACTCACCATGTATATTCTGTATATTCTGTAGCTCTATTTATTTTATTTTTTTTTATAATTCTTGTACACCTGTACCTGTTTTTGCTCTGCTTTGCTGCTTTGACACCTGAATTTCCCCAAGGGGATTAATAAAGGTTCATCTTATCTTATCTTATTTTATCTTATTTCAGCATGAATATGTTCAGAAGGGATAAAGGCTCAACAGCCCCAACTCCAGCGGTTCCACCTAGACCCAGCAAGGAGGTATGCAGAGGAGTATGGTGGGATATTTTGTTTGTTTACATGCGTTTGTTGTCCATTAATTGAGGCCTTCATCATTCATCACCAGGATCTAGACAACCCCATCCAGCACAGCCCGAACCGGCCGGATGCAGGGACGACCGCCAACAGTGAGGTCACAAGCGAGCTTAACCCAAAAACCAAGGTGAGTCAAACATTTGTAATATCTTCTCTTCCCTTTTTGACACACGTGACCTGACCTATTTATTTTTAATTTCCTGGTTCATTGATGTTTATTTCGTCACAATTAATGTGTGTGTTTGTATAAACATCAGAGATCGGGCGTGATGGGAGTTATGAACAAGGTCAACCCGTTCAAGTCTACCTCACAGGTAAAACATGACAACGTTAGTTATTGACTTTGACGACTTAATGTAAAATATGAATTAAACTTTCCGTTCTTTATTCAGGCCCCCTCCACGGTCAGCAAAGCTGCTTCCTCAGAGTCACTAGAACAGGGAACAGACTCCACACAGGTGAGAAGAACTCAAATATCATGTATCATATCCATCACTGTACGGTACGGATAGGTGGCCTGCATGCTCATGGAAAATTACTTTTACAGTGAGAGGTATTTTTTGCCTTCTTATATCGGGGTATAATTGTCATTTAGCCACTTATTTCCTGAAAGATGTCCTAAATGAGATTTTCACTTTTCCAGGCTCCCTAGATATATAATTCATTCATGTTTGTGTTAGTTGTGTAAGTGCATGTGTTGTTCTTCTTCTGGCATTTTTGGCATTTACCAAACAGGCGCAATATTTGTTGTCAAAATATGTGTCAAAATACCATTTTAAATTAAATATTGTGGTGCTGCAGAGATGTCCTGGCCTACACATCATATTCTACAGACTAAATAAAACATATTTATTTGGTACAGATCCCCACAAAAAACACATACACCGACATAACACACCTTTTAATGTTTTTCAATGAAAATGAGAATAATGATGTAAATATGATCATTCCCTCGAATATCGCAAATCATATCGCAACTGCACTATCAGTCAAAAATAATTCAGCCCAAATGATAAATCATTCAGCCCAAATGTAGCCTGAGAAACCAAAGACTCACTGCAATCAGATCTGACGTCTGGCCAACAGAGACACATTTATACGGCTAAATATTAGTAAAACTAAATATATTAGTTGCAGCCCTAGTGCAGGCATTGCACGTTTTTGTTAACAGAGACCGAGAGTCCATTTTATTTATTTAGAATATTTTAATATTTTTTTCACCTTCCAGTTCCAATGTGTGAATATTCTTAAGAATTAAAAGTTCGTTGCTCTTTGAAAGAGTGTACTTGCATTATTATGCTATTATCATTATATCAGTGGGCTAAAATGGTCTTAAAATGACAATATCATTTATCACAATTATTTCTGGGACAATGTATTGTCAAACAAAAGTAGTTATTGCGACAGGCCTACTAAGTATAAATGAAAGTGTAAATGGGGCCTTAGTGGTTCCAACTGTTTTTTAATCACACTAATCCATTACCTGCCTTCAGTCAGTGTCCCAGCTGTAAATTATTTTAATTCAGCTACGAGGTATTGTAATTTGTGTGCATCAATTTCTGAAATATGTGAAACTTGTATTTCAGAACCCTGGTGTGCTGCGAGGTGTCATGCAGAAGGTCAACCCATTCAAGTCTACCTCCCAGGTAAAACATGTCAACATTAAACAGTAATTGTTACAATTTTGACTACTTAATGTAAAATATGATTAAACTTTCCGTTCTTTATTCAGGCCCCCTCCACAGTCAGCAAAGCTGCTTCCTCAGAGTCACTAGAACAGGGAACAGACTCCTCACAGGTGAGAAGAACTCAAATATCATGTATCATATCCATCACTGTACGGGGACAGGTGGGTGACCTGCATGCTCAGGGAAAGTTACTTTTACTGTGAGAGGTATTTTATGCCTTCTTATATCAGGGGTATCATTGCTTTTAAGAAGTAAGTTTGACAAATTTGTAGGGTATGAAATTGTATAGTCTGCTCAGGAAAAAGGACTATTGGGCGTAAATTACAACATTATCATGATGTGTTCAAATGTAATCGTAAAATTAAGTTTTTGGCGAGAAACTTGAATAAATCCCTTTGTTTGAAGGAGATGTTTTCACAGCAATATAGAATAGATATTAGAGAGAGAATTATGACCTGTTTAACTTCCTAACACTAGCTCTAAGCAGCTCGCCTAGATTTTTTTTTTAATCGAAGTAAATATTTAAATAATCATAAACATTTGAGTTGTTTGTTTTTATGCAAATAACCACTGTAGATGCCAATAAAAAAGACAGGTACCTTACTGTGTACAGTACCCTCCCTCCACGGTGTAATTCGAACACTGTAATTTACCATGTATATAATGTTTTTTTATGTAAAATATTTCGAACATTGAATGACATCAGATCTAAAATGTTATTCCTTTTATTTAGCGCATTGATTTTAAAAGTGGCAGACAAAATACTTGTCTGCCACTATTTTTTTTCTGCTCACAGGATTGTGTATTTAGTTATGATTTTGTCATTTAGCCACTTATTGTCTGAAAGAGATCCTAAACAAGATTTTCACTTTTCTTAATTTATTCTGACAAACGCGAGACAGTAAGAGATGTGATAGGATTTTCATTTAAAATGTTACTATTAGGGCTGTCAATCAATGAAAATATCTAATGATTGTCCATAGTTAATTGCAAATTAATCGCACAATTTTCATGTCTTCAAAATGTATCTTAAAGGGAGATTTGTCAAGTATTTAAAAGTCTTATCAACATGGGAGTGGGCAAATATGCTACTTTATGCAAATGTATGTATATATTTATTATTGGAAATCAAATAACAACACAAAACCATGATAGATATTGTCCAGAAACCCTCACAGGTACTGCATTTAGCAAAAAAGAAATGCTCAAATCATAACATGACAAACTGCAGCCCAACAGGCAACAACTGCTGTCAGTGTGTGAGTGTGCTGACTTGACTATGACTTGCCCCAAACTGCATGTGATTATCATAAAGTGGGCATGTCTGTAAAGGGGAGACTCGTGGGTACCCATAGAACCCATTTTCATTCACATATCTTGAGGTCAGAGGTCAAGGGACCCCTTTGAAAATGGCCATGCCAGTTTTTCCTTGCCAAAATTTAGCGCAAGTTTTGAGAGTTATTTAGCCTCCTTCACGACAACTTAGTATGACATGGTTGGTACCAATGGATTCCTTAGGTTTACTAGTTTCCTATGATACCAGTATCTTCAGCTTTAAACCTGAGCCCGCTACAACCTAAAAATTGTAAATTGTGTTAATGTGTTAAAGAAATTAGTGAAAAAAATATTTAAATTTTTTGTTTTTTTTGTGTTGACAATGTAACACGACACATAGATAATTTGTTTACGTTTACAATTAAAATAGAAGTACATAAAGTACAAACAATCAGTCATACCAGTTCAGTTCATAAAGAAAGAATAAAAATAAAATCAGAATGTAGTGTTACTAATAATAAAATAAAGTAAATTAAATCAAAAATAAGAAATATGACAAACTTCTTCAGACAAAAATCTCTGAGAAAACTTTAGTTACTAACAAGGATTTCTTATTTGTGACACATTTAAAAGACTCAAAATAAATAACTTAAAAGATGCGGTTGAGTTAAGGAATTTAGCTCTTTGAATATTACATTTCTCTACTAAAGATAAAAAGGTTAACAATAGAGCACAAACTAACATTTTTACCTTCAATATTAATTGCATGTGTTGTTTTGGAAAATCTATACATCTCAGGCTTTCCAAAATGTAATACAATATAGGCAACCATAAAAGAGATGAATTGTTTCTTGTTCAGTCTACAGAAGGTACAGTTGTTATCAACATCTGAAAAAATTTAAATGAACAAATTTGTTGGATATATTTTATGATATTTTCAGATGTGAATCCAAGAATTGAGCAATTAATGCATAAAGTCAGTAGTCACTGCAAGAAGTAACTCAAGTACCATGATGTGTTATTTCAACGTTGCATACGATAGAAATTTAAAAGCTTTTTTGGCTTCATCTCAAGAGCAATTGATGTTAAAATGGCAAAAACATCTGAGACACAATGCTTCAGCTGTACTGTAAATGAACAGAATGTACAAACTCTGAATTGTTAAGTGTGGACCAGGACTATTGAAGCTAGTGTAAAGCTAACTGTGTTTACTCAGTATGGATGTTTTTTTTAATTACAGTTTAATAAGGTAAATGAACAGGACGTGAGTTGAGTGCATCGATTTCTGAAACATTTGAAACTTATATTTCAGAACCCTGGTGTGCTGCGAGGGGTCATGCAGAAGGTCAACCCATTCAAGTCTACCTCCCAGGTAACCACAGCATTGTGTGCATATGACAGTGATAATGGTAACGATGGTAATGATGATCTGTGTCAGACAATAAGGCGTCCACCCGGCTGCTTTTTCTCACGCAGGTCTCTAAAGCGGCATCCTCAGAGTCTCTGGAAATGGGAGGGGTTTCAGACTCTAATCAGGTGGGTGGAAGGTGATAATTTAAGATGATTATTTCCCTTATCCAGAGTCTTCTTCATGTTTTTAGACTCATTAAAACTCTTTAATTATAGACCTAAGTCTATGTAAACATGTTCTAGTAGAAACAAAAAATACACGTATGAACCTGAAAATTAGCATAATATGGGACCTTTATTTTGAAACACAAAATCTGTTTTTATATTTACGTGGACATTTATGAAGTAGGGATGAAGTCAGATTTAACTCCTCTAAACACTGAATGTAAATAAAATAAATAAGAAGATGGAGTAGTAAAAAAATGTCCCCCAGTAATAGGATATTTACATTTTCAGTCTGTATATGCCAATGTATTTTCCTTGCTGGAGTAGAGGATGACGGGTGTGGTTGTGTTTCAGAACCCCGGTAGGTTGAAAGGGGTGATGCAGAAAGTCAACCCATTCAAGTCTTCCACACAGGTACGTTTAACATGAGATCACCTGCGAATCCTTTTATAATCAGATGCAACTTGTCATTAAGGAATCTAAGTTCACACAGCAGTGCAAAAAAACTTAGGTTTTATTTCTCCCGACCGTCTCCATTTGGCTGCAGGTGCCAAAGAGCGATCCTCAAAACGATTCTGCAGATCCACCAGAGACGGGAGAGGAACTTCAAGGCAAACAGGTGAACATGATCTGCTCTTACATAGTCCATGCATGTACCGAATTGGAAAATAGACTAAAATTGTCCCTTTTAATGTATTTATCATTTAGAGTCCACGGATGATCAGGGGAATGATGCAGAAAGTCAACCCATTCAAATCCTCCCAGCCGAAGGTACCAGTTATAATACTGATGGTGACACTGAAATGGATGTTTGGGAGAGAGAAAGTTCTTATCGGCTGTATACTATCTGCTTCACATCCTCACTTTGTTTTTGTTATGTTTGTGTCTGGTTGTACCAGGATAACCAGCCTCTACACGGTGACCTCTCCTCCAGCAGTGGAAGCTTATCAGACAACAACAACGTGCCAGAGAAGCAGGTACGTCTGTGAAATTAAGCAATCAATAATCACACCCCATAAAGCCTTTTTTTTTTTTTGCTGATCATGTAGGTGTTGAGCAAAATAAAAGTAACATGTTAACATTTTATGCACGTCAGTTACCTAAAATGGAGTTATTAGAGCAAGAGTGTGAGCTCCATTTATCTGTGCTTGATAAATGATCAATCATATTTTATAATGGCGCCCAGAGTAAACAGCCACAATGACTACTACTACTACTTCTACTCCACTACATGTCAGAGGGAACTAATGTACTTTTTACTCCACTACAATCATTTGACAGCTTTAGTTACTTTACAAATTTAGTTTTTGCACACAAAACATACGAAGAGCTTATAAAATAGGATGTATTGCCATAAAATTAAAATACCCAACAGTTTATACAAGTACAGCTGAATCAATGAGTCGATTAGCCAATTAATCGGCAAATATTTTGATTTAAAAAAAAAAAAAAAAAAAAAAAAGTATTTTTTTAATGCAAAACATTTCATGGTTCCAGCTTCACAAATTTGCTGTTTTTCCTTTTGAATTATTTTAATAATTTTGGAATTTTGTACGACAAAACAAGCAATGTGAAGGTGTCACTTTGGGTAATTGTGATGGCATTTCTCACTATTTTCAGATTTTTTACATAATGAAAATAATTGTTAGTTGCAGTCCTTGATGCAGGAGTAATAATAATCTATTAATGTACAATAGTCATAGTGGCCTTTTTTTCTGTATGTTACCCTGATTATACTTGCATACTTTCCCTTCAGTAATCTTTTCAATGCAGGACTTTTACTTGCTATTTTCATAAAACGGTCCCTATATCCCGACACTAGTGCATGAAAAAGATAATCTGTTTAAAAAATCCTGTTCCTCTGTGTCCTCCTGTGCTCCTAATGGCATTTGCATAAACAACCAATCAGAGCCGAGGAGTCCCTAACGGAGCCGTCTCCTCTGATTGGTTGTTTACCTCCGGCCAGTGAAATCTTGCAAATACCATTATGCGGACACAGAGGAGCATGATTTTTTTTTTTCACAGATTATTTGTCTCATGCACTACTGTGAGGATATAGTGACAGTTTTATAAAAATAACTTTGTATCATATTTGCTCAAAGTTACCGACTGCAGCTTTAAAGGGGCTATATGTAAGAATCAGAAATTGCTTGTTCACAGCGACACCTGTGGCCGCAATGTCAACGAAAGTCAGCGTCCTGTGGCTCGCGCTCGCGCTTTCGGCTCGCGCTTTCGGCTCGCGCTTTCGGCTCGCGCTTTCGGCTCGCGCTACATTGACATGAACGAGCACCGGTCTAAACAGTGAGGCGACACACGTCAGCTAACACACAATATCACTCTATATTTCACCTGCTTGGCAGTAATGTTAGCTGACCAGAGGAAGGTCTCTCCATGGATCAATGCTGATCCTAGTGTTGGCTTTTCCTCCCGATGCGGGGGGGGGAGAGAGACCGACACCCGGTCGGGACGATAACGTAACTCGCTGCGGAGCCCCGTCACTTCACAAGACACGGGAAACCTCTGTTGGTCTGGAGGAGCTGCAGCAGTTATTTCTGCAAAAACGTCCACTGCACATTCACCAGATATTCTCAGAGCTAAACTAACTCTTCTGCAGTGTGTAGTGTGCGCGTGTTCACGTGGAGGTGGAGCGAGCCGAGCGTGTGAGAACGAGCGCGGTGTGCAAACAGGCAGGAGCAGAGCTGCTGCGCGCTCGCGTACCCACACGCGAGCGCGCATGGGATACCGACCCGTTAAGATTTATGCGCGTGATAAGTTACAAATAGTCCCTTTAAGTAAAGGATCTGAATACTTCCTCCACCTCTGTCCACCAGGTGGTGCCAAAAGTATAATTGAGTGATCTTAACTTTGAGCTTTTCTTTGAGTCTACTTATTGTCCACCTCCTGAATATTAACCTACACAGATATAGTGAGATTGTTTTTTTTTTGTTTTTTTTACAGCTTCTGCTTTATCATATGTAACTGAATGTGATGAATAATATTTACTTCACTGCCTTTTTTTTCTTTCTGTATTTGTGTATTTATTTCAGAACCCTGGGGTGTTCAAAGGGATGATGCAGAAAGTAAACCCCTTTAAGTCCAACACGCAGGTACTGTACACAAGATGAACTTCTTAACTTTGCCAGTTTCAGATTTTGTTTTGCTCAGAAAAACCCGACTTTCGGGAGGTTACGAGCTGGTTGGTTTCGTTTGACCCTCCCTGTTTCGTTGTGATGCAGATGCCAGACGAAGAATGTCAAACAGACGGTGCGGTTCCCAACGCAGCTTCCTCATTCAAGACGCAGGTACGGGTTAAGGTTACAGCGTTGTTTGGAAGGAATGGAGAAGTTCAAAATGACTTCTGAGGTGACCCAGATGCATGGCGGTTAATCAAAGCTATAAGATGCCATCAACAATACTTTATTATTGCTCTTTGGATGTTGATAATTCTCGCTCCCTGACCTTTTAACTTGTTTTTCTCCAAACCGTTTCTTAATTCTTATCAGAAAACCCAAGCTATTCACAGTGAGCACTCCTCCAGCTCCGACAGTGTGGATGACAGCACCATAGAGAGACATGTGAGACTTTTAAGTACATCTCATTGACTTGAATTCATTTTGAAAATGCTTTTTATTGCCTTCCCCCACCCCCCAATTTATTAAATGAATCTAGTCTAGATGAATTTTTTAAATCCCTAAATCTAATATACCAAACATGATCTCTAACTGGTGCATCTGACAGACGACTATTAACGGTGACCGACTCTCTAAGGGCGCTTTCACAAGCCAACATTTAGTCTGTTTTAATCAAACTCTGGTGCGGTTCGTTTGGGCGGTTAGGAGCACAGTAATCGTACTCTGGTGCGGACCAAAGCAACCGATCCCAGACCGCTTGCGAGAGGTGGTCTCAGGCCGATTTTTACAAGCAAATGCAGGCTGAATGTGCAGGCATTTGCTGAGATGAGCATAGGTAAACGACAGGTTAACATGGGTGGGAGAGGACTGACCTTGGGCCTCTACTACGAAGCAGGATTTGGGTTTTCAGTCCTACTGGATGACCTCTTACCGGTGTAGATCGCCATGGTAATTTATGCTGAACAGCTAACCAGAGATCAACTCTTGTAAAAGCACCGCCTACTGACCAATCAGAGCTCGGTGTGCAGATCGTATGATAATATTAAACAAATATGAAGAACTAACAGTCTTAATCCAGACAAACAACACAGATTAAACTGATAAATGCAGGAAGGACAGCTGGCTGTATGTTGAGGGTGTTTACCATTTTGAATTATGTTTTTCTATATTTTTTTTTACTTGCTCGAGTCCGTTTCACACCTCCGGAGACAGGGACGCAGCTGAAAGAAGGTTGAAATAGTAATACACGCCACATTTCTGTTAATGGGCATAATGAAGTGTAATCTATTCATCCATTACATTTCTAAAAGGTATTTATATCTAGACGACTATGTGTGTTAATTTACGCATTCACACATCGGGAGTTTTTTTTTCTTTTTCCAGCTCTCCTTCCTGCATTTGGCAGCTTCAACTGTGTTACTTTTAGCCTGGATTATGTGTTTAACACACTTCGTATTTGTCTAATGTAGTTTGCTCTTCCTTTGTAAAATGTGCCGCTCTGCCTGTTTGTCTGCAAGTCATTAAACTTGTCCATGTCTGTGATTGGTCAGCTGCTGCAAACACCGCCCCGTTCATGTGAACGCGCTCACAGCCAGATTGAGAAACCCTGTGTTTAATTTACCGAGTTGATAACCAGCGTCGTAGGACCGCTTAGCGGGATCTCGGTTGTTAGGGTTGGTTAAACCAGATTACGAGAAGATACCCTGGGTATGCTGAACTGGCTCTGTAGTGCAGGCCTCTTGATTGATGTTGAAATGAAAACAAACTGTCCTGCCAGAATAACACAAAGCACCTTTCACATCTATGACGTGCAAACGTACCGCAAGAAAACAATTATGGTTTGTTTTCCTTGGAAGTTGTTCCATCAGTGTCCGGACATGAGCCAGGTTCTAGAACAGTTCTAGAGAAAGACAATTAACTAATACATTTCTAATGTCATCCTTCCTGGATTGATGATGAAGTTTGATAATAACAAAATGAATAATAAAAGGCTCATTTTTAGTCTTTTTATTTGATTTTTAGAGATGCAAAATGAACAGAAACTACATGAACGCGAAGACCTTTCGAGCATGAAAACGATAATAATAATAATAAGAAAAAAAATAAAACCCGATAATAATAATAGAAATGATAATAATAATAATAAATAAATGAATACATAAATAAATCCAATTTGATCAGTATACAATATACATCATAGACAATTGGGAAATAATGATTACACTAGTATGTTTCTAATGCTTATATACACAAAATCAGGTCTAAAGTTGAAGACGTATACTTTCCATTTTGACCAGCACTCAATAAATATATCCTTCTGGGTTCTCAAGTTAAAAGTTATTCTCTTCATTACATAAATATTGTATACCCAGTCAATCGATCAATCCATTCATCAACACTAGGTACGTCTTTTTTCAGCCATTTCTTGGTGAGGGATTTCTTACAGGCTACCCATAGTATTCCCGACTTCTATTCTATTCATCCTCTTCCTCCATTCACGTTCATCCAGTCTAATCAGGTACATCAGCTCAAAATAAAAAAAAAATTGGTTTTGGTTAAAAAGACAGTTTCCAGGATGCCATGACTTTTAGTCCAAATGGAGCCACAGAGGGGCAATTACAAAGTATAGGAGAACGATTTGCATCTTTGTTCCCACAGGAACAAACAGTCCCAACAGTCCCAAAAGTCAGTCTGATTTTGTTGTGGTGATCTTTGAGTCATTAGGAAATCATCATCAACAGTGAATCAAACATGCAATAAATCTTATACCACTATAATTATGAAAAAACTACTAGGGCTGTCAAAGTTAACGCGATAATAACGCGTTCGTTGCAAATTTTTTTTAAACGCCGGTAATTCCTTTAACGCATTAATGCAACTTGTGATTTTGAGGTTGTAGCGGGTTCAGTTTTAAAGCTAGAGTGAAGAGGCTGGTATCATATGAAACTTGAAAAACCTAAGGAATCCATTGGTATCAATGGTATCAACTATGTCACACTAGCTTGTCGAGAATGAGTGTAAATAACGCTCCAAACTTGTGCTAAATGTTGGCGAGGAAAAACTGGCATGGCCATTTTCAAATGGGACCCTTGACCTTTGTCATCAATATGTGAATGAAAATGGGTTTAGCTTTGCTAAATGCAGTACCTGTCAGGGTTTCTGGAAAGTATTTGTCATTGTTTTGTGTTGTTAATTGATTTCCAATAATACATATATACATACATTTGCATAAAGCAGCATATTTACCCATTCCCATGTTAAGAAGACTATTACATACTTGACAAATCTCCCTTCAAGGTACATTTTGCACAGTTTAAAAAAAAAAAAGTGATTCATTTACATTTAATCGCGATTAACTATGGTCAATCATCTAATTAATCACGATTAACTATTTAAATCGATTGACAGCCTTAAAACTACACAATCTAGCTGTTAGCAGAGCTGTTATCACAGGAGCCCTGCATGAAGCGGCAGTTTGCAGCTATATATGAAAGCTTGATTGTGATCTTATTTAGGTTCAGTATTCAATGTGAGGCATTTTCGAAGCCATAATGTGTTATAAACTCCCACGTCAAACTGTAGTTAAAAGAACTAATCCTTCAACTTCTCCACAGACTATTTGGTATGCTGATGCTGACACCAGCTGTGATGCGAAAAGCCAGCCGACGGAAGCACCAAAGAAAAGAACTGTGGTATGTGAAACAGGGATTTAGATCAGGTTACAAATTAAGTCAGTTTAACGTGTGACGCAAACTGCTACTAAAATCTATCTATATGAACACTATTCCTAATTGTCCTTTTTTTGTATTATTACTGATGCAGTTACTGCTCTTTTACTGTTGGAGGCTGTAAAGATGTCACTATATTTGTGTTCTTTCTTCTCTAGACTTTCAAAATAAAGAGGATTCTGCCCGCTGCATTGTTTGGGTCTGGAACAAAGGTGCTAATAAACACATTATACTGCTAAATGAACAGGTCCACTTAAAAAAATTATATAATTTTTTTTAATATTTTCATTCCATTACACAATTGATATTTGCTAAATTGGAAGTAAAAAAAAAAACATTTTGCGGTTTATGTATTTAAATGGGAATGTTTTCTCCATCATAATGTCATAGTGCAGTTTTTTCTGTTTACAATTTTTTTATAGTAATTTATTTGTTTTTTTGCTCCACAGGACTCCTCATCTGATGCTGAGGCACTTCTCCAGGTGAGTAGGCAATGCAGCTTCATGTGTAACACACCTTTCAAACACACATTTCAATGCTTCACATAAGGTATGGAAATAGGATAGAATTTTAATAGAATAAAATGAAATAAACCCCCCCAAAAAAGACACGATACAATTTCAGCGCAGTCATAAAAATGAGAACAATTTTAATAGAATAAAATGAAATAAAACCAAAAAAATGAGACACAATACAATTTCAGCGCAGTCATAAAAAAATAGGAACACTTTTAATAGAATAAAATGACATAAAACCAAACAAATAGACAGAATACAATTTCAGTGCAGTCATAAAAAAATAGGAACAAATTTAATAGAATAAAATGAAATAAAACAAAAAAAATACACACAGTACAATTTCAGTGCAGTCATAAAAATAGGAACAATTTTAATAGAATAAAATGAAATAAAACCCCCAAAATACACAATACAATTTCATAAATGGACCGAAATTGACTCAAAGTGCAGTATAGAAAATTAACCACAAGCTAACGATGAGCTGAGCTGCTGTGTAGATGTTTTTTCCACAGTGCAAATTACAGTTGGTGCTTGTCAAGCACACACATACTTGCATGCAAATCAGTTTACACAGTGGCATTATGAAACTATGTAAATAGAACCATACACAGCTCAACTTACAGTACGGCGCCTTCAATAAACCAGGCAGGGTGATATTTTGATAAAGGGTGTGTGGTTAAAGGATAGCCTTTATTTGCCCATGTAATAGGGCCCTCTGGCCCTTTCTTGGAATATAGTTTGATTAAAATGTCTTTAAAATAAAAATTCTGTCCTACGATTTCTCTCACATAATTATTTTTCTCCACTTTTTAACCCCACCACTACATAGCATTTCTCAGGGGAATTCCTTTGCCTGTCTCATGTCTCTCTTCATTTCTTGTTGGCAAGAGCATAAGAACACTATGTGCCAATGGCAACTCTGAGCTTAAATGATGGGCCAACATATTTAAATGAAATTTATTCTGCTTGCCATAGTTGATTTCAAAGAACGCAAAAGACATTGCACAACATCTGTTGTATCATTCTGTACTGTAGGCTTACTGTAGCCTTCCTGCTCTATCTCTTGTTGCCTACAATTAACTTAATGTAGTTGATGTGAAGGTACACTGTGCCACAATATTGTTATTTTTTTCCACTTAAAACTTGACCCTATATTGGCTAAAATACTAGTGGCTCATTTACAATTCTGGTTATATGGATGGGACACAAATCAATTTATTTGTTCTGTGCATCTTGTTTTTGAAAAATAGAAATTGTTAGTGGTAACAGCGGCGCTGCACCCAATGGTGCTCCTGAAAGTACAAGAAAAAACAAGCGACTTGTAAGACTAAACAAGAAAATTATCTATATCAATTAGAAGTGTTTGGCATACACATTCAAACTCGAACCAAACAAGTGGATGGTTAAGAATAAACATTATGTGAAGATATTGGCAAAATACATTATAAAATATAACAAGTATTGGCACACTTGGCTGAGCTCATACTCATAGTAGTCTAGTACACTGTGACTATAAAAGTAATAGAATACTATGTCGAATTTTTTTTTAAAGTCATTGTATAGTATGTCGAAAGAGTCATAATACAGTATGTCAAAAAAATTAATATGTCATAAAATAGTATGTCAAAAAAATATAAAACTTCATAGTATAGTACATTGAAAAAAAGTCATAGTACAGTATGTCGAAAAATTAAAAAAATTTCATAGTATAGTATGTTAAAAAAAAAGTCATAGTATAGTATGTCGAAAAAATAAAAAAAATGTATAGTATGTCGAAAACAAGTCAAGTTTATAGTATGTCAAAAAAATAAAAAAGTCATATAGTATTTCGAAAAAATAAAAAAGTAATAGTATAGTATGTCGAGAAAAAAGTCATAGTATAGTATGTAGAAGAAATAAAAAAGTCATAGTATAGTCTGTCGAAAAAAGTTTAGTATAATATGACGAAATAATAAAAAACATCATAGTATGTTGAAAAAATAAAAAGTCATACTATATTTCGAAAAAATAGTTTAGTATGTCGGAAACAAGTCAGTATAGTATGTGGAAAAAATAAGTCATATTATAGTATGTCAAAAAAATAAAAAGGTCATATAGTATTTCGAAAAAATAAAGAAGTAATAGTATCGTATGTCGAGAAAAAAGTCATAGTATAGTATGTAGAACAAATAAGAAGTCAAAGAAAAAAAGTAATAGTATAATAGGTCGAAAAAATAAAAAACATCATAGTATAGTATGTGTAAAAAATAAAAATAACTCAGAGTATAGTATTTCGAAAAACTAAAAAATCATAGTATAGTATGTCGAAAAAAAGTCATAGTATAGTATGTCGAAAAAAAGTCATAGTATAGTATGTCGAAAAAAAGTCATAGTATATTATGTCGAAAAAAAGTCATAGTATGTCGAAAAAGTCATAGTATAATATGTCGAAAAAAAAGTCATAGTATATCGAAAGATTTTGTAAAAAAGTCACAGGATAGTATGTCGAAAAATTTAGTAAAAAAAAATTGTAGTATGTTGAAAAAACGTCGTTATGTTGAAAAAGTCATAGTATGTTTTGTAAAATTTTGTAAAATAAAGTCAGTAAAGTACGTCAAAAAAGTTTGTAAAAAAGTCATTGTATAGTATGTCGAAACATTTTTAAAAAAAAGTCATAGTATTGTATGTCGAAAAAAAGTCATAGTATAGTATGTCGAAAAAGTCAGTATAGTATGACGAAAAATTTTGTAAAAAGATTTGTAAAAAAAAGTCAGTACAGTATGTCGAAAAAAAGTCATAGTTTAGTATGTTGAAAAATTTTGTAAAAAAGTCATAGTATAGTATGTCATAGTGAGTCAAAAGTCATAGTTTAGTAAGACTTTTTTCACTTTTTTCGACTTACTATAGTATGTCGTAAAAAGTGAAAAAATGTCATCCAATAGTATGACATTTTTTCACTTTTTACGACATACTATAGTATAACATTTTTTCACTTTTTTCGACATACTATAGTATGACATTTTTTCTTTTTTTGACGTACTATACTATGACTTTTTTCGATATGATATCGTATGACTTTTTACGACATACTATACTATGATTTTTTTCGACATACTATACTATGACTTTTCTTTTTTTTCGACATACTATACTATGACTTTTTCACTTTTTTCGACAAACTATGCTATGACTTTTTTTTTAAATACTATACTATGACTTTTTTAACACTTTTTTCGACATACTATAGTATGACTTTTTTCGACATACTATAGTATGACTTTTTTCGACATACTATACTATGACTTTTTTCGACATTCTATAGTATGACTTTTTTTTCACTTTTTTCGACGTACTATAGAATTACTTTTTTCGACATACTATACTATGACTTTTTAATCACTTTTTTTGACAAACTATACTATGACTTTTTGCGACATACTATACTATGACTTTTTTTCACTTTTTTCGACATACTATTATATGATATTTTTTTTACTTTTTTCGACATGCTATAGTATGACTTTTTTTTCATAAAATTTAAGACATGCTATACTATGACTTTTTCATAAAATTTATGACATGCTATAGTATGACTTTTTTTCATAAAATTTAAGACATGCTATACTATGACATTTTTTTCATAAAATTTACGACATGCTATAAAATATATCTTTTTTTTCATAAAAATTACGACATGCTATACTATGACTTTTTTTTAATAAAATTTACGACATACTATACTATGACTTTATTTTCATTAAATTATCGACATGCTATACTATGATTTTTTTTTCCCCTAAAACTTACGACATGCTATACAATGACTTTTTTTTCATAAATTTACGACATAATATAGTATGACTTTTCTTCCATAAAATTTACGAAATGCTATAGTATGACTTTTTCTTCATAAAATTTACGACATGCTATACTATGACTTTTTTTTCATAAAATGTACGACATGCTATAGCATGACTTTTTTCATAAAATTTACGACATGCTATATTATGACTTTTTTTTCATAAAATTTACGACATGCTATACTATGACTTTTTTTCATAAAATTTAAGACATGCTATACTATGACTTTTTTTCATAAAATTTACGACATGCTATACTATGACTTTTTTTTCATAAAATTTACGACATGCTATACTATGACTTTTTTCATTAAAGTTACGACATGCTATACTATGACTTTTTTTTCATAAAATTTACGACATGCTATACTATGACTTTTTTTCATAAAATTTAAGACATGCTATACTATGACTTTTTTTCATAAAATTTACGACATGCTATACTATGACTTTTTTTCATAAAATTTATGACATGCTATAGTATGACTTTTTTTCATAAAATTTAAGACATGCTATACTATGACTTTTTTTCATAAAATTTACGACATGCTATACTATGACTTTTTTTCATAAAATTTACGACATGCTATAGTATGACTTTTTTTCATAAAATTTAAGACATGCTATACAATGATTTTTTTGCATAGAATTTACGACATGCTATAGTATGACTTTTTTTTCATAAAATTTACGACATGCTATACTATGACTTTTTTTTCATAAAATTTACGACATGCTATAGTAGGACATTTTTTCATAAAATTTATGACATGCTATACTATGAGTTTTTTTTCATAAAATTTACGACATGCTATACTATGACTTTTTTTTCATAAAATTTAAGACATGCTATACTATGACTTTTTTTCATAAAATTTACGACATACTATAGTATGACTTTTTTTTCACTTTTTTTGATACACTATAATATGACTTTTTTCGACATACTATATTAAGACTGTTTTTGACATACTATACCATGGCTTGTTTCGACATACTATAGTATGACTTTTTTCGACATACTAAACTATGACTTTTTTCGACATACTATAGTATAACTTTTTTATCACTTTTTTCGACATACTATAGTATGACTTTTTTTCACTTCTTTCGACGTACTATAGTATGACTTTTCTCGACAAACTATACTGTGACTTTTTTCGACATACTATAGTATGACTTTTTTATCACTTTTTTCGAAACAACAATACAATAGTATGTCGAAAAAGTAAAAAAACAATCATACAATAGTAAGTCTAAAAAAGTCATACTATAGTATGTCGAAAAAAGTCATACTATAGTATGTCGAATAAAGTGAAAAAAAGTCATACTATATTATATGTCGAAAAAAGTCATAGTATAGTGGGTCGAAAAAGAAAAAAAATTTCATTCAATAGTATGTCGAAAAAAGTGAAAAAAAGTCATACAATAGTATGTTGAAAATAGGGAAAAAATGTCATATTATAGTTTGTCGAAAAAAATCGTTCTATAGTATGTCTAAAAAAGTCATACTACAGTATGACGAAAAAAGTCATACTATAGTATTTCGAAAAAAGTTCAGTATAGTATGTCGAAAAAGTGATAAAAAGTCATACTATAGTATGTTGAAAAAAGTCGTAGTATAGTTTGTGAAAATTTTCATGAAAATTTTCGAAATTTTAAACAGTTTTTTTTCCACCAAATTAATCGACAGACTATACGATGCCTTTTTTCATGAAAATTCTCGACATTCTATACTATGATATTTTTGATATGAAAAATTTTCATGAAAAAAGTCATACTATAGTATGACTTTTTTCATGAAAATGTCGAAATTTTAAACTGAGTTTTTTTTCCACCAAATTAATCGACAGACTATACTATGCCTTTTTTCATGAACATTTTCGACATTCTATACTTTGACCTTTTTTTACGAATATTTTCGAAAAATTTTCATGAAAAAAGTCATACTATAGCATGTCGAAAATATTCGTAAAAAAATGTCATGGTATAGAATGTCGAAAATTTTCATGAAAAAAGGCATAGTATAGTCTGTCGATTAATTTGGTGGAAAAAAAACTCAGTTTAAAATTTCGAAAATTTTCATAAAAGTCATAGTATAGCATGTGTTTTGATGAAAATTGACGAAATTTTAAACTGAGTTTTTTTTCCACCAAATTAATCGAGACTACACTGCCTTTTTTCATGAAAATTTTCGACATTCTATACCATGACATTTTTTTACGAATATTTTCGACATGCTATAGTATGACTTTTTTCATGAAAATTTTTCGAAAATATTCGTAAAAAAAGGTCAAAGTATAGAATGTTGAAAATTTTCATCAAAAAAGGCATAGTATAGTCTGTCGATTAATTTGGTGGAAAAAAAACTCATTTTAAAATTTCGTCAATTTTCTTGAAAACACATGCTATACTATGACTTTTATGAAAATTTTCGAAATTTTAAACTGAGTTTTTTTTCCACCAAATTAATCGACAGACTATACTATGCCTTTTTTCATGAAAATTTTCGACATTCTATACTTTGACCTTTTTTTACGAATATTTTCGAAAAAATTTCATGAAAAAAGTCATACTATAGCATGTCGAAAATATTCGTAAAAAAATGTCATGGTATAGAATGTAGAAAATTTTCATGAAAAAAGGCATAGTATAGTCTGTCGATTAATTTGATGGAAAAAAAACTCAGTTTAAAATTTCGAAAATTTTCATAAAAGTCATACTATAGCATGTCTTTTCATGAAAATTGACGAAATTTTAAACTGAGTTTTTTTTCACAAATTAATCGACAGACTATACTATTTTATCTGAAATTTTCGAAATTTATACTTTGACAATTTTTTTAAAATTTCGAAAAATTTCATGAAAAAGTATACTATAGATTTCGAAATATTGAAAAAATTTTAAACTGAATTCAAAATTTTATGAAAAAAATATATTTTTTCATGAAAATTTGTAATTAAATTGATTTATTTCGAAAATTTTCAAAAAGTTGTAAAATGTTTCATAAAATGTCGAAATTTTAAAAATTTTTTTCACAAATTAAAATTTTCATGAAAAAGGCATACATAACTTGATATTTGTGAAAAAAAATTATTTAAAATTTCGAAATTTTCATAAAAGTCATAGTATAGCATTGTTTTTGAAAATTCGAAATTTTAAATGAGTTATTCAAATTTTCGAAAAAATATATCTTTTCATAAATTTTGGAAATAAATTTAAAATTTTTTCGAAAATTTTCAAAAATTCATAAAAAATCTTTTAGAATATCGAAAATTTTAAAAAGTTCATGTATAAATCGAAAATTTTCATGAAAAAAGGCATATATAGCTTTTCTAAAATTGTGGAAAATATCTGTTTTAAATTTCGAAATTTTCATGAAAAAATACATTAATTTTGAAAAATTCGAAAAAAACTCAGGTATAAATGTCGAAAATTTTCGAAAAATATAGCTTTTTCGAAAATTTTGGAAAAAAAACTAGTATTTTTTCGAAATTTTCGAAAATTCATGAAACAGTATTCATAAAATTCGAAAAATTCTAAAAAATTTTTTTCAAATTCGAAAATTTCATGAAAAAAGCATACTACTTGTCGATAAAATTTCGAAAAATAACTCATTTATTTGAAAATTTTCATAAAATATAAAAGCATGTTTTATGAAAATTGAAAATTTTAAAAAGTTTTTTACATCAAAATTTCAGATAAAGATGCTTTTTCATGAAAATGTTGAAAATTTATATTGACTTTTATTCGAAATTTTCAAAAATTCATAAAAAGTATTTATGAAAATTGAAAATTTAAAAAATGTTTTTTCAGAAATTGAAAATTTTCATGAAAAAGCATATTTTGTCGATTAATTTGAAGAAAAAAAACTGTTTAAAATTTTTTCGAAAAATTTTCAGTCATATATACATGTTTGTGAAAATTCGAAAATAAACTAGTTTAATTGTCGAAAATTTTCGAAAAAAGGCTAGTATTTTTGAAAATTTGGAATTTAAACTGTTTAATTTCGAAAATTTTCAAAAATTCATGAAAAGCATCTATGATATTGAAAAATTGTAAAAAATGTTTGTCAAAATTATCGAAACATGAAAAAAGCATTTTCGACATTTAATTCTGGAAATAACTTGTTTAGAATGAAAATTTTAAAAGTCATATAGCATGTTTTACGAAAATTCGAAATTTTAAATAGTTTTTTTTCACCAAATTAATCGAAGAATACTATGCTTTTTTCGAAAATTTTCGAATTTAACTGATTTTAGAATATTTCGAAAAATTTTATGAAAAAAGTCATACTATAGCATGTCGAAAATATTCGTAAAAAAATGTCATGGTATAGAATGTCGAAAATTTCATGAAAAAAGGCATAGTATAGTCTGTCGATTAATTTGGTGGAAAAAAAACTCAGTTTAAAATTTCGAAAATTTATAAAATCATAGTATAGATGTTTTATGAAAATTGACGAAATTTTAAAGGTTTTTTTTCCACCAAATTAATCGGAAAAACTATGCCTTTTTTCATGAAAATTTTCGACATTCTATACTTTGCTTTTTTACGAATATTTTCGAAAAATTTCATGAAAAAAGTCATACTATAGCATGTCGAAAATATTCGTAAAAAAATGTCATGGTATAGAATGTCGAAAATTTTCATGAAAAAAGGCATAGTATAGTCTGTCGATTAATTTGGTGGAAAAAAAACTCAGTTTAAAATTTCGAAAATTTTCATAAAAGTCATAGTATAGCATGTGTTTGATGAAAATTGACGAAATTTTAAAACTGAGTTTTTTTCCACCAAATTAATCGACAGACTATACTATGCCTTTTTTCATGAAAATTTTCAATTTTTATTACCCTTTTTAATATTCGAAAATTTAAAAAAGTTTTACAAATATTGAAAAAATGCTTATAAATTCGAAATTTTATAAAATAGATATTTCGAAATTTTGAAAAAATCATTTAAATTCGAAAATTTTAAAAAGTCATGTATAGATGTGTTTTATGAAAAGCAAATTTAAACTGGTTTTTTAAAAACCAGTAATTGCTTTTCATAAAATTTGCATTTGAAATTTTTGATTTTAAAA